>WAAE01009755.1:0-39034 GCA_013400495.1 Nicator chloris | reverse complement strand
CTGCTGTCCCCTTGAAACCTCACTGAAATTCAGCTGTGCTCCCAATATTTTCTTTGGATTATAGGTTAAACACAGGAACATGAAGGGAGCAAGTTTGCATGCCCTTCAGGTAGTCATGAATCCTTTGGTGAACTGACTGAGCTTGAACTCAATGTTGCTGCTGTTCAGAAAAGTGGTATTAGATGCAGGATCAATTGAAATCTTTCTTTGGATCAGTGTATTTCGTGTGGCTCCACCTTTATGGCCCCCCCTGCTACCAAAAACCAGGACATGCAAAACCAACACAGGGATGCTCCTGGCTTTGCTGTAGGCTTGCTCTCACAGCAGAGCGTGCTTGACTACACTAAGGCACAAGATGCCTGCAGCTACTCTTCAATTGTTGGAGCTGTAAGTCCCCTGGGTTGATTTTCCACAGAGCATCTGCTCAGTGGCAGGCTCAAGTCTGCCTTATGATGTTGGAGAAGTTCCCTGTAGGCTTATGGCTAAGTAATTTCACCTCATTATGAGTTGTCGAAAAATACATCTCTGTCCTTGTGAAATGCCTGATTGAGCAGTCAGAGGGATCTGTGGAAAAACCCTTCTCCTTTATCAAAATTCCTTGAAGCATTGTCTGGCAAATCTAGGGGACCCTTCTGGATGAGGAGGCCGCTGGCATGGAGTGATAACACTACCATAACTTTTTACATGAGTAAGAAGTGTCAAGTGACTTGTCTGATTGTGTGAGGGGAGAACGGTTAAATGCATACTGTTAAGTGCCTCAGAGTGATATGACTTGCAATTGATGGCTGTTGCTATTTGAAAATACAGTAGTAAGTGGTAAAACTACTCCTAGGTTGAACAGAATTTGGGCAGCTTAATTCATAACTCCTTTAAAACTCTGACTTGCATTGAGCTGTTGGAATCTGGGGCAGATTTGCTTCAATTTATCCACATAGTAGGAATTCCAGCAGAAATTTCTCTGTACGTTCCTTAAGTCAGAATATACATGATAGATTTCATTATAAAGGATAATTGATAACTTCAGTCTCTTAAATAATCCTCTGGAGTATGAAGGAAGTTGAAAGACAAGCAGCTACTTACAGGGGTGTGCTAAATGAAAAGAATTAATGACTTAAGTAAATGAATGACTTAGTTTCAAATGAGTCTGCATGTACATTCTAACAGTGGAGATACTTGTGCCTTACTTAGTAAGATTTATGCTTTTTCCTGTGTAGTATTCATGGAGGGTGTGCCCTTGTCCATTCTGGCTTGGTGTTTGGCATACAGGAGAGGACATACCACCACCTGTTCATTGCCCCTCTGCTGACTGATGAGTCTTGCTCTTGATCTGCTTTTGGTTTTGTATTTCTTTCTGAAGGCTTTGTTCCATCTTCTGATCCCCACTGAACCTGGAAGTCTGCCCTAGCCTTTCAAATACTTTGTGACATAGGAGCTCACATTCGTGAATTTTATTTGGAAATGGTCGAGCCAAATGGTTTTGATCTCATTACCTGTGAAGATCTCTGGCACGTTTTATTCAGGATCTACCTGGTTAAAAGGTCACAGATAAAATGTCCACTTGCACCCTCCTTTTCTTCAGATCTTGCTCTTTTTTGTGAGACACTGAGCCCACCTGCTCAGGGCATCTCACTCAACAGAGCCATCAGCACCAGGGTCATGTGTCACTGCTGTTTAACCCATAGGCCGTTCTTGATGCCACATTCTTTTCACGTAGATGATCTACCATGAATGCCCATCACAAGACCCTCAAGGGAAGTGCCAGTATCCACAGAGAAATCTTCCCCTCAAAGATAGCATGGGAATTCTTAAGAGAAAATCTAGTATGCATTCCAGGGGAATCCTATCCTGGAGGAATGATATTTGCCACCTTGGGCTATTTTGCATAGTTTCTGTCTGGGACTGGCATTGCTAAATTCGCTTCCTCACAATATTCAGTTCATTTTTTTCAAACTGGACTGGTAAAGATGGTAGGGAGAGTGCCAGACCTCTTTTCTTCTGCCCTTTCTCAGCCTCCAACTTTCATGTCAACCGAAATGTGATTGCTGTGTTATCTGTCATCTTGGAAGCATATTATACCTTAAGTTTGAGCCTGGGTATGTTGCTTCGTGGGTATGTTAACTGCAGTTAAGTTTGTCTGCCTTCTGCTTCCCAACTAATCCTTTCCATTCTTTTAGCAGGATTCTTCTCATGTTCTTTCTTTGACAAGAGCTAACACTCTTGAATCCAAAAGTTCTAAATCCCTATAGCCTCTAATCATACAGTGGCTGGTTCCTAGAAACAGTGCTGCTGCAGCAGCTGCTTCTTACGCTCAAACAAAAAACTTTCAGTTTCTACCAAATCCTGGGCTTCTCAAGATCTTCTGCAATGAACAGAATCATGTTCTGGATTGTGGCTGCATTCAGTATCTTTTCTAGAAGTTTAGGGAGATGGTTCCAGTTTCCTAAATGTTGGGATGCTCACATTTTCTCCAGCCCATGGATGTCTTGTATTTCATTGTTTCCTCTGTCCATGTCTGAGCAAACATTTGCCTAGGTTCTGGTATCAGCTTTGCTGCAGAGGGATCTGGTTCCTTTACCTCAGTGAAAGAGTTCTTACACAACAACTTGGTGAAGCTTTCCATTTTTTTCCTTAGATTGTGGGTTAGCAGCACCTCTTTTCCACTCAGTCCTTAGAACTGATGAATATGATAAATTCTGTGTTCCTCAGGGCTTCAGTCTGTCATACAGTGGCACAACAGCCACTGCAGAGTAACTTCTCTTGGACACCTGTGCCAGTGCGTGCTTGGGATGAGATGTTTTCTTCCAATTTAAATGTTAAACTTTGGATGCTCATGATCCCCTCTGGAGCCTAGATTTATGGTCATCCTCATCTAAGAAGTTGGCTTGCTTTATGCCTATTGCCCTTTCAAGAGGAGCAGGAAGATTCAGGTCTGCATTTGATATCCCCATATGCTGTTTTTCTCAAGGATGAGGTTTCTCTGGAAACCCTGGAAATACCTTCCACAGTGATTCTAGAGGCATTTTATCCTGACATTTTAGTATTTCCCCTTAGGCTTCATGCTTCTAGAAGAGAAGTTCTTACTAAAGACTGTAATGCAAGGGTAGCCATTGTATATGGATCCACTATGAAAAGCTGGAAAGGGAACAAGAGAGCACTTCTGACCCTCATCAGTACCTTTGGTCACAGCCTTCTGCTGTGCAGGTCCCTGGCATTCTTCTTGCATTCCTGCTGTGCTAATCTTGAAACATCCAGAGCTGAATCCAGTCTTTGGTAGGGCATCAGCGTCGTCCTTTGCACAGCAGGATTCTCATCTCCTGCCAGGATCCTCCTTGGCCAGTTTGACTGCTGCAAGTCACCATCTGTCAGAATGTACATGTGGACTCATTTGAAGAAAGAAAGCTTTCTTAGCTGGAATCTGTGTTCTTTGTGACGTGCAGTCCACATGTACATTCCTGTCCCATCTGCTTTTCCTTTCTCTTTAATTCTTTTTCAGATGCAATGCTGTTGAGAGAGACTGAAATGGTGGTAGATGCACTCTCTTGTATGTCACACATGAAGCAGGAAAAGGAGGAGAAGCGAGAGTAGAGGCTCCACAGATACTGCAGAAGGGCAGCCTTGCAGTATAACCTGGCAGGACAGAACTGTGCCTGCTGTTAGAATGTACCTGTAGACTACCTGTATCATACATTGGTTACTGGTAAGTATTTTTTTTTTTTACTTGATCAGGGTGATAGGATTATCTTTTGGCTTCATGGATGGAGCGTCATTTAGGGATTGCAGGCTGATCCGTTGGTTTTTCCATGTTTGTGAATGCAGTGAGGGCTGTACATTTGTTAATGCCCACAAACTGCTTTCTGCAGTTATTAACATTTCTCTTTGCATCATTAAGTGTTACATACAGAGTTCTGATGTTTGCTCAAGTTATTTCCTGTAGTAATAAACTATTTCATCCGTTCCAATTTACTGTGGAGTTTTATTTTTTCCTCTTAAATTGCAAAATGTGGGGTTTTGCATGACCCATAGTTCATACTGTAGGTTTTAATTCCAGACATCTAGTTCACACATACAGTATCCAGAAACTGTACCAGAATTAGAGTAGCATCTCTTTACTTGGTCACCCAAGGTTATCATTGCATGGTTCCAAACAATTACTAATAACTGCTAGTTGTTCTAATAGGTAATTTTTATGAAACCAAGATAATTTAGAGGTTGATCTATTGGTAGGGTGAATGATTGTCTCACCTGTTCAGACCTAGGATCTTGGCAATTGGAGGACTTCTCTAAGGTTTGAAAATGCACCCAGAAATCTATTTTACCAGCATGTCCTTGGTCCATGCAGGCAGCAGAGTTGGCTTTGCCATGCTTATTTTGTATTGACCTGGGTAGCTTTATTGATTTCTTTCTTGATCTTGAATCTTAAACTCCCTCAGTCCATTGTGCCTTGGATTCAGCTGCAGCTGATGTGGAGGCTGTGAAGCACTGTAAGAAAAAAACATTACATTTGTGAACTTAATCTTGGAGAACAGATTGCACAGGCTGTCAAGAAGCTAAAGTGAGCTCTCTTACATGCTGTGTTTTTGCTGTAGCTGATGAATAATTGATACTAAAATCTTTATCTATCAGTGGCAGAGCACCACGTGTGTCAGCTACTGGAGCAGACTAACGCTGTGATTCTGTGTTCTTCCTCTGTGCAGCCAGCTTGTGTGTTGTAAAAGTGGATGGGACTCCTTATCTGTGTAAAGCTGATGAGGTTGGAGAAATATGTGTGAATTCAGGAGCAACTGGGACAGCGTATTTTGGCCTCCTCGGAATCACCAAGAATGTATTTGAGGTTTGGATTTCTTTGTAATTGTTCCATTTCTAGTATTTCTTCTTGCAAATAGACTTACTTATTCTTTAAAGGTCCTCTCTTTTTGTGTGTGTGTTTTATTGTTTGGTTTGGTTTTTTAGTTAGTTAGAAAAAAGCCCTGGCCAGGTACACTTTGCTTCATTCATAGAATCATAACAAGACATTCTGTCTCTTAGAACCAAAAATACTAAGTGCCATCTGCAGTCAGTCAGCTGCTTCTGTATTCCACAGTCCAGTGTAGTGCCTGTGTGAGCATTTAAATGTATCTTAGCTCTGAATTAACACAAGTGGTCTTATGTGTAGTTACCTGAAGGCATTTCAATCTTTCTGCCCATATTTTTGCTTGCAGTGGTGCCCCATTTCATGTATTCTGGCAGTAAAGGAGTGAAGGTCCTTATCAGTCCAGTGAGTGTCTGAATCCTTCTGTGTTCTTCCAGGCCATCCCAGTGACGGCAGCTGGCATGCCTGTATCAGACCAGCCCTTCACAAGAACAGGATTGCTTGGCTTTGTGGGTCCTGTAAGTATGAACAAGCCCTCAGGGCCCTACTTTGTCCTGACTCCCAACTCTGAAGTGATGCCCCTGAATTCAGCAGCACTTTGTGTCAGGGCACTGACCTGATAGATCTCGAGAGTGTTATTGCCTTGAGTCAGGCATGTGCTGCCAGGAGTGAGGAGGTTTTTCTGTTTTGTTTCTAATCTTTCCTTCTTTTCAGGACTATTTGGTGTTTGTAGTAGGAAAATTGGATGGCCTGATGACAGTTAGTGGCCGCAGGCACAATGCAGATGATGTGGTAGCCACCGCCTTGGCAGTTGAACCCATGAAGTTTGTCTATCGGGGAAGGTGAGTGTGTTAAAAACTTCAACACTGCTGATTGGGCTTTGTTGCTCTAGGTTGTGAATTTGATTGTTCCTGCTGACTTGAAAGACAAATATTGACACCCTGCTTCATGCATAATAAATTACTTACACACAGTATAAAGGTAGATCTAAAAATGTCTGTTTAAAACTTCTTTCAAAGGTTCTCTTAAGACACTCAAGCTCGTATGCCGGATGTAAAACACTGCTGGCCCCTGAGCCTTTTGGGGGGCTGAGGGAGGGACTGTGCAGCCTGTTCAAAAGAACAAACTAGGCTGTTGAAGGACCCTCAAAGACAGTGTGTTGCATCACCAACCTGAGTGCTCTTCAGTGGTCCATGGCTCAATGTCCAGATGAAGATCAATGACAAGTGGAGTCTCTCAGAGTTCAGACTGGGACCAGTCCAAGCTAAGGCATTATTAATATTTTATCCTATAAGAGGGAAGCCTAAAACTAAGGTAGTTCCCCAATGGGAGTTAAGTATTTTTCAGAGCAAACATCTGGTGGTCAGTAACTTGGCATAGTTGTCTTCCAGAGGGGACATTGTATGTAGGGGCTACAAGTCTAGTGTGCATGATGGAGTTTGGTAGGCAAGGTTTGCACACCCCCTACATGTATGAAACCTGCCTATCAGACATGTGCTACATGGGTGACTGCAAATCCACCTGACCCCCAGGACAAATCAATTACAGCAAGGAACCCACGTGTTCTAATTTTTTCTGTGATTTTGTGATGATCTGGCATGAATAATGCTTGTGTGCCTGAAACAGTGCCATGAGAGGTTGCAGCCATTCCCATGTGATGATAAGCCGTGCTCTGTTCACCCTGTGTTGCATCCTATCATTCTTCTGTCCTTTGTGTTTTAGGATAGCAGTGTTTTCTGTGCCCGTTTTGCATGATGATCGGATAGTGCTTGTGGCAGAGCAACGGCCTGACGCCTCAGAGGAGGATAGTTTTCAGTGGATGAGCAGGGTTCTACAGGTAGTCAGTCTGTCCTTTTCTCTTTCCAGGTGAATAAGGCTGATGCATGAAATGAGAATATTAGAGCGCCTTTGTTTTTTTTTTCCCCATAAGCAAAACCTATCAGTGTAACCACAGAGAGCTGGGTTGAGAATTAACAGAATTTTGTAAAAAGTAAGACTTCATTTCAGAATGGTTTTTTTTAACTTCCTGCTGCTAGGATTCTCCAAGCCCTATGGGTGATGGGTTTTGTGTGAGTTAATGCTACGTGTCTCTTCTGATTTCATGCTGAGAGTTACCTCTGAAAATACTCACAAGTATACTGCCAAGTATCAGAACAGCCCCAAAAGATATTTATCACTAACAACCTTATTCTAGATCTGCAACAAGAAGTATTAAAAACTTTGTCTCTTAATTGTTTGACTGTGTTTCCTTGGGGATGAAGGACAGGAGGAAGGGGAACTGTGGTAGATCTGCATTTGCAGATTTTAGAATTAATCAGTTCTCAGGAAGTGAAAACGGAGAGATCAATTATGGAAGACTCTGGGGACAACTGAAGGGAAGGATCCGGAGAATAACTTCAAGGAAGTTTGCTTTTAAGAGTAAGGCAGTTGGGTAATAATGGTTTCTGTCTAATTTCAGCTTTCTTATCTTTTTGGAGAGAATACCTGGTATTGGGAGAAAATATTTTTGTTTCTCTTTTTACAAGTGTCATAGCTAAAAGAGGCACTTAAGATTTAGGCAGCAAAAATACTTCCCTCCTAAATTTTGTAAGTTTTATGTTCTACTGCGCTTTTGTGATTGTGCCATACGTGCTAAATTTGCTGTGATATAACTTTGGCTTTTGAAAATCTTTGCACTTTTTGCCCACTTTTAAGAGACTTTCCTAATCCCTGATGTGCAGGTGGCATCCCCTTGATAGAGGGCACAAGCAAAGTCCTGGGTCTGCTCCTGCTCCCATTGAAGTCATGGCACAGCTTCTATGAGTTCAGTGAGTGCAGAATTGGACCCTTTATTTGCAAATTGTGGTGCAAGTAAAAATTTTAATGTTATAAATGAATTGAATTCAAATTCTTGCTCTAGCTACAGACCAGTTGATAATGTGGAATGTTGTTGTGGTTTTTTTTTATTTCTGTGAAGGCAATTGATAGCATTCACCAAGTAGGTGTGTACTGCCTTGCCTTGGTGCCAGCCAACACTTTGCCAAAGGCTCCACTCGGAGGAATTCATATTTCAGAAACAAAGCAGCGCTTTTTGGAGGGTGCTCTGCATCCTTGTAACGTCTTGATGTGTCCCCACACCTGTGTTACCAACCTGCCCAAGCCTCGGCAGAAACAGCCAGGTGAGGAGACCAGAGTATGTGCTAGTTCTGCCAGACCTGCGTTATACAGGCCACCTGCAGGCTCAATTGGTGCTTGTTCCTTAGGTTGTTTTTCCTCATTTTGCACTTTTCTTTTCAAAATGCAGATGTTGGTCCTGCATCAATGATTGTAGGAAACCTCGTAGCTGGCAAGAGGATTGCACAAGCCTCGGGGAGAGATGTTAGCCAGCTGGAGGACAATGACCAGGCAAGAAAGGTGACACTGGGGTCCTGGTATTATTAAATATTTGACTTAGCTTATTCAGAATGAGAGAAGACCAGGTATGATATTCTGCTGAAAATAAACCTGAGGCACTCTGAGTGAATTTGAGTGTCTCCTTTTTCCTCCCTTTCAGTTCCTGTATTTAGCAGATGTTCTTCAGTGGCGAGCTCAGACAACTCCAGATCATCCACTCTTTCTTCTGTTGAATTCCAAGGTAAGATGCACTTTAGGTTCTACTTGGAGGTTGAGACCAAAACAAAAGATTATTTNTCCAAGGTAAGATGCACTTTAGGTCCTACTTGGAGGAAAGATTATTCAGATCCTAAGAAAATCCCTTCTAGAAGTCTGTTCATGAAATGCTGATGATTATTTTAATGAAGCAGATAGAATTTGCTAGTTAGTAAGCAGCATAAATTTTTCCACTTCTGGAATTTTATGTCATATGTTTTATTCCACATCTGGAATTTCAGTATGCACTCTGCCTAGCTTAAAACATTGCGGTAATTGCATTTCCTGCTGGAACACAACTTTTGTCATATTAATGGAAGACGTGATTCTGTCTTCATTCCTGAGCACCAGGGTTAACTGTAGGTCAGAAATGGAGGATTTCCTCGTGAGAAGATGTAGAGCCTAAGTAGAGAGCCCTTGGGACAGCTTTGGAGTCAAATTTTTCCAGGAGCACTGTCACACCCTGCAGGGGATACTGATGCCTTGCCCCGGGCTAGGCTCTGCCCTCAAAAAGGATGGCACAGAGAGTGACAGTAACAGCCCAGGGACAAATAGGATCTGCCTTGTGCTGTGCTGTACTGCGGACAGGAGTATTCCAGGAAGTCCAGCAGCAGTCTTTGGGAAGTGAAGGATTAGCAGGTCTCATTCAGAAGGGCAAAAGAGTTTAGGACATACTTCAGATTTTCTAACTTTTCTTTTGAGACTGTACTTTAGCAAAATAAATTGTTTCAACATTGTTATTGTTAAATAGGTTTATTCTCTCAGAATGAAGAAGATTTAGAGGGATATTTTCTAGTATGAAGCAGCCCTTTCCCAGGTCACTTTCTTCAGGCAAGTTTTACCCTTGACAGGGAGACTCTGCAAAAGGAAACACAAAACTTGGGCACAGAGAAATTTACCTGTTGGTGAACACCTGTCTTAAATAGCTGGGGACTAATGAGCTACCGTGCTAGATGTTGGTGTGTTCACATGTCTCCAGGAGAAACCCTTTTGGTTTACACCTTTTCATGTCAATATCCAAGTCACTGAGCTGCTGCTGTTCCTATAAAGGTTTCTGCTGTCACTTGTCTCCTGTGCAGGGTACTGTAGCCAGCACTGCCTCGTGCATCCAGCTGCACAAGAGGGCAGAGAGAGTGGCAGTCGCGCTGATGGAGAAGGGGCGGCTGAACGTTGGTGACCACGTGGCCCTGGTTTACCCTCCAGGTAAAGCAACACAGACAGCAAAACCCATAATCACACAGCACAAGAAAAGAAGTTCTGTCCATTAATTGGATTTTAGTAATTTTTGCTAGCTCTTAAATGCAAAACATTTTAAACTGGGTGTGGAACAGCCTGTTGATTGAAAGAGACGCTTGTGACAAATCTTTGCATTTTAATAACATAAATCAGTGTGTATTTTGATTTTGATGAAAGAGTTCATCCTGTTTATCTGATAAAAATGGTTTTAATTTCACAAATACCCTTTCCAGGAGTAGACTTGATAGCAACTTTCTATGGCTGTTTGTACGCTGGCTGTGTTCCCATCACTGTCCGCCCACCTCATCCACAGAACCTTGCTACCACTCTGCCCACTGTCAAAATGATTGTAGAGGTAGGTATGAGACATTCCTCTCCTTGTGCTTTTGGGGAGTGGTGAATGGTTGATGCAGCCTGATGAATTGCTTTGGCATTGGTCGATGTAATAAGCTGGAAAATAAATATTCAGTGTGCTGCGGCTGAGTCATTAATGACTTCTTCAGAAACTCTTTTAAAATGGTTTTTTATTGTCGTGATTTATTTTGCTTTGTTTCCAATTATTTTCTTCATCTCTTCATCTTACTGGTTTATCTCATCTGGATGCATATGACACGACTTTGAGCATGCACTCCCTGGTTTTCTCAATGGTCTTAATGCTTTGCCTTTTGCAGGTCAGTAAGTCTGCATGTATATTGACCACCCAAGCTATAATGAAACTGCTCAGGTCCAAGGAGGCTGCAGCAGCTGTGGATATTAAAACATGGCCCACTATATTGGATACAGGTACAGTAGCCAAAATGGAAATAGTTTGAAGAGTGATGTGTTTATTTTGCTACCCCACAACTGCCTGATTGAGTGGATGTGTTGTGCATTGCATTAAAATAGCTGTCCAGAAACTACAGAGAGGATCTGATGATAATGCTGTAAAGATACATTTTTTCATCCTGTGCCTGTTTCCCAAAATAATGTGGTACTCTCCTCTACTTCTGTATTTTCAATAGATGATATGCCTAAAAAGAAGCTGGCTAATGTTTTCAGACCTACTTCTCCAGATATGTTGGCATACTTGGACTTCAGTGTGTCTACTACTGGTATATTAGCAGGAGTAAAGGTACAGTAACAAGAGATAATCATGTTTTATTCCTTTTAAAGAAATATGTCAAACCCTTTTTCTAGAAGAAGGTCCCTGAGAGGTCCTGTTTTCCTCTTGCAGATGTCACACGCAGCTACAAGTGCCTTATGTCGCTCTATAAAGCTCCAGTGTGAGCTGTACCCATCCCGACAGATTGCCATCTGCCTGGACCCCTACTGTGGCTTGGGCTTTGCACTGTGGTGCTTGTGCAGGTATGGCTCTGGAGCTCTGGGTCTCCTCACGTGTGCCCAGCCTTCTCTAAAACCCCAGGGAATGGACATGGGTGAAACTGTCAAAGAAACCCAAATCAACCTTTTTAGCAGTAGTTCAGAAAACACCTTCCGTGGTAAGAAAATCCATTTAAGTCAGTTAGTTACTTGAGGAACTTCATGTTTGCAAGTGGAATAAATGGCCAAAATTAATTATCCTTTGATAGTTTAGTATTCAGCTGATAATGAGCTTTTATGTGTAATTTAACCAGATGAAGTCTAACTTTTCATAAGAAAACAATTGTGTCCAAATTCAAGGAAGGAAAAAAAAAAGGACATCACTGTCTGTTTCACATCGATTAGGTAAATCCTTTCAAAGTCTTTTGAGATTAAACCATATGTTTTGACAAGACTTTTAAGTGTTCACTGCAAGATTGGTATGCAGTAAGAAATACTGCTAAAGGAACCAGTTAAATGTTTCTTAAAATAAGTGAGCCTTGACTTAATTCAGCCAGATACCTACTCAAATGCAGCACATCCCACAAAGCTGCAATTTTTTTTGCCTTTTAAAACATGCCATATGCATTAATTAATTGAATTGTCATGTTCTTACTGCTTCTTCTCCCCAGTATATATTCAGGTCACCAATCCATCCTGGTGCCTCCTCTGGAGCTGGAGAGCAACGTGTCTCTGTGGCTGTCTGCTGTCAGCCAGTACAAAGTGCGTGTCACCTTCTGCTCCTACTCCGTGATGGAGATGTGCACCAAAGGCCTTGGCACGCAGACTGATGTTCTCCGGGTGAGTGGGCTTCATTTTCCCACAAACTGACATAAACATACATGTATCTTTCTAAAAATACTTCATTTTGGCTTGGAGAAGATGAGGTTTTAAGTGTTCCTGTGAGAGCCTTCCATTATGATTTGATTTTTGAGGAGTGTTGAGGCTGACGGAAGATTCAGCTTCCGTGTTTCTGGTGGAGGAAATAAAAAGAAGTCTTGTATTTTCAGTTTTAGTTATTTGTGCAACCTCTGTGCTGCTGGGCGTTTCTGAGATTTTGGGCAAAATACATAGCAAGCCTATCTTTTTTGTGTCTGAGACAAGAAAAAAACCCAATACCAAACAAAAACCCAGGCAAAACACACACCAACAGAAGGAAAAATCCCAAAGCCCCACTAAACACAAAAAACCTCACCCAAAACATCCAAAGGAAAAAGCCCCCCAAAACTCAGCAAGTCTCTCTCACTTTCAGGTATCACTTGATACCAAAAGTGTTGAGTTCTAAATTGGATATAATCTTCCCCAGTCCTGGAAGTGTTCCAGGCCAGGTTGGATGCGGCTTGGAGCAGCCTGATCTAGAGGAAGGTGTCCCTGCCCATGCAGAGGGGTTGGAATGAGATGAGCTTTAAAGTCCTTTCCTTCTCACTCAAAGCATATGCTATATGGCACTTTGATTCCTAACCTCAATTGCACTCTAATACACCTATTTATTTTTGAGGGAAATCTCTCAACTCGAAATTTAATTTCCTTAAAGAGGAAGGAGCATTCCCACAGCTGTAGTAACTCAGCTGCTCAGGACTTCCACTGAGAATGTGTGGCAGCTCCTTCAAAAAAAAGTGGTTGTATTGTAAGCTCTCATTAGAGGCAAAAAAAAGTTGTCCCTCTGTTCCACTGGACCTCACCAAAGGGATTCCTGGCCCACAGCCAGTTGTTCCAGGTTCACATGCACATGGAGATGATGCTTTCTGGGACACTTAAACTGTGCAGTGCTGGGAGCCAGCAGGTCTCTGGTGAGCCCAGGCCTGTGGCAAAATGACATTTTGAGGGGTTTTTCGGCTCAAAATGCTGAATGACTGTTGCAGCTACACGTTGTCTGTAGTGTTAATCCAGTTCCTGTCTTACTCCAGTGCTTTTGAGGCTGTTCTGTTGCACAAATAGAACAGTTTATTTCTAGAATTGCTGCCTTTGAACTTGCAATGCTGTTCTCTTCCCCCGCCCTCCCAGATGAAAGGGGTTAACCTGTCCTGTGTGCGCACCTGCATGGTGGTGGCAGAGGAGAGACCGAGGATCACCCTCACCCAGTCTTTCTCCAAGTTGTTCAAAGACCTGGGCCTCTCTGCTCGTGCAGTGAGCACAACCTTTGGGTGCAGGGTCAACGTAGCAATTTGCTTACAGGTGAGATTAAACTGCTTGTTCGTTACACACAATCTCTGGAAACTTGGTAGAAAATCATGTTCAGCTGAATGGATTTCTTTTTCTGATGAACTAGAGCTCCATTGCTTGCTTGTTCATCACCAAGTTAAATTAAGCTTTTTAATAAGATGTTTAATATGATGTTGATTATGATAATTTCACTCTTCCGTACTAACTGTACTTCTACAAAACTTGGTTTTTCCTTTTTTTTTTTTTCTTCCTGGTGCTCACTAAATGAAGAAAAGCCTTTTTAGCTCTCAGAATGTATTACAGTGTTCTAGGTTTCCTACAAGAAAGATATTTTGGGACATGAGTTACTTAAATATGTTGCCATTCACAATTGTTTCCTTAGTTTCTGTAGTTTCTTTCACAATTAAAGGAGAAAAGATTTTTAACAAGACCAAGCTAAATGGTTATAAAGAAATAATGTCAGAGTGATTTTATGAATCAATAGGTGGAAGAAACAGGAAGGATACACATAAAATCAAGATGACTGCAAATTAAGATTTTAAATTCATTGAATAAAACATTTCAGCTGCCAAGTGTGGAAGAACAGCTTTCCAAATTGTCTGTGTGAATAAAAATTTCAAAAGCCAGTTTGGGATAAAGGGGTGGGAAACAGTTTTTCTGCAGAATACAGAATGGCAAGATGAAAAGTACTCCAAAAAAAATCCAGAGAGGAATACAGGACTGCTGGGCAGATCAGCTTCCCCTTCATTTTATGCCTGTTCATCTCTTTTTTCCATTCTTGAGCCCTGTTTTAGTGGGAGGGGTTTTCTACCCCTTTTCCCCCATTCTTCCAAAGTGATACCTCCATTAGACTTTTTTTAATTTGATTTAAATGAATGTAAATGAATGACCAAACTTTTGATACAAATTAGCAGGCAGATAAATACATGTCTTCCAACCCTGCTGAACTGGTTCACTGAGAAGGTGTTTCTGAAGCTGCAGTCTTATGGAGGGAGAAGGGATTTATTATAAAGCAATGTATGAGTTACCATAGCCCTCTTTTGTTCATGATCTGAGACTTGCATGTTTCCAAAAGAACTACCTAAAAGTGCCAAGCTCTTAAATAATCTAAAACGGAAATTTTCTTTTCATTCTAAAACAGTGTAAGCTTTGTTTTCTGTCTCACTGTGTGTATCTTATGTTTCCAGTGCCTCTTTGTTTGTATTTTCTTTTTTTTCCCCTTTCTCTCTGTTTCCCACACTTTGATGGCCTCTGTTACTTCTGTTTGTGGTCCTGCTGTCAGCCAAACAGGCTGGGCAAGCTGGCTGAACAGGTATAGTGATGCATGTGTGCTTGTCACGTCCTAAAGTCCATCTGGTTCTGCAGTGTTAGGGACTAGGCCCACACAGGTTTGTGCTTACATCCTTTAACACTGGCTATTTGGGTTTTAGAGCAGGTGCTTGCTCAAATAAAATCCTAAAAGCTGAATTTTAAATTTAAAAATTTTGCAAACTTAGACTTACCTGTACTACAGACTTCACTTGCGCATTCATTGACTGATTCCATAAAAAGCAAAGGCTCTACAGTAGTCACTGTAGAAAGGGGGGCTATTCTATTTCTTGTACATTAGGGAAGTGCACTCTAAGTGTCAGTAAAAAAGAGAGAAATTTGTGAATTTATGTGGCTGTGAGAATGAAAGCAGGGTGTTGTGGTTTCTGTTGAATTTGTTTCTTCCTCCTTATTCTTAGGGAACAGCAGGACCGGATCCAACAACAGTCTATGTAGATATGAGAGCACTTCGACACGACAGGTACAGTCTGTGTTAAAGCATTAACTCTTCAATGGCTGTGGAAAATAAACTTCAGCATCATTGCATTGGGTTGTTGAAATATCCTTGGCAGCAGCCAACTGACCCTGCCATATTATAGCCCTGTGCTGTGCAATTCCAAGAAATCTGCTCTCTAACAATCCAGTAGGCAGTGGAAATAGCACAGTTAGAATCTCCCTTAGTGGTTTTTTTTTCCCCCCTTCAAACCAAAACAGCTCTGTTCCCTCAGCCTTCCCTGGGCTACACTGTGTCGCTTAATGCCACTGAGTCAGCTTGCTCTTTACTATTTGTAATTCCTACTGATGCTTTGCCATGACTCATTGTGACAAATAGAGGTCCAGAAGAATCCAGAAAAGAACGTGAATTGAAAATGCTGGTGGGACTGCAACCCGCAGGCTTTGTTGGAAAAAGTTACTCATCTTTCCAGAGAGCAGAGTTACAGATTCGTAAAAGAAATGTGTTATATGGGAATGCTAATAGGGAAGTTTTGAAGACAGCTAGAAACTTGTAACTGTAAGTTGTGAATAAGTGAGAGTAACTGGGTGATTCAGTGCAGCTCAGTCAGTGCAGCTAAGGTTGGAGTAGCTAGCAGTGGATGTGCTAGAACACATCTGTTTAGCATCTGTTTAAGTTCTTGTCTTGGTTTGAAAGACAAGAAGGTGGGAAGGAAGGCGGGAACCTCCCTTGGAATGGAAAATATGACCCCCTTCCCTGGGGGGAAATTAAATGGTCTTTCAGGCAAAGATATGGGAAAAGGAATAGCAGTTCTTTACTAATACATGTATATGTATAACAAGGCAAACAGAACAGAAACCCTCAGCCCTCTCGGCTGTCAGGCCCTTTCCCCTTGGGCGCAGTTCCGGGCACGGCCGCCAGGGGCGCTGCTGGCTCCGGGCAGGGCCGGTGCGGTGATTCCCCCGCGCCGGCAGGGGGCGCTGTGCCGCGAGCTCTGTGGCGCCTCCCGCGGTCAGTGGCGGCAAAGCAGCGGGAGCGCTGGAAACGGGGCCTCCTGTACAGACCTGCAGGGGCAGGCGGTCCCGGTGCCCCTCTGGACGGGGAAATGAGCTGCAGCGGCTGGAACAGCAGAGCCGGGCACACCCCGGAGTGGCAGAGCTTAGCACAAACTCCACAGCCATAGCAGGAACTGCAGGGGTCGGGCCGACATGGAGTACTGGGGTAAAATGTAGTGAAAAACTCAAAGCAGTGGCAGAAGACAGCGGGGCTAGGCAGCAGCAGCAGCTGTGCTCCTGCAAGCAGCCAGGAGAGGCTCCCTCGGAGTGGGGAGGGCTCAGGGTCACTGGTTTTCCCTGAGGCACCCAAGCAGATGGTGAGGGTCCTTTTCCAGGGCAATCGGGTGTTACTGAGGTCCCAGTTCACTGGCTGCTCTTATGAGCAAAGCCTCACTCATGGTAGAAGCAGTTAAAGGCAGAACCCCAAGGTGGCAGGAACTTCTTCCCACAGCAACCACAGACCAGCCATCTCCCCTCTGATCAGAGAGAGGAGCCAGGCCCAGCTCCTCACTCCCCAGCCATAATCTCACGGTATCTCTGTCCTTCCCAAGAGAATGCCCCTCAGCTACAAGAGTGCAGCCAGCTGCACCTTTACCCTTCCTCCTTGGCTACATCTTTTGTCTCTCTTAAGTACAGTCATTATCATCTCTTAGGCAGCATATGGGAGAAAATTCCCTGAGAGAAAAAGGAAAAAAAAAAATCCTAACCTCCAACAGTTCTTAAAGCCTTACACAAGTGTATTCTCTTTTTTTCTCAGGGTTCGTTTGGTAGAGAGAGGTTCTCCACACAGTCTGCCACTTATGGAGTCTGGGAAGGTGAGAGACTGAGTGTGATCCTTCCTCCTTACAGAATCACACAGTGGTTTGGGTTAGAAAGGACTTTAAAGCTCATCTCATTCCAGTCCCTGTCTGCCATGGGTGGGGGGACACCTTCCTCTAGACCAGGTTGCTCCAAGCCCCATCCAACCTGGCCTTGGACACTTCCAGGGGTGAGGTAGCCACAGCTTTTCTGGACAACCTGTTCCAGGGAGGCCTCACCACCCTCACAGGGGAGAATGTCTACCCAAAATGTACTCTAAACCTCCTCTTTCAGTTTAAAGCCATTATAACACTCGTTATGTCCTCATGCCCTCACCTGGAAGGGGAGCTTCATCACCTGGATCTCAGTCCAGAATATGTGGGATGAGCTTGTCTAATCAGAATGTGTCCAGAAGAATGGGTTGTGGTAGAGTAGTTAAAGTGAAGCCAGATGGCATGACATGAAGCAATAGGATAAATTGCTACCACTGAAACAAATCTGAGGCCTTCATATGGAAGGCATTTTCTAGGTGTGAAACCAACGCTGAAGCTGCAAAATGGCTGCTCAGAGTTGAAATTATTTAACAAGTTAAACAACAGTGGTAGGAAGAGATGGTTGGTATCTGTGGTGCAGAAAGGAGTAGTAAGGGAAGCGCAGACTGTTGACTTCTGATTGACCTTTTTTTTGATGAATTACTTTCTTAACTTCTGTTTGTTTCTTATTCAAGATCCTTCCAGGAGTAAAGGTCATCATAGCACACACAGAAACCAAGGGACCTCTGGGAGACTCGCATTTAGGAGAGGTAAAGGTTTACTACTGTTATACTGCGTTTATCAGCAGTGATGGGATACATCAATACCTCCTGTTAGATAAATGCCTTCCTTCCCCGGAGTGGGACAATCAGGATGATCTAGTGTGGCACACGAATAAGCCCCAAAGAGAGCTGGCACTCTTGAGAGTGTGCATTCCTGCACATGGGGCTGCACATCACCAGGTGCAACCAGGGCACTAGTCTGTGTTTGTACGGCAGCTAGAACAGGTAGGGATGTACTCCCATCAGTGGGCAGCAGCAGTAGGTAATTTGCTGCTTGGTTTAACCTTTGTTTTATAGACATCTTCTGTTGTGTAATAAGATGCCCAGCTAATAGGTTAGCAGGTGTTCCTTTCCAGTAAGCCAAATGCCTGGTTCATTTTTTTATGGCCTTTACCATCCCCCAATTATATGTATATAAAACTCCTTTTCTCTGGTCAGAAGTTAATGATTTCAATAAAACTGGCATTTTGCAGTAGTCACAATGGTCAGTGAAACTGATCTTTTAAATCAATTAACGATACTGTCTGTGTCTGGCAAAATAGCCTGTGTTTATTCCAGTTTGGATTTGTTTTATCCCCTAGATATGGGTGAGTAGCCCACACAATGCTACTGGTTACTACACGGTGTATGGAGAAGAAGCACTGCACGCTGATCACTTTACTGCTCGCCTGAGTTTTGGGGACACTCAAACTGTGTGGGCTCGCACCGGGTACCTGGGCTTCCTGCGCAGGACAGAGCTGACGGATGCCAGTGGAGGTGAGAGGAAACACCTGGACCTACAGGGGCACTTGAGTGAGGCTCCTAGGGGAAGCTGAGGCAGCAAAGATTGGGCTGTCTGGCAAGTTTATGCTGATTTCCATCACAGAAGACTCCTGAATTAAGTAGGAGATGTTCTATCATACAGCAGATTCAGGACATGCACAGACACCAGTGATTTTGCAGTCTGTCTGAAGTTAAAGGTGTAGAGGAGAAACTTTCCAGTATAGAAAATAAATTGTTAATCTTGGGGGTTTTTTGATCTAAGCGCAGATGTCTAAATTTGGGAAAAGTTTATCTTCCATCTGCTCCGTTTTCTGTTGAGACAGAATACAAAGTAGATATAGCTCTTGATTATCATATATTTAAAAAAATAAATCTCTGAACATTCTAAGGAAAGGAGTTTGAATGCTTGTAGCTTAGTAACAAATGTATATTGCTGGTTTTCTGTGATTGGACTTGAATGATGGTGTCTACATGAATGGTGTCAGTGTCCCGACTGCTACCACTGAATAATACTAAGTTTTTGTGCCTTGTAGCTTTCTGAAAAATCACATATCTCGGAGATTTTTATCACCATGGAACAATGAAATTGTCCGTTAGTTTTCAAGAGGTTTTGTGCAGTGAATTAACATACAGTATACATGAAACACAGCTTCCCAGCGTGATTTTCACCTCCAGTGGCACAACTGAGCAAGACTATAAAACAGTTAACAAAGAAAAGCAAAATTGAACTGAACAGCGTTACAAGAATGAATGTGGAGAGTGTGTCCACATTCAGGTAGGGTCTAGGAGAGCTTTGCTTCTTTAACCTGGCAAAGCTGAGCCTGGGGAGAGGACAGAGTTGTTTTTACTGTGTAAACTGTGGGATCTAAAGAAGCTGAGTGGAGTTTTCCTGGCATGAGGACAAGTGGGTATAAGCTGGTGTTTAAAAAAAGAAGTTGAATTTGGGAATTGGAAAAGTGGTTGTGTCGATCAGGGAAGAAGAGTTCTCTGGTAAGAATAGTGAAACAAAACGATGCTTTAACGGTGGAATTTGCTTGGGTTTATGAACAGAGGTTACATTACATGAGAGAAAGGACAACTGGATGACCCAGAAATTCTTTTCACTACGGTTTCAGTTGCTTGGAGTCATAGGCAGAAGTCCTACATGAGCTCTTAATTCTCTTTAAATATTAGAGCTTATATTGTAGACTCTTTCCCCTAGGAAGCACTGGGAACATCTTAGAACGTCAGGAATAAGCACATGCACGTGACCATGTTTGTCCTGTAGATGTGATGGTGTTGAAATGTGTGTGCTGTATTGCAGAGAGGCACGATGCCTTGTATGTGGTGGGCTCTTTGGATGAAACACTGGAGCTCAGAGGAATGAGGTACCACCCCATCGACATAGAAACCTCTGTAATCAGGGCACACAAGAGCATTGCAGAATGGTAAGAACCACAGCATTATTCTTCTGTATCATTTTATTTCTTCTAAAGCAGAACTTGTAACTTCCTTGGCTGTGTCAGAATGTACATATGTAGGTAAAAACGTCTAAAGGATTTAATGGATGATGTCTTCTCACACGTGTTATTCCCATTTGGCCCTACTGAGTTACATATATCATTGGCTGTAGGTCCTCTCCAGCCTCAAAGCATTCAAGTTTACTTGTAAGCTTTGGGAGGTCGTGTCTTTCTTTTAATAATCTCTTTTAATAACTTGTCTAGGTGTCTTTTAATAACTTTCCTAGGTGTTTTTTCCTCCCCATTAACACGTGTGTCATGCCAACAGTGCTGTGTTTACATGGACAAACCTGCTGGTGGTGGTGGTGGAGCTGGAAGGCTCAGAGCAGGAAGCGCTGGATCTGGTCGCCCTGGTGACGAACGTGGTCCTGGAAGAGCATTATCTCATTGTTGGTGTCGTGGTCATCGTGGATCCCGGGGTCATTCCCATCAACTCCCGTGGCGAGAAGCAACGGATGCACTTGAGAGATGGATTTTTAGCTGATCAGTTGGATCCTATTTATGTTGCCTACAACATGTGAAAACAGCAAATCACATCAAGGCTAAAGCACCAAAATCCAAGGGGCTTTCCTCATAGTAACATGGGAATCCATGCTCTTGTTTTTAAAGGCTGTTGAAGACCTTAGGAAAATGGAGATACTTCTCTTTACATACAGCCCTTCGTCTCTCAGATTGCATTTGCTTTCATAAACCCATTGTAACAGTCACAGCTGTCTTAGGATGGAGAGTTTACTGGAATTCCTGAAGGAAGCTTATTAGAGCTATCATGGACCAATTTTATTTGGGGGACAGGGTGGGGGGGCCGAGGGGAGAGAATAATTATGAATGTCAGTACTTGATGCACTGCATAAAAGGACATAGAGTGGGGTGGGGAGAGAACACCAGCTGTGAGGAGGACTCCTGGAACCAGCACCCAAAGTCATGAGTAACCATGCAGAGTTCACCCTCCACGTGACTGCAGTATATCGGCAGGATCGGGGTTGGGGCATAACCTTCAACGTTGCACACACCTCTACCACATTCTCTACGGAAAGGAATTTTGCACATATTTGAGATTTTAAAATGCAGCCTTTTTATTTTAAATCACTGACTCATCCCTATTCAGAAGAAGCCAACCCATTCCAGTCCTGGATTCAGTGTAACAGTTACGCTGCTGTTCAGCTTTTTTGTACTAAGCAAAAACAAATACTGTAACAAGGTTACTTACAGTGCCATGCTGGACTCTGTAATGCTATAAACTTTATAATAAAATACAAAGTAATACCCAGTTTTAAGTACTTGATGCAAGAGTCTTCAATGCTCTTGCTCTTCCAACTCCATGTCAAAGTCACTTGTTTTCATAGTGTTAGCTGTTAATTCCTGCCCTGCATAATGCCAAGGATCTGAAAATCCATTCCAAAGCCGCTCTGAACGATTTGTATAAATGTTTACAAAGCATAGGCTTACAAAATGTTTTCCCCAATTATTCTGTGCTAAAACTTGAAATATTAACTTTTCTTTCCCCACCATAGAAAAACCTATTCAGTGCTAGTTAGCTTAAGCTGCTGTGGTACAAACTTCCTTTCTTTTCTTAGGAGTTGTGTTTAAACTCTTGTTCAGGCTAAAATATCCAGTTGCCTGAGTCACAGTTGGACTAATTTAGGTTTTGAAGTTTCTGCCTGATCCAATACTGCAGTGAACCTAATGCAGAAAGAGAATATGAAGTTATTCAAATAATTCTGTGTTTGAAGGTAGGCACAAGGCTAGCAAATAATTATTTTTATAGATTTGTTAAAGACTTGAGAGCTGCACAGAATTTTTTTAATAATGCACGAGTTTGCAAAAGAGCCAGTTTTTTCTTGCAAGGCAATTCTGCCTGGGTCAGTGCCTAAGAAAGATGGATGTCAGTCCCCTAATAGATCAGATTTATCCACAGTCAAATAAACCCTGAAATCTTCAAGAAAAGCTTTGCTTTATAGTTATGAGCCCTGATGGTGTTTACCTGTGGTGTATAATACAGCTGCATACTTTGACTGTAATTATGTACAGAACTTGTGTAACTTATTGTTTGAGTCCAGCAGCCTCCAGCAGCAGGCTGTGGAGCACCCCTCCTACCAAAACAGCTGGCAAAAGGAGACAACTCCCTAACCCCCAGTTCCATGTTGTAGTTTTTTAGCAAATAAAGCATTGTAAAACTTTTGTATTGAGATACTGATGAAAGTGATACAAGTTGCCTTGTAAAGTAAATCTTAAAACAAAAAGCTTATTAAACATTTCAAAACAGCTTTTGCCAATCTGACTTGATGAATGTTGACACTTATGCTGTTAGGTCAAAACCTTGGCTTAGCAGTTCTCACTCATATTACAGACAGTTTAATGCCTTAAGAGCTTTTCCTGCAAAGCTTCACCACAATTGCTTTGCAGGTGAAGCAGTTGTAAAGCCTGTATGGTCATGAATTTCCTATTTTGAACCTCTGCCAAGCTGCAGTGCTGATGTCATATATGACATCACTGCCATGGGGCCAGCAGGGCATGGTTTTACGGTGTCACTTCCATGGTGCAGCTAAGCAGCTGCTCCATGCATGGCCAAGCCTCTCCAGGGCCTCTGAGCTCCAGCTCCAGGCATAGACTGACCTCGTCCCTGCTTGGTTTGCAGCCGGACATCCACCGAAGTTTATACCCTTGGAAAGATTGTAAAAGGCACCAGCTGGACAGAGAAAGGCCTGATGCCAGATGTAGGCTGATGACTGCCAGGGAGAATGCTAGGTGAAAAGGAAAAGCCAAGCAGAAACAGCAGGACCGGGATGATGCCCTCCAGCAGTTTCCTCAGGCTGACCCACAGCAGCCACTGCGCTACCGAAATTCTCTGGAACAGTCAGGGTAAAGAAGGTTCTTTCTCCAGGCTCTCCCCCTTTGACCCAGTAAGTCCCATAGACCCCTGTGTTCCCCGGAAAGGAAATACGAGCATGAGAGGGGATGTTGGGTGTGAGAAGGATTGGGGAGGGCAAGGGCCATACTCACAGGATCCCCTTGAGGACCGAGGATGCCATGGAAAACAACAGCTGAGGAAGTGAACGTGTCCCTGGCAGCCAGGGGAGTTAGGATGGGATGAGATGGAAGGGAATGAGGTGGCATGGCATAGCAGCTCCAGCCAAAGCAAGGATAGACTTGCTTTACCTGAGATACACTGGAGACAGCAGTGACCCTGCCAGCTGCTGGGACTCCCCCAGCACAGGGAGCAGGGAAGCAGAGGCTGGCTCAGGGAGCAGGCAAGGTGATGGGAAGAGCCCATTGTGCAGCAGTAAAGCCAAGGGACACCTTTCCTCACTAGCTCCCCAGGTAATCCAGGATTCCCAGAGTGTCCAGGGCTCCCTGGTGTCCTATTGGCTCCAGGGAATCCCTGCACGACAGAGGAGCGTCAGGCCAGCATCTGGTGTACCCCAGCACTGCCAGACTCTTGAGTGCCCAAGACAATGCTGGTCCCAGCACTGGGAGCTCAGGGCAGCCCCAAGGCAGAGCTGGATTCCAGGGTCCCTTCCCCCGTGTGCTGAGCTGGGGTGTGAGGATGCAGTGTGGGGCTGGACTGGGGTTCTTCAGCAGGATTTCCCCTCCGGTGTAGGTGTGGAGGAGACTGAAGGGACAAGGGGAAATGAGAGGCTCCATGGAGCCAGGTCACTGTGTCCCAGCATCCTGCATGGGGCCTGGGTACTAACCCTGTCCCCATTCTTGCCCGGACTCTCGGCACTCTCTCCTGATGGACCCTGTGGCCCTGGTGGTCCTGGAGGGCCAGGAAGCCTGTGGTGACCCTGTTGGTGTACTGGGTGGTGACAGTGACTGGGTACTCTGTCCTCATACGCAGTCCCTATAGCACACTGCTTGTCTCCCATGGCCCAACACCCACCTGGACAGGAACAGTGTCACCCCTTCATCTTCCTCAGGTCACACATGGATGTACCAGGAACCCCCAGGAACTCTGAGCAGTCCGGTGGGGGCACTCACCTCCTGCCTCTACCATGATCCGCTGCCCTAGCCTTGTCAGTGGCATGTACTGCACCCAGTAGCCACTGACGGGACCACTGGCTGCTCTCCAGCAGATCCATAGATGGTCAAGGCCCTGCTCTGGGATCTCCAGGTTGGAGGGCCCAGCGTGGCTTGGCCCATCCATGGGGTAGCACAGGGGCTGTTGGCTCCACGGTGCATAAAGCAAAGGGGAGATCTTGCTGGGGCAGCACAGATGTGTGCCTGATGGGATAGCCAAGAGGTCATTTAGGAGGGAATGTGTGCACAGTCCGGCACCCAGCACTGTCAGCACCTGTGCCTCTCAGGGAGGAGGATGGAGGCCCATACCCAGCAGGCGCAGGGAGCCCCCAACACTCGGGCACACCCAGCATGTCCAGCAGCTTGAAATAACCAATGTAGAAGAAGAAGGTGTCAGTAGGCATTGAGGCCACAGGGATCAACTATCTGCACAGTCCTTCTCAGCTCAAAGCACCACAATGCACATTACAGCTTCATAAGGATTAAAGATCACAACAGGAGTCTCACACAGAAAAACGTGCCGGGACAAAAATGCACTTCACATCCCATTCTCTTCACCCAGCTTGCGGTGCTGTGTTAAAAGTATTTCTGGTTGGATTCAGATGACAAGGGAGGCAGAACACGGGGCTATGTAGCGCTGAGAAGCTAAGGGCATGGCCCGAGTGTCTTTTAGCAGAAGCAGCGTGCTGGAGCACTGCCAGCAAAGTGTTCTGGGCGAGAAGCAGACACCGATTCGCCTCCGGGGGAGTGAAGGAGCAACTGGTTACAAGAGGCAGAGAACAAAACCACAGAGCACCAGGCTCTTCACGTACTGGTGTAAAAGAAACCCATCTACATTGATCATTTCCTTACATCAGCTTGCAAAAGCTTTTGTAACAGACTCAAACACTGGTTTGGGGAAAAATAGTTTCCCCAGCATTAAGGTTGAGTATGTCAACTCTAAATATTTACTTGACTGCTGAAATTCTTGCATTTAGGGCATTGCAAACTACATTAGTGTTGGAGCAGCCTTCTTATTAGAGGGTAGAAATGAGCCGAGGCACAGACCTCTTGTTAAACACAGCATGAAAAGAGTCCTAGTTTATTCCTCTTCATGGGTTTGTCATCTTAACTCCAACCATTCACTGCCTCTGGCTGCAGCAAGCTCCTACTGGAGGTTTCCCCTGCAGCCTCTGACTGCTGGTTATTTCCTGCTAAACTCTGACTGCAGGGATCAGTTTGCAGACTCTGAGTGCAGGCTTGGACCCAGCTAGACTGTGACTGCAGGTTCCAACAACAGGCTCTGACTGCACACCCACACTGACCTCACAGCAGTGAGTCTCTCTCCCCAGGGTCCTGCTTCATGAGTCTCTCCTTCATGCTCCTCAAGATTCCTCCTCCATGATGATCCTGCCCTCACCAGCTCACCCCCTCTTTTCTCTCACTTTATTCATCTTTATTGGATACAGCTGTGACTCATTGGGGCAAGGCTGTATTGGGTAACTAACACAGCTGGTACTTATCAGAGGTGAGGTCACCTGTATTCTCTTCTCTTACACACCAGTTATCTGTGCTCTGGTGGGACTAGCAGGGACAACAGGGATGCTTTTAGGTAGTGGTGTTTCTAGTGCAGAGGTAGTTTGTCAGCAATTTTGTGCTATTTGATTTATTCCAAGAGTACTTGCATTCCTATAAGAGCTGGCTATAAATGGGGCTCTCTGTCAGCAGGAAAGAGACAGCATTTTTCTGTTGGTAGCAATTTGATCTGGTAGATCTCTAGCTCAGTCCTCAGCCAAGAAATTCATTAAAGCAAACCTTATCTAGTCAGAGACAAGGTCCAACCCCTCTCTTTAAACCATTTTCTGATGTCAGTCTGGAAAGTGACCTTTCCTTAAAATAGAACAGAAAAAGTAGCATTTGATGGATCAAAACTTGAACAGTCTTGAAATTCTCTTTCCTGGTGATTCTTGCTGTCTATTTCACCCCAAATCATTCTGACTTCTGTATTTTATGTATGATGATCTGGAATGATGTGCTGATAGGATGAGAAGGAGCAGCAGGATGAGATGTGAACACCTGAAACCTGGACCCTCTCTTGCCTCTGCTAATGAGCAGCTCCAAGCGACTTTCCTGATCCTTGTCCAGGCTCATATCCTTGGCAAAGACTGCTCTCCTGGCCTGGGTCATCCCTAACCCAGCCTGTGACAGTCCAGGAGGTCTGGATATGTGTGTGGGGCTGTGAGCTGGCTGTGCTTTCAGTGCTGCCCAAAGAGCTGCTTCTGTTATTTTAAAATTCATGTTCTGATCTTCGAACAGGAGGGTGCAACCTTGCGGCTCCTTTCCTCAGAGTCAGGGCTTCCTTGCCAGAGCTTCGGGCTGGTGTATTTAAAAAAGCACAGGGGTTTTACTGTGTCCAAGGCTAAGCAAAACACTTCAGCCCTCTGCCTGTCTCCCTCACAATGTGGGCTCCTCATACCAGCCTCGGGGAAAAAAGCCAGCCTATTTCTTTGTCTCTCGGCTGTGTGTGGCGCCAGGCTCTGCCAGACCATTAGACAAAAGCCAGTGGTCATTGAACTAGGACAAAAAAAAGTAATGAAAGCAGAGGAATTTGGGTGGGAGGGTGAAGAAACTGCCACTGCCTCTGCACAGCTGCACTCGCAGAGTACACACAGGCGCTTTGCAGGGAGCAGGTTCCCTGGCACCTACAAACACAGCAGCCAGAGGTGAGCTAGTTCCTGGCTGAATCCAGCTGAAGTTCAGACACAGAAAAAAATGGATGCAAACAATGCCTAAGTAACAGGAATTTGGCAATTATTAAAAGTTTCTGGTGCAGGTGGGTTGTATAGAGACAGAAAAATAAAACCAAGTTGTTCATTCTCCATCACTCCCCTTAGGCAAATATTACCATAAATTATCTTAAGATTTTGGCATCGATGGACGAGTGGATACTTGCATAAACCTCATTTCACACAGACTCATTATGACAATTTTTTTTCTTAAACCAAAAATAAATAGACTATTAAACCTCAAATACAACACCCATGTCAGTGAACTTGTAGAGTTCCCCCTGTTCATATAAACTGTGCGAGAGAAACAGCACAGCTCTCCCTACTGAGGACCAGTGGGATGAGACACAAGTCAAAGATATTATCCCCATCCATTCTCCCTCCAGGAGAAGACCAGCACCATCCAAAAAGCATTTTGCCATTACTGAACACAGCTAGGGCTGAACTGGTGGGTAACCTAAGCCTAGTTTATGAAATAAACACCAAATAAATTCTTTAATTCCCTAATAAAAGTACTGTATCCTCTCCAAATAGTCCCTGATGTTATTCTGGATGTGAGTGAAGAGCTATTTGCTAGAAGAGGAATATTTGCAATTAAACTTGTAGTGTGCATTATATACTATAAGTATTAATGATTATATAAGTATTAATAGACATTTTTCTGTCCTGGTGTGCTGATGGGTGCCACGTTTGTGAGTAGCTCTTTTGTCCCTGGGCAGTGCACAGACATGGAGGGGATTTTCTCCCAGTTTAGCTTGGTCTGTTAGGAGGGAAGCCAGGTTACTCTAAAAGGCTGAAAGGAATTTTATCACTCCATTTAAACAAGTATATATTAAATTTCCACCCAGCCCTTCCAACAGCATAGCAGCAAGCAAGCACAGCATCTCTGGGATTTACAATGCCTGTGTGCCTCCTTTTGGGAAGCCTTCTTGAGCCAAGGGGCTTTGAACCCACTTGCTCGCTGGCCTGGGAAGACAGTGCTGCTACACTGGGGGTGTTAGGAGAGAGATGGGGACGTCACTGCGACAGGACAGGAGGAGCTCTGCCATCTCCTCATGGACTGCTGTCCCACGGCACTACCTGCATGAAGGTGACATTCCCCCGGCCGTGCTGGAGGCACCAAGGCAGGGTTCATAGTGAGGATACCTATAGAGCAAAACACAGTGTTTTACAGGTGTCACCCCCGCCGGCCACTCCCATCCTCACCCGGGCAGGGCCCCGGTGTTTAACGAGTGCCCGGCACCCCGGGAAAGCACGGCTGAGGACGGTCACCAAGGGTGGTGCCAGCAGCGGGAAGCACAGGGGCAGCGGGATCGTTGGCACACGTGGGTCAGGGTGCACTGTCCCCACGGCTGGCACTGCACCCGGACACATCTCCCCCGTCCCTCGAGGCCCACGAGGACATGAGCTGGGCACCCGCGCTGGGCCGGCGTTGTTTTATTTCCATTAAGGATGGAAACCACACGCCTGGACTTTGGGGGGTACACGGCGGTGGGGACAGTCGCTCTAGGGGCTGAGGCTGTCACCCAAAGGGCCGGGACGGCTGTCGGGGCCTGGGCGGGGGGTGGCACTCCTGCGGACGCCAGCGCGGTGGCCGGGCCCCGGCAGATGCAGCAGCCGGGCCCCGGCACCGGCCCGAGGGCTGTCCCACGGCAGCAGGGGTGGGAGGGGACGGGGCGGGCCGGGGGCCGGGCAGCGCCGCCATTGGCTGCGGCCCGTGAGGCGATGTGGGACCAGCCGCCGCGGCCCCGGCGCTGCCGGCGGGAGCGGCGATGGCGGCGGGCGCCGCGTGGGTCCCGGCGGTGGGATCGGGAGCGGCGGTGGCGGGGGACAGTGGGTTGGTCCCGGCTGTGGGATCGGGAGCGGTGGTGGCGAGGGACAGTGGGTTGATCCCGGCTGTGGGAGCAGGAGCGGTGGTGGCGAGGGACAGTGGGTTGATCCCGGCTGTGGGATCGGGAGCGGCGGCGGCGGTCCCGGCAGGGCGGAGCGGGGTGGCGGCCGCGGTTGACCGTGCCCGTGTCCGGCAGGGCGGTTCGGCGGCGTGGCGGCCCTCGGCGCTCGGCGGCGGCCACGGAGCTGCCGGCCTGGCGGCTGCGCTGCGAGGGTGGGCGACAGCTCTGGCGCTACCTGGGCGATGGCGATGGTGATGTCGGGGAGCGGCGAGCGCAGACGGCGCTGGAGCAGCACAGCCTCGGGCTGGACACGGTGCGGGGGGCCCGGGCCGGGGCGGCGGGGCCGTGCCCGGGGCGCACCGCTGAGGTGCCCCTGTCTCCCCGCAGGGCGCGACCCTGCAGACGCTGCCGGCGGCCGGCTCAGCCCGGGAGGCGGCCCGCAACGGGATGCGGTTCTACGCAGCGCTGCAGGCCGAGGATGGGCACTGGGCGGGCGACTACGGCGGGCCGCTGTTCCTGCTGCCAGGTAGGCCTGGGCACCTGCCCAGGGGTGAGTGCCCTGGGGTTTGGCTCTCTACAGTGCCGGCCTGTCTGGTCCTCCAGGTCTCCTCATCACCTGCCACACGGCCAAAATCCAGCTGCCTGAGGGGTTCCGGAAGGAGATGGTACGCTACCTGCGCTCTGTGCAGCTCCCGGACGGAGGCTGGGGCTTGTGAGTAGCAAAGATGCTTATTTGAGTGATGGCAGGTCCAAGGTCTAGGACTTGGAGCTGCTGTCAGATCTGCCCAGGCTCAGGGAGGAGGACTCAGCACCTGTGATAGCTGTGGGTGGTTGGGCTTGATTGTGCAGCACTCCAGGTACACTGTTTGTCATAGAGGTGGCCATAGCGTCAAGTGTGGCCACATCTCCTCTGGGGCACTATATCCCAAAGCATCATGTGTGACAGGGTAGTGCAGAGCAATGTTTCTTCCTGTATTAGTCAGGTCCCTCTTTTCCAAAGTTACCCTTGGCATCCCACTTCACCCTAACAAAGACAGCCTTGTGCAGTGGCTTGTGTCTGGCTAATGGCAATAGCTGACTAATGGATGTGGTGTTTCTGTATATGCTCCTGACAGACATGTGGAAGACAAATCAACAGTGTTTGGCACAGCCCTCAACTACATAGCCTTGAGGATCCTGGGGCTTGGACCAGATGACCCTGACATTGTGCGGGCCCGCGTCAACCTGCACAGCAAAGGTCAGCCATGGGGCTGGTACACTGGTGAGAGAGGTCTGGCCAAACTTGAGGGCTGTAGGGAACACTGGGGGCTGCCAGGTAGTGGAATAACTGTTGTTCTTACTTGCCTTTCATGGCAACTGCTTTTTCAGTTAATGATGGGAAGCTGTGTTGCATTTTTGTACCATTCCCTGCTTGCCCTGTTTTGGGACATGTATCCCAGCCTGAGTAGTGTGCTCCTAAACACGGGGAGAAGTGGGCCCTGTGATGGGGAAGAAAGTTGGAAGGTGGCATGGCTGTGTTGACCCTGAAAGCTGATACCGTTCTGTGCAGGAGGTGCTGTGGGAATCCCTTCCTGGGGCAAGTTTTGGCTGGCTGTCTTGAACGTTTACAGCTGGGAGGGAATGAACACGCTTCTCCCAGAGATGTGGTACGTGCCCCCCTCACTGTGGAAAGAGGAGCTAGTGTCAATCCTGCCACAGGACTGACAGCCTGGGCCCAGAACCGTCCCAGGCACTGGTGATTCCTGGGATAACTCCAGCTACAGCCAGGAACTGCAGGTGCTCAGGCTACTTGTCAGCTGGGAGCCAGCAGCAGCCCAGTCAGTAGGTGGATAGCACTGAACACTGCATCCAAGGGAGATGCCAGAGCACAGCCCTGTTAACAGTTCCCACAGGGTCCCTAATATATTCATGTGCTCCCTGCCTGCCATCAATATCTTCCAGCAGCCAGAACTGGACCCTAGCAGGAAGGGACAGCCACATGTAAGGCTGCCAGGCCTGAACCCTTGCTTGTACCCTCTCTGAATACTGAGAGGGCTGCTGGGTGTCAGAGAGGGAAAGTGTGTGACAGTATCCCCGGAGGAAATCGGGGGCTGCACAGTACCAAGGGCTGCTGGTGCTTTGTCAGCAAATGCCATTAACTGTCAGTCCAGCCTCTGCCTTCAACGTCCCATGTGACTGAACTGCCTTCTCTCCTTCCTGTTTGAGCTCAAGGTCCTCCCTGCCCTGTGTCAGCTGGGCCTGGAGTGGTGTCAGGAGGGAATATCCCTGTTGGAGGGGGAATCTGAGCAGGGCCAGGCTGTCTGTGTATCCCCTAGTGCAAGGGGCAGGGAAAGGCATGCCCCGCTTTGGGCACTCCACACAACATCTCTCCAGTGGCCCTTGGACTTCCTTGTTCCTCACAGCAGCACTTTCTCCGTTGCAATTAGGCTGCTTCCCACATGGTTTCCAGCCCATCCGTCACGGCTCTGGTGTCACTGCCGCCAGGTTTACCTTCCCATGAGCTACTGCTACGCTAAGCGTTTGTCAGCAGAAGAGGACGAGCTTATACGGAGCTTGCGGCAGGTAAGGAAGGAGCTGATCCTGCTGGACAGGGATACATGGCTCCATGACCACCTGCTGTGCTGGCCATGCCCTTGGGAGCCAGCCTGTGGCTGAGAGTGACAGCTGAGAGTGGCAGCTCTCGTCACCTGCACGGTCTCTGTCAGGCAGCAGAGCCAGCTCCCAGCAGGAACTGCCCCAGGTGCTTGCTCCTGGCTGGCCAGGCTGCCCTTTGCTGTCTTGTGCCAGGAGCTGTATGTGCAAGACTACAGCAGCATAGACTGGCCAGCACAGAGGAACAACGTGGCTGCCTGTGATGTGTACACCCCACACAGCTGGCTGCTGGGTGCTGCCTACGGTGAGTGCCGGAGCTGTTGCAAGGAATACTGAAGCCGCCTTGTACCCTCACAGCCCTTTAGGGCCTGCTACCAGCTACTGGTGTATGCCCTGCAGCTGGGATGGAGACAGGAATTATGTGATCCATGGGGTTCTCCCTCCCTGAGAGCAGCAGGGCCTTGTGTCTGTGTCCTCAGGCCACTCTGGGGCAGAGCTTTGTTCCGTCCTGATGCTTAATCGGTTGTTGTGTGAGTTGGGGTGCAGCCTGCCACAGCAAGTGAATGTGGCTGCACAGGGTGGGGTTTTACTCACTGCATGTCCTTTTCTTCTCCTGTAGCCATCATGAACGTGTATGAAGCTCACCACAGCACTCACCTGCGGCAGCGAGCCATCACAGAGCTGTACGACCACATCAAGGCTGATGATAGATTCACCAAGTGCATCAGCATCGGGCCAGTAGGACACTTGCTGTTAATCCTTTAATATCTCACCCTTTGTTCTTTAAGGACCAGCTTGTGCAATTGTGGCATGTAGTAATCACCAGATCTTGCTCAAATCCTGCTGCTCAAGAGCTTAAGGCTAGCAGGGCACAGGAGATGCAGAGGGCATAGGGACAGCTGTGGCCTTGGTGAGGAGTATCTCTCCTTGAGGTCCAGGGAGATGTTCTGAGAGGAAGCTCCGGAGTAATCTCATGGCACCTTCCCTACTAGCTCATCTATGCTGGGTGATGTCACAGGTGGAGCCGTTGGGATCAAGGCCAAGACAGCCTCTGGATGGCTTTGTGTTGAGTGGGGGGAGTGTATGTATCTGGGGCTGGAAGAAGCTCTATCCAGAGCAGTGACAATGCTCCTCTTGGCAGATCTCCAAGACAATCAACATGTTGGTTCGCTGGTTTGTGGAAGGGAAGGACTCCCCAGCTTTTCAGGAGCATGTTTCCAGGATCCCTGACTATCTGTGGTAAGGGCTGAGTGTGTCCCATCTGGCACAGCACACCATGGCTCCTGGCTTGCCTCCTGGTGCTCCCACTGTGCCTGTGCTGCAGCACTGTGCTCTCTCCTCCCACAGGCTGGGCCTCGACGGCATGAAGATGCAGGTGAAGTGCTGTAGGAGTTCACCTGTGACTGAAGGGACCCTGGTGTACTGGGGCAGCCCGTGGAGTAATGGAATAGCGTGTTCATCCCAGGCCTGAGCTCCTGGTGTCTGACTTCTGGTGCCTGGTGGCCTTCTCACTGCCACTTGCCCCAGCTGTGCCAGGAGGGAGTACTGTCTGTCCTGCTAGTTTGCCTCCCTGTGGCTGGGAGCTGAGAGGCCTCTGTTCCCTCCATCCTCATGAGTCCTGGGAGAAGGGCAGGAGAAAGCCAGGCCCCTGATCCTGCATGTGGGCTGAGCTCTGCTTCTCTCAGAGCCCTTAATTGTGTCCTGCTGTTCCTTAATGCTAGCCACCTCTTCTGCCTTGGCTGTGCAAAGAGCAGGCTGAAGTAGCTGTCTTATTTCGTGTTCCCTTGCTGTCCCTTGACCTGCTGCATCTGTCCTGTCTATGCCAGCATGTCAGCCATGATGCAGGGTGACATAAAAAATGAGTGGAGGAAGCTGTCTGGGGTAATGTGGGAGGGATGTGCTGTCCCATTGTCCCTACAGCTGGGTCAAGCTGCTGCTAGCAGCTGATTTCACTATTTTCTCTCTTCCAGGGCACAAACGGATCCCAGCTCTGGGATACTGCTTTTGCCATCCAAGCCTTCTTGGAGGTAATGCACCCTTCAGTGCTACATGCTGCTTAGGAAAATGATCTCTGCTTATGAGTCCCCAGATACCAGAGCTCCTGCTGTGCACCCCCTTGGAGCTCTGTTCTGGCCTGGCATCCTGTGACTGAGCTGGGAAAACACGTCTGGCCACAGCCCCTTGCTGACTGCTCACTGTGCATCTCTGTTTCTAGGCAGAAGCCCAGGAGATGCCTGAATTCACCTCCTGCCTCCAGAACGCCCATGCATTCCTCCAGTTCTCCCAGGTGAGCAGAGCTGGTCAGTGGTGTCTCACACACTGGCTGTGCAGGCTCAGCTGTTGCTCAGAACCCTGTTGGATGCATCTGTTGCCTTCTGAAGAGAGCTTCTGAAGGGCTGACTAGCAAAGTCCCAGGCCCGGCCTCCTGTTTTCTACTCCCTGTTTTCAGGGAACCATCTTTGAAGCTTGGAGAGGGCCTTGGCGAGGCCCAGGGATGTTTGGGTTGTCTGCCTGAGCTTAGAGAGGCTGGAAAACTGAAAGCTTAGGCTTATTTGCCCTTCATCTTGTCTGGTACCAACACATTTGAGGCACCCTTCTGGGAAACCCAGGATGATTGGATAGTGACTGTATGAGCTCAGGGCCAGGTCAGCAGTGGCTCAAGGTGAGGGTCACTGTCACCAGCAGCTTGGTGCATATGCAGTCACAGGTCTTGTTCATGATGCTGCCAATGGGAGCATTGAAAGCAGATGGTTCCCTGGCAGGCAAGCTCCCAAAGGCGACTTTAGCAACACTTCCTGACACTAGGCCAAAAGGTGATTTCTCCCTTCTCCAGAGCTGGCCTCTTTCCTGTCTGCTTCCCTCAGTGGAAGGCAGGTAGTGTCCACTTCCACGTGGTTGTGCACCTGCACATGGTCTTGCAGCCAGGCACCTCCAGGCTGCCCTCACTCATTTCTTGTCTCCTGCAGATCCCCGAGAACCCACCCGACTACCAGAAATACTACCGCCATATGAACAAGGTGGGGTGGCTGCCTCTGCTCTCTCAAGGACACATGACTGGGGCAGGGATTTGGGCAGAGGGAGTAGGAATCGGGGCAGCACCTGCTCTCTTCCAAGAATAGAGTGGGTGAGGGAAGGTGATCCTGCTCCCTAAGCCCACCTGATCCTTTTCCAGGGTGGCTTCCCCTTCAGCACGCGGGACTGCGGCTGGATCGTGGCAGATTGCACGGCAGAGGGGCTGAAGGCAGTTATGCTGCTGCAGGAGAAGTGTCCCTTCATAGCCAAGCCTGTGCCTGCTGAGCGCCTCTTTGATGCTGTGAATGTGGTAAGAGCTGCAAAAATCAGGCCAAGGGACATGCAGGACTGTAAGAGAAGCCAAGGCCCAAGGAATTGTTAGATCTGGTATTAGATCTGGTTAGATCTGAGCTAGGATGAGGCCTGGTGTGGCAACACTCTGTTGTGATTCAGAGGTGCCTATGTGACCTAATGTCATGTGATGGCCCAGATTCGGCCTGCCTGTCCAGGTGGTTTGGGACCTGGGTTTTCTGCCAGCCCTATAGACCTGACTTTGTCCTCACAGCTGGCTTGGGGCCAGACTGGAGTAGTACTGCCCATGAGGTTGTCCCACCCCCCTCTCTGCTTGTCTGGGCAGTTGCTGAGCATGAGGAACTCGGATGGAGGCTTTGCCACTTACGAAACCAAGCGAGGAGGCCACTTACTGGAGCTGCTGAACCCCTCGGAGGTGTTTGGTAAGGGGATCTGTGGGAGTTGGTTGTCCTGCCCACTGTGAAGGGACAAAGTGGCCTGGGCTCACCATGCCCAGTGGGTGCCTGGCAGGGGATCAGTGTGCCCTGGGTCTGAGGGACACACTGGCAGCAGCTGGCCTGGAGGCTTGCCCACACAGGGGCTGTGGCACTGACACCCATTGCCTGCTGGCAGGTGACATCATGATTGACTACACATACGTGGAATGCACATCAGCTGTCATGCAGGCACTGAGACACTTCCAGAGCCAGTTCCCTGAGCACCGAGCTGGGGAGATCAGGTGAGGCACTGAGATGAGAACTGGCAAGGGAAGAAGACAAGGCTCACTGTCCCGAGCTGCCTGCCATGGCCTCCTGATCAATGTAGCTGCCTGTCTGCATGCTCTTGTCTCTTGCACCCTCCAATAATGGGACCCAACAAAGCCTCAGAGGGGCTGATGGAGCCCCCAATGAAGTAGACATTGAGTTTGAGCTGCTTCTGAAGTGGATGATTTCTTTCCTGTCCAGGGAGACTCTGCAGAAGGGCCTGGATTTCTGTCGCAAGAAGCAGCGAGCAGATGGGTCCTGGGAAGGGTAAGCGGTGTTTCCACACTCAGTTTTCTTCTGGTTACCCCAGTGTGAGAGGGATCATCATGGAAACCATTCCTGGCTGGCAGGATCTGTGGGAGGAAAGTAGGGGCTGATCCTCCTCTAGCTGTTGTGCTTTGCTCTCAGTTACTCTCCCTCCAGCCCAGGTAGAACAGGTACCTTGTGTGTTGCACGAGACCCAGAGAAGTTTGGAGTGGCTCCAGCTCCTGTGCTCCCGGTTCTGCTGACACTTGAGTTAGCTGGGAGCAGGTGCTGGTGGGACTGGGCATGGTTGGGCCATAGGGGAAGGCAGGCTGCAGCTCTGTGCCTGGCTCTGCTCCTCTGTGAACACAGCTCAGCCTGCCTCTCCCGGGGGCCTTGCACCCCTGACAGTGCTGCTCTCCCCTTCTTCCTAGGAGCTGGGGGGTTTGTTTCACCTATGGCACCTGGTTTGGTCTGGAGGCGTTTGCCAGCATGCAGCACACATACCACGACGGGTGAGAAGGGGATGTCTGGGTGCCCTGCCCCTACCTACTTCCTGGGCCAGGGTAGGACTCTGTGGTGGGGCTGGATGGATGCTGGCTGTGCATGGACTCTCCTGCCTCAGGGATCGTTTTGCCAAATCCTGTGCCTGCAATAGGGCCAGGGCACTCACTGCCTGACGCTCAAACTCTTGGAGCAGTCCTGGCCACAGGCACCGCTTCTCTTTGCAGCTGAGAACTGTGGGCATCCAAACACTCTCTGACCCCAGTCCTGTCTTGATTCTGGCCCCCATCCCTGCAGGACTGTCTGCCAAGAGGTGGCCCAGGCCTGCCAGTTCCTCATCTCCAAGCAGATGGCAGATGGCGGGTGGGGAGAGGATTTCGAGTCCTGCGAGCAGCGCACATACGTGCAGAGTGCTGAGTCACAGATCCACAACACCTGTTGGGCCCTGCTTGGGCTCATGGCTGTCAGGTAGGGGCAGCCCCACCTGGCCCCAGTGCTCAGGAAAAGAGATGCAAGCTGGGTTGGGTGGCCTTGGGCCTGGCTGGTGTGACCCAGTGCAAAGTAAAGCTTTTGATCATGACTGGCCTCCAGCCTGGGAAAACAGTGCCATATTCATTTCTAGTGTCTTGGGGTTGTGGGTAGTCCTTCCCAAATCACTCAGCGTGCCTGGGGCAAGCTCGGCACAGCCTGGAGGTGGTTGACTTCCCAGGCACTTGGATGAGGGTTTGCAGGTGGTTTGGATAAAGATGCTTACATTTCCCTTGTGCTTTGCAGGTACCCTGACATTGGTGTGCTGGAAAGGGGCATTAAAGTGTTGATGGATAAGCAGCTGCCCAACGGGGACTGGCCTCAGGTACATCTTTAGTCTTTCCAGGGTGTTCCTGAACATGCAGCAGTCCCCGGTCACTCATACCATTCTGCTCTCTGCTTGTCTCCCAGGAGAACATTGCTGGGGTGTTCAACAAGTCCTGTGCCATCAGTTACACCGCGTACCGCAACATCTTCCCCATCTGGACGCTGGGGCGATTCTGCCGGCTGCATCCCAACAGCCCTCTGGCTGGGCAGCTGCCAGCCAGAGCCAGACCCTCAGCTGGGGCAGGGCAGGAGGAGCAAGGAGCCCTGTCTGCTTGAACCTGGGACATTGGGGATGCCGTGGCCCTGGATTGGTGTCTTGGATCCCAGTGTCTGCATGGGGCCATGGCGGTGTGTGCTGCATGGGATATCTCAGTGCTGACCTTAGCATGTGGACTGCTGCCTCTGCCAGGGAGGGGTGCTGCACCAGGGCTGCAGAGCCTCTGCTTGCTGTCAAACGTCTTCTAAACATTCCCTTTCTAAGGTTTTTTCCAGGTCTATTCTCCATCCCCAGATGGGGAGTGAAGTGCCTTTTCAGACCATTTTGAAGATCTGACAACACTGCCAAGCTGTGTTGTATTCCACATCCGAACAGACTCATCTGGTTGCAAGGCTGCCTTTATCGTCACAGGCTGTCTGTTGATACCAAGAGTGTGGGATTTGGGGTCTCCCCTGTGCCCACCGTTGGAGGGGGAGGGCACTGCACAAGCCCTGCTGAGCTGACCTCTGTACTGTGGGTGCCAGTGATGGCCTTTGAATTGCCTGCTCTGCTCTGGAGCCCATACTGGGAGGGGAAGGACAGGTGTCCTTCCCCAGATGTGTGGGAAAAGGAGTGCTTTGCTTAATTTTGTTACTGTTCTGTCCCCCTGCTGGTGCCACCCACCTTCCACAGGTGATGTCACCACCAGCCCTTGGAAAAGGGGCAGCTGAAGCAGAAAGCCCTGAGGTGGTTGGCATCAGGGCACAACCTGAGCCCCAAGGCTCCAGCCTTCGCCAAGCTCAGGCCATGGTGCCGTGGGGCATTCACAGGTCATTGTCAGAGCAGGAAGTCAGATGGGATAATAAATTGCTAAGGGTGATGCAAGAGGAACTTCACTGTGTTCTCCTTTCTGTCTGCTAGTGTGTGTCCCAGGCAGAGAGGAGCTGGCACAGCAGCCTCATGTTATGTGGCTTGGGTTGTCTGTTCCCAGATGTATGAGCACCATATCCACCAAACCATGCTGGGAGCCTGTGCCTCTAATGCACTTAGCCCCAGAAAAATATAATCAAGGAAGCAGCTCACTAAAGGGGAATGATCACTTTCCTCATCCTGCTGCTTACATTCATCAGAGTCCAGCACAGGAAGGACATGGAGCTGGTTGAGAAAATCCAGAGGACACCAGAGATATTCCAAGGGCTGGAGCCCTCTGCTGTGAGGAAAGGGTGAGAGCTGAGGGTGTTCAGCTTGGAGAAGAAAAGGCCCCAGGGAGAACTTAAAACCTCTTCCAGTGCCTGAAGGGCTTCCAACAGAGATTGAGAGGGACTTGGGTCTGGAGGGCCAGGACAACAGGGAATGGCTTCAAACTGCCAGAAGCAAGGTTAGATGGGATATTGGGAAGAAATTCTTCCCTGTGAGGGTGCTGAGGCCCTGGCACAGTCTGCCCAGAGGAGCTGTGCCTGCCCCATCCCTGGAAATGTCCAAGGCCAGGTTGGTACAGGGCTTGGAGCAGCCTGGTCTGGTGGAAGGTGTCCCTGCCCATGGCAGGGGTGTGCAATGAGATAAGCTTTAAGGTCCCTTCCAGCCCAAGCCATTCCATGACTCTATGACTCCCTGATTTTACGACCTACCTGCTGCTGAGCATGGGGCACTGCCAAGCAATGGGAGACGCAATGAGGAAGCAATGGCGTGAGGAGGGGGACGTGCATCACAGGCTTCAGTTCCCTGAGAGGGAAGACGAGGAAGGAACAAAACGCTGCCAGAGGGGCGGTTTGGAGCAGGGAGGTTCCGAGAGGGCTGGGTCCCTCCCTGGTTTGTGCACCCTCCTGGTCTGTTGTTCATCCCGACGCTGGTATTTAGTTCAGAGCGTCTCACTGTTCACCCACCTGCAGCGTCCCGGGGTGACCCGAGCCCGGCCCCTCAGGGCCCCGGGCCCTTGGGTAGGCAAAGGGTTGGCACCAGGTCCCGGGTTTCCAACACAGGAGCTGTTGCTATATCATCAA
>WAAE01009754.1:0-13995 GCA_013400495.1 Nicator chloris | reverse complement strand
AAAAAAAATAGTGATTTTTAAAAGTTTATATTCAATCTTACTGAGTTATTTTTTGTTTCTTCCTTCATTTGTGTCCTCATATAACTATGGAGATATCTAACTGCAAATACAGCTGCCCTAATGCAATGCACTGAGAAGAAATCTTAGATGCATGAGATTTAATTTTTAATTTACTTCTCTGAATTTAAAATAGTGCTTAAAATACTGGCGCAATTTGAAACAGTGAACATTTCCTTAACTACATATGGCTGAGATTTCCCCAAACATTGAAATAACATTTCTGTATAGACTGTCAATGTTTCATGAATTTTCTAGGTTTACCATACTAATATGACATGTTTGTGTCATTAAGGATTTTTACTGTTATATTTCATGTTTCTCCCAAAATAGGTTTCTAGACAGGGTATCATAAAATGTGAAGGAACATTTTACAATAAAACAAAAAATTAGTCTAAGACAGGAAGACTTGGGTTTTTTGCTGTAGCATGGAGCAGAGTCTCTCATCATTTCCTAGTAAATCCATACTAAGACGCTTAAGGGAATCCTGTGTGTCTTTTCATCTGTTCTCCTATAGAATGAATGAATGGCAATGTCATAGCCTTGTTGAGAGCTTACTGGCTCTACCTGGTGTAAAGCGATAATGATTTACAGAAAAGAGAAGAAAGAGAAAAGGAAGGGAAAAAGGAAGTGGAAAAGGAAAGGGAAAAGGAAAGGGAAAAGGAAAGGGAAAAGGAAAGGGAAAAGGCTATTTGATATATGTCACAATCCTCATGTAAGTGTATATATAGATATATCATTTTGGGGAAGATCAAAGTGGATTTTATCTAAACTTCCACATTATTATTATTATTATTATTATTATTATTATTATTACTTATTACTTATTATTTGGTCTACTCTTTGTAACTATTAATCTGTACAGGATACTGAATTGCAGAGGCCAGAAGCTACTGTTCTAGTCATTATTTTTGTTTCTCCCTAAAGTCCATTGTGCTGGTAGAGAGAAAATTAAGGTCAGAGATTCACGCAGAACAACTCTGTTTAGTAGTTTAGTATTTTGTGTCATAATTATGCTTCTCTTATCTGCAGATAAGGCAGTAAGAGACAAAAGTTGATGAAAGTTGAATCATTTTGAAAGCTTTGCAAAATGATATTTATTTGTTGCAGACAAAATCTTTGTAAGGTACATACAGTGATGGATGCAAAGAAGATTAATTTTAGTTAGGAAGTCAAGAGGGAAAAAGTGACAAGAGCTGGTTTTCACATTATGCATCAAATGTCATTTTCTCACTAAGAACTACTATTTTATCTATTTGCTTGTCTTGATATTTGCTTAGTAATAAATTGATTTTTTTAAATATTAAACTCATGCAGAAACACCTAGGCATTTTAAATACACAAGAGAGATTTGTCCTCTTTTACTGTGTATCTCAAGTTCTCCCTAGACACTGTTACCTATTTTCAACACCTTAGCGTAGCTGCAGTCCTGCCATAATACTGCTACAAGCCAATAGAAAGGTTTGCTCTGTTAAACCTGTCACTTCTGGCAGCTCTACTCTTTCTTCTGTCATATTTCTCTTCCTCAACTATCTGCTTGATGCAAAAGGAAAGAATGCCCCATCATTCAGTATGAGAAAGACATGGACATAACGAAGTGAATCCAATGAAGAGACACAAAGATGAACAAAGGACTGGACCATCTGATGTGTGAGGAGGTGCTGAGAGAGCTGGGAGATTTCAACTTGGACAAATGAAAGCTCAGGGGGATATTATTCATGTACATAAACACTTGATGGGAAAGGTAAAGAAGAATCCACATAGACTAGAGCTACCTGCCCTAGCTGCCCCTGCTCTCAGCAGGAGGTTGGACAAAATATTCTCCAGATGGGCTTTCCAGCCTCAAAGGTTTTGATGATTGTTTACAAAAACTAATAATAAAAAGTTTATTGACATTACATATGATCACAATAAAAGGCCTAGCAATTTTAAAACTAATACAGAGGAAAATTTATGCTAATATTTGCAAAAAAGGCAATTTCTTTTGGAAGTGCTAAGGTACTTATGTTAAAATTTTACAGATGTAGGGGATTTTCTTAGAGAACATAAATTGACCTTTATTTTGAAATACATCCCTTCAGGACTGGACCAGCTAAGTGCATAGTCCCAAACTGGGGGAAATTTAGGTATTTATTGTAAGGAAATACAGGTTATTTCTCCCTCTGAAAAAATACTAATAAGAATTCTGAAAAAGAGGAAGAGTATAAAATCTGTACTCTTATATTGTTTCTGTCAACATGGACCTCGAAGAACATCTTTTTAACAAACATAGAGTGCACATCTTCCCTTGGCTGTGTCTAGGACACTTCCTTATACATCTGCTCTTACTAAAATAAAATAATTTTTCCATCAAAAATTGCTATCTTGTGGTTTTCAAACAAACAAACAAGAAAAAATCTGTCTTTGTTTCTCTTAAACTCTTTGATTCTACCCTTTCAGGTGCCTTCCTTCAAGGGTTATCGTTGTCTTAATTAAGTGAAAATACCACTCCTCCATGAACAATGATTCCTGCTGTTCCAGCTTCCATGTATCTGTGAACAATACCTATTTCTCAAACTTTTCAATGTGTAAAATGACTATGCAAGCCCAACCATTACCCTCAACCAAGATCTCTAGAGAGTCTGACATGACATGACCCCAAGTAGCTAAGAAGTGGAGACAATGTGCTTTCTCATGTCTGTGTATAAATCAGCAAGGCTAAACAGCCGTCAGTTCCCACACAGCAATGGGCAATAAGGTAACTGCTAATCTTAGAAATGACTGAATCCTTGAATCCAGCTGGAAAAATCTGTCAACACAGTAATGTCTTGCATAATACAGTTCCCAAAAGGGTTTTCTTCCTGACATGAAGTTTTATTAATAATTTGTAAGTGATTAATGATATCTAAATTTTTGTCACTTCAAACAACAAATAAAATTTCTGATGCAGCATGTCTGTGGCCCTAATTTGATGAGTCAACGTGGAGCATTTCTGCTTCTCTTCCACAGCTGTTTTCTCTTTGCCGTTCAATCTGAAAGTACATTATGAAAAGGTTATTGTACTCTGAGGAGACCAATTTCAGTTTAAAATCACCTTGATGAGGCTTCCATGTTGTCATCAATTTTGATTTAATCTCTAAAATAAATGTCTTTAGAAAATTTTCTTACAAAGAGAAGTATTTGAAATATAGCTCACCCAGGCCAATATCATGCCAAGTAATTACACTACACTTCTATACAACCATACCAACGTTCTCTGTTAGAAACTTTTTCCCAGATTCACAAAAATATTCACATTTCGAAGACTTACTTGACTTTCCAAAGTTCTCCAGAAAAGTTATGATGTTACTATCTTTGTCATGGAACTTCTTAGGTGCATCTTTGTCCACACTTAAAATTTAGCATTTATTAAAGAGAAGAAAACCTTTCAACATTTGTATTGACTGATGATGTTAATATATAAGAAAACACAAGCACAATAAGAGCTGAGGTAATTGCTTAAAAAAAAAATACAAAAAAAACTATTAAAATGAGGGAACAAATAGGATGTTTACTTTAATACAGTGGTTCACATACAACATGCAATTAACAGATTGAGTGATAAAAGTCAGAGACAAGGCCAGTGAGCACTGCAGTACGTTACTGAGTGAGCTGAAGATAGAGATCCCATATGGTGACCCACAAAATACATAAACTTTACTAACAACCACAGAAACAACAACGACAACCAAAAGAAAAAGAAATCTTTTGAGTAAGGATGAGAAAAATGTGATCTTGCTCATAATACGTTAGTGACTGGTATTTGCTTCTTGTGAGTTGTGAAAATAAGTAAACCATTGACATACCATGTTGTTTAATAAAATTTGCTCGCATGAAATAAAATTTTGTTGTGCAGCCAAGCAAACATGCCCTAGAAAATCTTGCTAACAGCCAAAATGGTTCTCAATTATGTCTACGTAGAGCAGATCTGAGGAAAAACAAAACAATTGCCTAAGTAAGCAGGTGATGCTTCTTACAGGGAAAGAACACTGACACATTTCATGTATTACTGCAAGCCAAGTATTTTTTGGGAAAAGATTGTGTCTTACTCTTAGTCGTAATACCTCTTCTATGTGTAAAGCAGGTTAATTTATCTTCTGTATTGTAGTCTTCTATAAATTTTAAAGGTCATAAAATGATAGCTTTAAGCTGAATTTTGTGTGATAAATGTAGCTTTACTATCTGAGAAGTAGCCTGAGCTCAAAAAAGCTGTATATTCTACTGGAGTTTTTTTTCACATTTCAGTCATGGTTCCTCAAATTCTAGCAAAATATAACAATTACAATTCCTATAGAACAGATATAAGTCCTAATGAGATCTTTTATTTTAAGGAGTTATAATGTGCATATTTTTAATAATAATTTCATATTCAACATAATCCTCAAAGCACTTTAAAATCACATTTTATGTTCCAATACAGGTAGTTTATCTTCATCATACATTATGTATGCATGTACTTTTTTTATTTTATTAATTTTCATATTTCTATGCTTATAATAAAAGTATTATTATATTGTTTGAAGCATTTAAGCTATGGCTAAGACTTACTTTCCCTTTCCTGTTTTCTAATACTTTTTGTTTGCATTGTGTCAAGGGGTAAGCCCTATATCAGCTTAAGCAGCTTAAGTTAAATGTGATTTTTCTGTTGGAAATATCTGTGAGATATGGATAACCAAGCTTTCCAGATGAAAATGTTCTTGTAAAGAATATTTTGAATCACATCTCTGCACAGCATTCTGCACACCATTCAGTAAACCCACCAAAATCTGAAGTTTCATTTTCCATGGTAGTGGAATCTCTTCCCTACAGTGTCAATTTTCCAGTTATTTAAGCACTAGTCTCCCTGTAGCATCAGATGCAACTGACCAATGAGAAATATGGCGTTCATTTAAAGGTTGTATATATCCACTTATCCTGCAACCAAGATGCTATTCCAACTGTTTTTAAACTTGTAATATCTATGTCAAATAGACAAAGAAAATCACAGGGTTCAGAGAGACTGAAAAGATTGGAAATCAATATACCTCCTAAAATTGGAAGAAGAAAATAAATATCCCATACAAAACTCAGATAATATTTTTTCTCTTTGTACTTACCATTTCTTCTTATTTTATGGCAATGCCCTACACAAGGGTGTATAACACCTCCAGCCATCATGAATTTGTCAACAACAAACTGTGTCAAACCAATCTAATGTCCTCCCATGACACAGGAACAGCCTTGTGGCAAGAGATAAAAAAGATGTCATGTCTTGACTCCGGTGCATTTTTTGATGCTGTCTCATATGACATTCTCTTAATGAAGTTCAGAAAACATCATCTGGTGGAAAGTGGTTGTAACATGTAAAAATATTTCCAAAAAGATTATAGCACCACTGTTTCACCAGAACAAAGAATCAATTACTAAACTGAGAACCTGTACAGGCAGCCAGAGAATATCTTCAGGGTTGACCTGATAATGCAGGCAATAGCTTATTTATTAAATTTTCAGGTGTACAAAACTGAGAAAAATTGCCAGGGTGTTGGAGGAATAAGAATTTAGAGGCCCCCTAATGAATTGGGAAAAAGATTGGAAAAAAAATGCCGTTTATAGGATCTGCCAAAGAATGAGTGCAGGAAAGTATCACACCTCAATTAAAGAAAAAAAAAAGTTAAATGAGTAATATAAGTTCATAGTAGACCTATACATCAAAATCTAATGAATATATGCAAAGTGTCAGATAACATTTTTTTAATTGGGAAAAAAATGTAAGAGAGATAAATAGCCTTCTGTCGCACTTGCTACGCTGAAAGCACTACATGGACTCTGACTAGATTTCGACTAAGAGAACTAACTTTATTACATCACTGACTCTATTATACAGTATATCAAACAAGCAATGTGATTGGTAGGCAAAGTCAACACCTTTCCAATCACATTGGTCAAGACAGATGTCTATCCAGAAAACTCCTCCTCTAAGGAACAATGTAAACATAGATAAAATGACCCACAACAAACTTATTGTTTACAGTCCCATGCGTGAGAAAAGAATTTCCAAAAGATAAACATCAGAAGGCTGAGGAAACTAGGGCAACAGCCATCCCGTCCCGTCCCGTCCCGTCCCGTCCCGTCCTGTCCTGTCCTGTCCTGTCCTGTCCTGTCCATTTCAGCCGAGTACAGTGATAAGTCTCATTAGGCAGGTGAATTAGATTCCATAAGGATAACAACCTAAAAGCCCATTAAAAATTATACTGACATTTTGTCCATGCACCTCTACATGCTGTACAATGTAATATTGATAGGACAATAAATAAGTATTAGGGTTATATATTACTATAAAAAATAGAGAAACTCTTCACCTATCTATTTTGAAATTATCTAACATCTGTTTTTAAAAGATTTTGTCTTAAAACAAAATTGAAAAGATAAATTATGTAAGCTATACTTCTTTCACCAGGCTTCAATGTAAATCTGTACATTGAGGAAAATCCAGGTCTAATAAGCAAGCTGGGTCACTAGACCAGACACCATCTCTATGGTTTTAAGTTAATCATGGTTACTGATCTTTTGTAATTTATTGTTGTTGTTGTTTCATTTTTTGTTTTGTTTTGTTTTTGTTTGGTTGATTGGTTTGTTGGATGGTTGTTGGATTCGTTGTTGTTGTTGTTGTTGTTGTTGCTGTTTTGGTTTTGCTTTTTTGGTTTTTTGTTCATTTCAGGCTATGTTAAGTCATTATGGACAAGCCTTCAGAGTAAAGGCACTCTACCCTATGTCCTCTTCAGTACCATTGTGTGGACAGTGCCATGTTCTTGTGCTCCCACAGGCGTTTCCCCTCCTGCCTCTGCACATGCCGTACCTGCAACCGCTACGAGGAGACACAACCACAGGGTATCCCAAGGAGCATAGGTGTGATATAACCTCAATTACTTTATAAAACACAGATAGACAGTCTCTGACACCTGACCTTGTGAAAAGAAAATAGTCTTAGCCCCCATTTATAAAAATAGATTCCAGCTGCTTAAAAAAGACTTCAGGGACCTTTGGAAGGACACATGAACACAGAGTGCAGTACTGTTAAACAAAATATGATAAAACAAATTTGATCAGAGCCAAATATGGATAAAACTCTATGCAGCATTCATTCCCCAGGTTGTAGCTTTTCCATTGACAGGCTAAGAGGAAAGGAGATGAAATAAAAAGACTAAGGAAAAGGGAAAGTCCATGCAGGGAAAAGGAAGTTGTGTTCTTCTGGTTTTAATCTGTCTATGAAAATATGATCTGGGAAAAGGACTATATTGTTATATTTCAAGCTCTTTAGACATCACTGTCAGAAGTTAGTTAAATTAAACAATGAAAGAAAAAAGTCCTGATAAGACCAGCTACAGAGCTAGCTTCAAAACTTGATTTATATGTATGTAAATGAACAATTATTTCATCTATGAAAAATTCAAAATAAAAATAACTTCTTTCTCTGGTAGCTAATACAATTTAAGTAATTGACTCCCTGTGCATGCATAATGGCAGACCAGTTCTGGAGCATCAATTAAATGAATTTATGAATAGAAAAAATGATGCTATTATGCTTTCTTCATCTGAAAAACCCAAAAAACAAAACAGTAATTCTCAGAAGTAGAAGACTAAAATAAAACAGTAGGAAATTAAAATATTTATGTGCTTGTCATTGATAACATCCAGTGCCAGCCTTGCTACATCTGCAAACAGTAGACATAAATATTCTAGTTCCTAGTACAGCAAATCAAAAAATACCATTATCAATGATGTACTCGTGCCTTTTTCTAACATACTGTGCTTTATATATTTTCTTGAGTCCTCATCCAAGACACCATTTCTTCAATGGGCTGCAAAATTACTGAAAAATATGCTCAAAAAATTAAGCCCTTGACATTACTCAGAAAGTGCAGAAATAACACTAATTTATCAAAAGGCTTCAAGATAACTATGCAGAAACTAATATAGTCTTTTAAATACTTTGTTACTGCACTCATGGACATGTGCGTGACATATCAATCATGTGATTAAAAATCCACGCCGGGTGATTTAGCATAGTCAACTTGGTATGGAAACTTGCTGTCACAGAAAAACTTTATTCAAGGAAGACAAAACAACCAGGTGAAATAGGGTCAGTCAAATAAACTAAAACTGGTTAAATAATGGTTTTCTGACTTGTTTAGTCTGCTAAAGGAACATTTCCCTCTTTACTCCACTAAAGCTTTATGTGAGATATAATATAAGGAGATATGATTGTGAGTATTCCAAATTCTGGGGTTATCTGTTTTACTTATGTATTTATTTGACTTTCTAAGAGAGAAGCACCAAATTTGTGGTCTTTCCTGCATCAAAAGAGGTATGGGCAGCAAGCCAAGGAGGTGATTGTCTCACTCTACTCCACTGCTGTGAGACCCCAACTGAAGTACTATAGTCACCTCTGGGGCCCCCAATGTAAGCAGGACGGGGACCTGCTGGAGTGAGTGCAGAGGAGGGCCATGAAGATGATCAGAGGGCTGGAACACTGCTTCTGTGGAGCCAGGCTGAGTGAGTCAGGGTTATTCAGACAGGAGAAAAAAGACTCTAAGAAGAATTTACAGCACCTTTCAGTACCTAAAGGGACCTACAAGAAAGTTGGAGAGGGATTTTTTACAGGGACTTCTCTAACATTTGATCTCTCTAGGTATTGGAAGATTGTGTATTTATTTTGTTTGCTCTGAAATGACTGCAGTGCTGCAAAAATCAGCATTGCATGTGTAGAAATCACAAGGATCACTTAATCCTTGAGATTACAAAAGAATAATCTACTGCTTTCAGGAGCTCAAACTCATCATTTATTTTGTTTTATCGTTTTCACTATAGTGGAATAGATACATTCAGTAGTAATATATGTATGTCAGTTGATGATTAAAACCTAACTTGTTAACTAGTTAGATTAATGACAAAGTTTGGAAAAGTGTCACTTGCTGTTTGTCCCAGGGCTAGGACCAGCCTAAATTTGAATAATTTAATAATTTATCTAAAAGTTAATCTAATAAAAATAAAGTTGGGAAAAATTAGACAAAAATTGAGAAAAATAGAAAATAAAAATTAACACTAGAAGTAATCACTTTTAAATTTATTTTGTGTCAGCAGAATTTAAGCATTTTGCATGTTAACATTTTTTAAAACAGGATCTTCACACGTATTAGAGTGGTAAGAAGGGAAGTATCAGCTTTTCTAATTTATCTTTGATTAACCTCAGATACCAGCTGGAATTGAAAATATGATTATGTGAAACAATTATTTGTCTCTCTGGGCTCAAAAATCTGTTCCTGTATCCAGACACATACAACAAATTGCTTGAATTTAACTAAAACTTTGGAAGAATGGGTCAGCACAGCAGTCGCTTCTAAACCTTAAGTGCTCTAGATTTGAATCATTCTTTCATGAAAGCTTATTTCCTCCTTCTGTTTCTTGGGGTATGACATCACTGATTTGCATATCTTTGCTTGCCCTGACATTCACTGTTCTCATATCTCCTTGCAGCCCATCAGTTCTTGGCAGCTACATTATGATGTTCATGATCCCACAGTATCATCAGCACTAAACCTGGAATTCAATCGAGTAGCAAATTTACAGTCTGGATCAAGGCTAAGTAGATTAGGTGCCTGCTCCATAATAACAATATACTGGGTTGCCTTCACAGAAAAACAACACCAATGCAGTTCCTGCCAGTGAATTTTCATTTAGATTCTGTGGCTCTCAAACAGTAAAAGCTGACTAGACAACACGTCTCTATTTATATTTTGTAATGGGAATTTTAGGAAAGCTTCCAATGTGTATTATATGGGCTAAAGTACATTTTGGCTTTGTCTTCATAGTCTAGGGTCAAACTGTGCAATGTAATCAGGATGCAGTATTAGTCTAAAAGTGAATTCAGGGGAGATAACTGAAGGATGTAAAATCTTTTATGAGAAGCTTTGATACATTAATTTGGCATCATTACAATCAAAGTACACAGTACATGCTGAGTTTGTGGTAAAGGCATGATAGTGTGACAGGGACAAGGGCTGGGAGAAAGTTGTTGACATTAGTAAGGGGTACCATGCTATAAGCAAAATTGAGGGGGGGGGTTGTTGCATGCCAGGAAAAGAACAATTTTGTGAGGGAAATTCTGCCATGGACATCCTAGAATAATTTACCATCTGTGAAGTTATGGCAGCTCCTCACTCACAGCAGGGTGGGGCCAATGCTTTTGAATTTGTGTAGTTGTACAAGAATGAGGTGGTGTTGCACAGCAAGACGTGGATTGGGTGTTTGTTATAACATTGATGTATTGCATCTTTTACAAAAGTAACCTCTGTGGTAATTCAAATCTCTGAAGCAGGGTTGTCATTCACTGTCTGGCTGGTGCTGGCAGCAGTCCCCATTACATGTTGACACAAAAGAATCACTGACAAAGTGACAAAACTTGCTGAACTGCTGCTCTGGTGCATCCTTTTAACCAACTGGCCCGCATCAGCTGTGACTACTCCAGCCTATGCATGATCTGTTTATGTTGACTAGCTTAAACTACTTGCAAACCACATCCCAAATACTTCACACCCTAACTAGTATATCTTAAATATTGCCACAGACTGTCCTATGTGTCCATTCCTGGCTATTTACATGTATATATAATCTGTGGTCAGTTTGCTGAGTTTACACAGTTCAGCAACAGTAACAACTTTCAGAAGTTCCTGAGACAGACGGATTCTTCCCCCAGTGCTCAAAGAACATCTATTAATGAGTCTATTCAGAGTGGGGACTGCTTGGAGAGAAAATTCAGGGCTGGCTGAGAGTCCCGCCTTGAGAACTCTAAGAGTCAACCACTTTTCTGTGGAGACAGTCAGTACTTCAGTAAAGCACATCCCTCAAGTCACTTTATTGTCTCAACAAAGTTTTTAGACCACTGAAGGAAATTATGACTAAATGTGTTAGGTATGCAAGAAAAGACACCCCTGATCCCTTGCTACCTTATGATCACAATCATGTGGAAAACTTGAATTCTGTGATGGTAGTAGAAATATGACTTAAAATGTGTAGAGATTTTGTTAGAAAGGCCTTGAGAAATGACAGAACAGGCTGTCAGGAAGTGTCTCTTGCCTTTGCCCATAGCCTGCTTCATGCAATATTTCCCTTGCACATTGCCCCCTACTCCTTCCCTCTCCACCAGCCAGTCATTGTCCTCTATATTATCTCACTTTAGCTGATCAATGCTCTAACCCAGCTGAGCTTGCATGGCTGTCTCATCTAAAACTCCTCGTTATTTACACACCATGAAATATTGCTTAAAAGACTAGGAGGACATGACTAAGAATAATCCTGTGTTCCTCTGATGTGAACTATGGTGGCAACGGTGCCTAAGGCACTGTTTGTGTATTTACCAGAATATAAAATCTATTTTGTGAACTATGCAAACATTCCTTCAGATGGCTACCAAGATTTTAAGTAGATTATTGCAGAGTCATAGTTTTCTACAACCTACAGGAGAGCTAGTCAAGACTTGTCTAAAAATATGGTCATTTTCCTGAAGATAACTTATTGTCAAATTAGATGGCAATTAATCAAATCAATAGATTCAGTACAGCTAGTTTGAACAGCCTCCAAATTTTGGTCCCACTTTGCATGTGTGTGGTTTACCCTAGACTACCTTTAATGGCACAGCTTGAACTTATGCAAATCTCTGAAGCTGGCTTTAAACTACTTCAAGGGATCTCACTTCAAGTTATCTGACTTTAAATTATCTGATCTTGGGGAATAGAATACAGTTTCTTGTTAAATACAAATCTTATAGGTATTTGTTGATGTCATTTGACTTAAGCTATCACGTGTCTCATGACCATCTACTTTTGGTCTTAATTAGACTCCCTTTTAACTCAGAGAAATGTTACCCTACAGAATGCAGAGGTTCAGACTTAGACATCCACTATGAGATAAAATGAACTAATTTTAAAGTGTCATTTTATTTTCTTGGCTAAAAAAATGACGTTACAAATTAGCTCTGAGGTAAACACAAACAATATAGATATGTAAAGGTGACTCAAATGTCCCACATTTCCTGGCGAGAATATATATAGACTGAAAAAGTTTATCTTCAGAACACAATTAATGCAGATTACGGTGGGTATTCCTGTACTTCTGTTTGAAAAACTACAAATACTTGAAAGTTGCTGTTCAGCAGCATTTAGAAGAAAGAAAACAAAACAAGCTCTAGAAAAAACTAATTTTTCAAAATGAAATCACTTTTTTAGCAATTTTCATACCTAAAGGGCCTACTTTTATCAACTTTATGATATAATATGTTCACAGAAATATTATTCTCTGTAAAAAATTCTCTGTAATTAAGAAAAAATTTCATTCTGTGATGTTTGCAGTAAAATAATAATAGAAAGGAAACCACAAATCTCAACAGATATTGTGAGGATATCTGAATCATTCTGTTTTAAGTAATCAGGATACTAATTCCAAACTGTGATAAACCTATTTTGTAGGTGACAAATAAAAGGCTACATATTAGTGAGAATTATTCTTAGATCGAATTTTATTTTGCAACCCTGGACCATTTTATCCAGTGGGTTATTTAAAGGAAAAAGGAGGAAAAGAACTGCATAATGTGAAAAAGAATATTATTTTCTTTCCCCTCACCCTACTGAATAAATCAGCTTAATTAAAAAATCTGTCATCTACTGTTCTGACAGAAAAAAATGTTATTAGAAAAATCTTATCCTACAGGGTGAAAATTCAGAAAAACAGATTTAGAAAGGTGGAAAATATGACCAATTCATCATGAAACTTGGTATTTAATTCATAAGAAAGGGGAAAAACTGTTGTATATAAAAGTTTTGTGGACTACCTTAGGCACAGAACTCAAAAACTGTTTAGATTTTTAGATTCTTGAAAGGCTTTTTACCAGTGTTATGAGCCTAAACAAAATCAAACTGTACAGATTTTTTTCTGTTTATCCTTGTGCATGCTTAAGAGAAAATTATCTGGAAACTGCTGTGGTAATAAGAACAATAATTTCTTCATTTTCCCCTCTGATCATTTTGTATGAGTCAGGCCAGGAATGTATAAAAGCTTGAAAGGAGTAGCATAGCCAGAAGAGCAGAGTTGAGTGCAAGAAGTAAGAAGGTTGGAGAGTGATGTGATAAGAAAGGTGTAGGTGTGTGGGTGACTCTTCTGTTCTTCAGTGTCCATTTTGGGCCTTGGATGCTTCAGTCTCCTACTTGGAAGTATTTAGTTACCAACACAGAGACTCGCAACAGCCACAGTGTTGAGCAGTAGGTCAGAAAAACAGGCAAGAGAAAATTCCAAAGAGAGTTGTGCCTGAGAATCTTTCTATTCTGTATATTCACTCTCTTCACTTACTTCTCCAGAAGTATCCCAAGGTACCTCTTCGTTAAAGTAGAATGAGACCTGGAATGACTTTATCCAGGTTTTTGTGCTGTTGTATTTGGTTTTACTTTCCTTGAAAGCTAAGCCAACTGAAGGTGGAGATGCAGGAGCTGCCTTTTGCAGGGTGGTTTACTGGCAGAAAACTTTTGTAGAAGGGGAAAAGCAAAGTTCATTCTCCTCCTTGTATTGAGGAATGCTAAAGCATTTCTTCTGACAGCTGGAGGAGTCCCCTAGTGATCAGATTTGAAACTATTAAACAAAGATTCAGCCCTGGACAATTTAGAAGGGAAAAAAAAAAAAAAAAAAAGAGGGAGAGAAAATGTAAGAAGAAAACAACCAAACAAAAAACCCTACAAACAAACATAACGTCAACAAAAACGTCAACAAAATAAGAATTAACAAAACCCCCCCAAAACCTAAAATCCTTTAGACATACATGCCTGGAGATATTTTATTGTCTGGTTTCTTCTGGACAGAACATTTGGACCTGGTAAGAGCAAATAAATTATAAAAGGA
>WAAE01009751.1:15480-46003 GCA_013400495.1 Nicator chloris | reverse complement strand
CTAGTGAAAGGTGACCCTGTCCAAAGCAGGTCGCTTCCAAACCAGGGTATTCTATGATTCTATGAAATCCTCATTCCTTTCGACACTTATGCATTTCAGAAGAATTCAGGGACTTCCAGGTCTTCCCATCTTAGGAAATAAAGAGCATAGCACAAAACCATCTAACATATGGGAGCGTGGAAGCATAACAGTTATATATTGGACTGTGTAAAAGAGTTATATTCAGGAAGAAAAACCCTTTAGCACAAATGTGAAAGAAAAGGATCTTTCATCATTTCAGTTTGCAATGAGTTCAAGAAATTACTAAAGATTTTACATGCCTGAAAATGGTTCCACTTTTGGAAAAGGGACAGCTCTAAAGTATATTAAGGCTTTTAAAGATAATTATTTGTTTTAACAGCTAAGAAATCAAGTTTTTTTGCCTTCACATTTAGTAACAGTGTCTCTTGGTTATGTTCTTACACCCTTAATTGTTGCACAGTAAAACTTTCTGCCGTTTATTGTCCCAAAGTCTTGTACTTCTCATTTCTCAAAGGTTAGGTTTCATCCTGACCAATTCACAAGGCGACATAAACATCCATTCCTGATTAATGGGTTTCATTTTTCCTTTTTATTTTAGTAAAACTATTTTAGTTTTAACCTTCCTTAGATAGGTACGCATTTTTTTATTTACACATTATTCCTGTCTCATTGTAAAAGCTGGGGAGCAAGGATTCCAATCTTTTATTTTAAAGCCACATTGCTGAGATAGCTGTTATGGGAATATTTTCCAGGCTGTTCTTATTCTCAAGTTAGGACACACTAGCTTGAAATCCCAAAGGTGTTAAAACACAAATCATGTGGAGTGCCCCACACCAAATGGTTTAGAAAAAGCAGAAGGGACATATTAGAGAAGAACATTTAAACTTCAGACTTCAGCACTTCCACCTAAATTGTTTGTGTGGCTCTAAAGACGTGTCATGTCACTGACCACAGAAGAATCACAGTGCTCCTTGGAACCCTCCTTCCTATAACATCCCTGGCCTGCTTTCCTCTGACCCATCAGCATTAGTCACCATCAGAAAAATATGGAGGCATTTTGGAAGGGTTTTCAAAAGCTTCCCTTGCTGCCAAAATGCCAAAGAGCCAGTCAGTGCAAACATACAGCATCAAATGAACCTACTGAACTTCTTTGCTGACTAGAATTAAAAGCATTCACTGTCTCCCTAGTTTACTTCAATTATACCAGCTGGACAAATAAAGTGAGTTTGAAGGTCAGAGGGGGAGAAAGCAGAAAGAAGATGAAGCACATTAATTTTTAGCAGGCACATGAAGAGAAGTAATTGCGGTCATTAACACTATCTTACTTTGATGTACCTCTTCTTCATTTCTTTACACATCATATGGAATGAAGATTTTAAGATTTAAATTAAAATTTCCATTCATGAATGCTTCCAATCCATACACTGTAGTTGTTATTCCAGCTTAAATAGAGATGAGTTGTTATTATACATCATAAGAAACATAGTGTTTCAGTCAATGTTTAGCCCAAGAAGTGAAAAAGGAAAAAAAGTGTGGTTTGACCATTTTACCTCTGTGTACTTCAGCTTTATATTCACAACTGGAAAATCTATTTGCAGTAGGAAAATACATTGCAAATGTGAATCTCAGATACTTGTGTCTATAAAAATGGAACTACTCTGGATTCACATTAGTATGACCAAGAACCCTTTGGCTCACCAGCACAAGTACATCCTGTATTCCCAAGTAATTCCAATCTTGCTGAAGTGGGAGAAACAAAATTCAGACCTACCTAACATTTGGTGCTGAGGTAATTGTTTGAAGAGAAGTGCCAGGCTGCCACTTTTACAACCCACAGAAGAACACATACAAACGTGCCGCAGTGGCAAGTAAGATGTGGTTATATATGGATATATGGTAAGCAATAGCAACTATTACTATCCATTTTATATAAATCAATAGTGCAGTCTCATCTGGAGCAGCATATATTGCAAAGTGCAGAAATGAAGTGGCTGGAAAACAGCAGTGAGAGAGCAGAGACGTAGAAACATTTCCTTAGGAAGAGAGGCTACAAAAAAACAGCCTCAGAGAAGGAAACAAAGACACACCATGGAGAGGTATAAGATAGTAAGTGCTACATAGAAAAGCAATTAGGATGCTCTGTTCCCATGAATTCCCTTTCAATAATAGAGGGAGAGGGGGGAGGAAGGGAGGGGAAATGGACATGCAATAAATCCAGAAAGTGGAATTTTCAGAGACACTCACCCCACCTAAAATCATGGCACATCTACTACTGCCGACAAGATGATTCAGGGTTATCTTTGTAAATCAAACTTGAGGGGAGAAATATTAAGTATCAATATAATGCTTTAAAATTTATTTATGTAAGCATCACTATAATTTGCAAATCTGTACAAAATTCATGCAAGATTTCTATACTTCTCTCTGTATCTGAGACAACTTAGAACTCTTTAAAACTGTATTTAATTTTTTATGTTTTTCTGGCAAGCAAAGAAAAAGAAGGATGGGATCAAAGAAAATAATTTCAAAAAGAAATATTTTGACAAAAATGAGACAATTTTACTTGGTTTTTTTTACTAGAATTTAATATGCATACTAAATTACAAAATAATATTTTAATGCCAAAACAATTGTCTTAATCGACAAATGCAAATCCATCAAACGAGCAGAAGCTTGAGAGAGCACATTTAACACTAGAAATTAGAACCTAAACAATAAAACTACAAGGGCTCTTTAAACTGCCATTAACTACAGGTTGATTAAATTAATGACTTATAGGTTGTGAGTTTTATTTAGCAATATCTGCATTTTAAATCAATGGTGAGTAACTTTTTTCACCATTTTATACAGTCCCAGACATGTGAGATGATTAGAGAACAATTCTTACCATCCAGGCAAGCCATCATGTGATTTAAGAGTTTCTGTAGAAGAGATACTATCACCTTCCTAGGACCAGAACAGCTCTGTATTCCTGAATTATAGTCAGAGGATAAAGGAGTTTGCCAAAACATTACTGTAGTGCTGGAACAAGGATAGTGGGAGGACTCAGCTTCTGAGCACTGCTCCTAAACTAGAGAATTTATAGTGAGTTGAATCTGTTGCAAGACTACAAAAGCTGAGCTAGTTTTCCACTGACCACAAAATAAGCAGCACAGTAAAATATACTGTATTTCTGTCTGCTCTTCTCTCTCCTTAGCAGAAAAAGCAGTCCAAGCTATGGGGTCATTAATATGGTCAACATGTGGTTGGGCAAAATTATTTGGATTCCTTTTTTTGTTATTTTGTTTTGGGGTTTTGTTTTGTTCCATTTCATTTCATATTTACTTTCAAAACACACACATGAAAACAAAGGAAAAAAAATGAAAAGCCCGAAGTTTTTCCAACTTGACATGTTGCACTACCCAGTTATGGCATGTAGTGTCAGTAATGCCATCAGATAACATAACCGCCACAATCTGATGTGATGCATTAAACTGGGATTACCAGAATAAATCATGTTTGTGGGTGCACAGATCACATGTGGTGCAGTCAGCTGCTCTGTATTATGGCATATCTATAGGATGTGCAGATTAGGATATAATGTCCAGAAGCTTGTTCTCATTTGTGAAGTGCTTTGCAACCATAAGTCAATAGTAAGGAGCCACAAAACAGTTATAATGGCATAAACCATCATCAGGGAAAAATACAAATCGATCAGTGCCAGCAATATAAAAGGAAGAGCTTGCATCTGTCCCCAGTCTCATAAATTCAGTGGTTGTTGCAGGCTTTTCCTCTGTCCCACATGTACTTTATTAACAACAGTAACTATCATAAATAATAATAATGCAGAGCAGTTTATTTCAAGATGAATGTTCTTATTATCTGTTGATCCTATACCTTCTTTCTTACATCATGTCTGTGTTCCTCCTGTAAACGGGAGGGGAGAGCTCGCTAAATTTATTGTTTGAAGTTTATGCCTTTTAATTGGCAACAGAGTGTTATGCCCAGAAAGTCGTCTGTGTAGGCTCCCTGAAATATCTGCATACCTTAACCAGCATGTTAAGCCTCTACAAGGAGGCGCAGAATTTACATTCTACTGCGTGCTATAAATAAATAATAAGAACAGATTAGAATTATGCATTTACGCCTACTAGTGAGAGTGAGATGCATAATTCACAAGTGGCAAACCCCGTATTTCACCCCACCCCTCTCCCTGCTCCAGTCTTGTCTGTGTGGAACACAGTACATTGTTCAGTCCCACTGTTCCACAATTTTAATTTTCTTTTCAAGATAGGTTGGTTAGGTTTTATAATCACTACTTTCTTGCAGGAGAGCAACTGACACTAGGTTAGTAGTCATTGCTGGGTATATGCCCACACTAAGTTACATTATTGGCATCATCTTCACAAGTTTTCTTGTGAAACTCAGGGACATAAGAACACAGCACTTGCAACTGCAACTTCCCTATGCTTCCCTAGCACTGTCTGTTGGAGCAAGTCCAAGTAGGAACACCAAGTTGATTAGTGGAATGGAGCATCTATGCATGTGGAAAGGCTAAGAGAATTGAGATTGTTCAGCTTGAAAAGAGAAGGCTTTGGGGTGATGTAATTGCAGCCTTCCTGTACCTGAAGGGAGCCCACAAGAAAGACAGAGAGCACATAGTGACGAGGGAGAATGGATTCAAACTGGAGGAGAATCAGTTTAGGAGGAACTGATTATTAGGAGGAAGTTCTTTGCCCTGAGGGTGGTGAGGCACTGGAACAGGTTGCCCAGAGAAGCTGTGGCTGCTCCCTCCCTGGCAGTGTTCAAGGCCAGGCTGGATGAGGCTCTCAGCATCCTGGTCTAGTGGAAGATGTCCCTGTCCCTGGCAGGGGGTTGGAACAAGATGATAATAAAGGTCACTTTCCCACTTAGGCCGTTCTATGATTCACAGTTAACATGACATACTGCTCCTATAGTTGGACCTCCTTGAGGAACAAACTCATCTCTATGTTGATTCACATCCTCAACTTTCCTCTGCTGAAGCCTGAAAGTACCTGTTGTGACCACAAATTTTATGATAGCACGTGAAGGCCACAGATTTTGCCAAAACTGTAGCTTTTCCCCACAGCAGTTCTGCCTCCAAAATCTCTGTTAACTGGTGATAAGGTGTAGAAACAAGGATCTATTTCAGTCCAGCTGCTTTACTGCTCTGTGGTTCTCTGCCTGCAGCACTACAATTTTGATTCATGTACCTCCCAAAGAAGCATCACTAGGGACAGGCTCTTTGGTGAAGAAGTTTCCTTGTAATTTCTCTCAGCTGTTTCGAACTTAGCCTACTTATCTACCTGGATTTTTCTTTTGTCCTGCATGCAAATATTTTAAGTTATTTTCTATCTCTATTGACCATTTGTTTATTTTGCCTTGATCTCTTACACACAAGTTCTTTTCATATTAAAGCCAAGACTTTCACCTCTTTTTTATGGTAACATTTCTTGTTTATTAATCTTTTTATCTATTCAGTGTATCTCACTTTATTTTTAGCTTTACTTGACAAGCCTTCTCTGCTCTTTTTCTCTGCCTGTAAACATAGGAGAAAGACTTAAATTGCACATGTATTTTAATTCCCAGTACAATTTAACAGCTTAAAAATTGTTATGTGACATTGCAACAGTGATATTAAATCCCAAGGGTCATACCTCAAAACATTCAAAACACATTAGTTGAAATGTTTAATCTAACTTATCCTTGAGCTGATGAAAAGGGTAGCATGCTAGCTCATGAGAATATTAAAAAATTCTTGTGTATTGAAATAAATTTTTGTTCCTTGATCAGAACAAAAAATTACTAGCACTATTAAAATTAAGTGATCATAAATAGCTCCAAATTGAAGTTAATATGAAATTCGGCTTTCAAACAGAAGCTATTGACATACTGTATCAACATGGGTGGCTTTCCATTATTGATAATTTCCTTAATTTTCAGCATTTCTCCTACAATAGTGTGAAAATGTCACTTATGCATCCTTTGTGTGAACCCCCTGTCTAGCCAACGATCCTGGATAGGTGAGATGTGAGGATCACAATCTCCAAATAAACGAGATTCTCTGGTCACCTCTGAACAACCTTATGTAGCATAAACATACCCAGTCATGCAAAAAAAAAAAGAAATCAAGATATGCAGACTGTAAACATGTCTTAAATGTACCTCTGTAATCATAGAACCTGGCATGTCCAAAGCAGCCAACAAAGAAATAACAATGTTTATCATCCACCTTTCTATCCATCTTAAGACCACAAGTCTAAGCCTTACTTAAAGCACACTAATCTGATGTTCTTCTTACATGTTTGCCTTTATGTTCACTTAAATATTTCTCCCACTAGTTAATTTCCTGGTAAGCCATCACTTTCATGTGTCACTCTATTTATGCAATAAAAACCATGGAAATGAAAGAGAGAAAAAGAGGAAAATCCCCAGCAGCTTTCAGAGTCCAACTACAGTCTATGTAAAATGCTACAATCAGAAATAAATCATCATAAAAAGACATATTCCACGGAAGACTTGTGAAAAGCATGATGGAGTTCTGTTCTGACTGAAAAAGGGTATTAAGCTTTATGTAAACAATTTAAGCAATCAGTGTAGAAGCTGAAGTTAGATTTCTGGCAGTGATAACAGGAAAGGAAGTATCCTAGAATGCCTCCCATGGTTTTTGGGACAAGATCCACTCCTTTCATATGTTTCCACATAACTTAAGAGGCTAGAGAAACAGATTTTGTAAATACATGGATACTGCAATCATGCAAACCCTCAAATACTTTTGAAATCAAACTTACATCCAACTATTTTACGGCCTGATAACACAGAGTCTTGTATTATTCACACACAAGACAAGACTTGTGCAAGATGAAAAATACTCAGAAAAGTCTGCACTTATGTTAATCAGTGAAGTATTTTAGCAATGGAAGTTCTAAGGAAGTTTCTCAGACTGATTAAAATTATAAGTCTGAAACACATACAAAAATCAAAGATTTCCTGTTCCATAAATTTGTCTCCTTACAGCTGCTTTTTTTCAATAAATAAAGTGCTGAAAATATTTCAGTAATGGTAAATGACTCAACACCCTCATGGCCATGGATTTAGTAAAAGCAAGGGAAAGGGGAAACCCAGTTGGGTTTCCTAGAAGTTCTGCTGTGGTGTTATCTGCCTGTACATCGTCATAATTTATCAGTATTCCTCTACTGCTAAAGGAAAGTTGGGATACACCAGGTATAAAGAGAAGGGTCTGTGTCTAGCACTAGCCAAAGAAGAACATATGTACTGCTCTGTCAAATTATCACAGCTGATAAACCAACACGCTTTGTAATGCAGCAGCATGGAATAAAATGTCTATTTCAAATTAAATATTCATCAACTGTTTAGCAGTTCAGGAGACCAAATGTTCCTAAATTAATAAGGAGAACTATGAGTATCTTTTCCAGGCCATAAGGAAAAGCTCAGAGAGAAGTTTCATTATGCAGCTGGCAATATCAAGAAGGCTGCCCCACTCTATCCAAGCCTATTAAGTTATGGCTGAGTGAGGCGTGTCCTTATAAAAGGATACCTAGAGATTCAAGCAGAAGCAGCAGGTTTGGGCTTAGTCCATCTGTGCAAGAGGTGTCATATCTTTACTTACCTGAGTTCAGCATTACTCGAAACTAAGCATAAATCACTTACCAAGCATCTCAGAATGATCCTGGCAAAACAAAACAAAAAATCTTTTCGGAAAAGGGAGATGTTTTTCTTGATCTATAAATATATTATTTATAATTTCAACATAAAACCTTACAGTTTTTGCTGTTTTCTAAAGCACTTAATGAAACTGTGACTGGATGAAAACTTCTTTTAAACAATAAGCTTATGTGTCCATTTTATCAGAAAAATTAAAACCTGAACAGAAGCCACCATTTTGTCCTGCCAGCTTCAGGCAAACCACAATTACCAGGCATACTGCTGAAAATAAGATCCCACAAAAAGTACTTCAGGCTAAGTACAACACAGCCAAGAAAGCATATCCTAGTTCTTGCAAACCTTAAAGAGTTCTCATTATGTTTAGTAACAAACAGTGACCACCATGGGACACCAGCTCACATCTGTGACAAACGATGACACTTGATGTGAAGCTCTCACTGATTAAAGACAAAATACAGAGAAATAGATTAGCCCTTCAGAAAAATGCAAGAGCAAAGCAGACAAGATTTGGCCAGTTTACCCAAGAGAGGCTCACACACACAACATTACAACAACCTGATCTGAGAAAGCAGCAAAATAAGAATTTGCTATCTAACAGCAAAGACGGTATCTTGGAGAAGACCTACAAATCCACATGGCAGTGCAGAACACCTACAAGGCAATTATATGCGGACAATAAGAAGTAAGCTCTGCTTACAGATTAAAAAAAAATGAAAAAAGAAAAAAGGCTGTAAGGCTGTAAATTCACATTTTACAAATTGAACTCAATGAATTCTTGATTTAAATGTATCCTTATTGGTAGACAACGTCTTCTGAAGAGATCTCAGCGTCTTTAAACTGCTTACCAACCTAGATATTGAAAAAGAAAATACAAAACAAAAAGCTTACATGTGTCTAATTCTGACAAATATTTGAAGTAATATCACAGGACAAAATAATCTGGAAGTTTTACATTTCTTAGGGGCTTTATTTCTTATCATGAAATTTAGACAGGCCATGAAATCAATGCTTTTCTTCTCTTTGTTTAGAAAACAGAGCCCATAGCCAAAATAATTCTTATGTGCCAGAAGGGAAAGGATAGAAAAAATACTCTCCCTGTTCTACAGTTATTAGCTCTGTAGAAGCTATTTCGCTCCAGTTCACTTTGGTACATACAGAAGATTGGAAGGCCCCAATCACTCTCATTTTATAATTTGTGTCGCATTTTAATTTTTAGAAAGTGGTACTCAAGTAACCTGAGAGCTCAGCAATTCCAGCAGGGGTAGCGTGAGTTCTCTCCTGGCTTGCTGTGTTACCCAAATCTGATCAAAGGACAAGGACTCCAGAAGCTTGTCCAGCTGTGGTTTTATAATGACACCATTAGGTTTTGCTCTATAATCAAGGTCCCTAAAAGTCTGTGTAGCTTCAGGCTTAATATCTGCGACAAGGTTAACTGAAATCTGCAGCAAGGATAACTACTTTAGCAGATTGTATCAGCAGGAAATATTTAAACACTATTTAAAAGGATTTTAAATAAGCAGATTTTATTTAACACTGCACTAATGCACTGCAATAGAAAATGATACAACAGAGCTGCTACAAATAAACATAATGCTTTTACCCTTCCCCTGGCCCCCTCCCCTCTAAATTCCCCAGATGTGTATTATTAAGTCCAACGAGTGCACCAGATCTTTCTGTCTGAATTTGAAATACCGGAACGCCAGGCTCAGACAGCCCATTTGCCCTTTGGTTTTGTGCCTGCTGAATCTGCATTCTGGCTCTGTGGAATTAATTACGATAGCACCGGTCACCGGCAATGTCAGTGCCGCCGCTTCAGGTGTATCAAGTGTGCCTTCCCACACTCCTAGAACTTTTAGGGGAAGGCAGCTTCTGTAAGGCTGGTGTACCCTGCCCTCTAGTGCCAGGTGCACCTCCAAATGTTCACTTAAATGCATGCCGGGGCCAGAATAAAGCCTGGAGCAGCAGGCATTCTTCAGAAGCCTTCCTGGGTGACTTACCAGCTGGATATGTTGCTAAACCAAATGTAAGGTGTTGGCCTGGCACTGTTGCACAGCAGTGCAAGACCCTAAAATAAGGGTGAGACACTGGGCCATGTCTCACTGGGTCGTGTGCAAGGTGTTTCAGATAACCAATTCTAACTGCAAAGAAGTGAACTTCTATTGTTCACCATGGTGTTAAAGTCCCTGTTTCACAGAAAAATGAGGAACTGTGACATTCAGGGTTATAATACCTATAAATCCAGCACTAACATTGCATTTGATAGCAAACAACTCTTTCCAAAAACTGTAGTAAAAGAACAGACTGAGTATATTTGGTATTTAGAAGTATTTCACTGCCACCTCATAGATGGGGAATAAACTCGTACCAGAGGATTACAGAATTTTTCTATTGTTTGTCCTTTAAGGCAAAAACTGCCTGTCATCTTTCAACATGACCTAAAACAAAGGAAGGCAAATCCTTAGGGTTAGAAACTGTCGTTCTTAAACATGGCTATAGCTGAAAACTGTGAAAAGTAACCACAAGAACAACATCTTAAACATAAGAAAATAAGAGTTTTCTTCGCAGTGGTTCAGCTTCTTGCAGGGATACATCTTATTGCAATTATCTTCTACATACAACTCCATGGATTTTCTTGCTCAAATTGTTTCACATGGCAATCAGTGCAATACTGATATTATGATGGATTCTGCTTTTTTTATCGTGAACTCTCATTTAAAACAAGCAGTAGTATTCATGGGGTATAAAGGACCAAAAGCGTTGCCAATTTTTCTGTAAAATGTAGTCATTGCACATGGCTGCGCACGATGTCTACTGTAATCACTACTGGTTTAGAGCAACACAAAAAATACAGGTACTAATTTGGGATTCTCCCATTTTTTAAGTTCAGATATGTTAAGCCCTGACTGAACAGATGTCAAACATCTGTCCTTCTTCACAAAAAAACAAGGCTCCCATTCTAACCTAGTTTTGCGCGATCAGCCTTTCCACACTCAGGTCAAATAACAGTTTGAATAAGCTAAAGCTTAATTCATGCTCTTAGAAAAAAAAAAATGTGAAGACAGTTCTTTCTTACCTTTTCCAAGGCTCTCCTTAATATTTTGCCAAGAAACTTGGTACAAAGTACTCTGTCACATTTTTTTATAACCTCTTGGACATGTAATTTAGGATAACTCTATACTTGTTTAACTCTGTTGAGGGTCTGCCCTTGTAACACAGCTGACACGATCTCTTTCCTGAAAAACTGGAGACACTTCTTTCAGGTTGGCAGAGAAAAATAAGTCTCATGCAGCTGAGTCTTAATAAGAATATCTTCCTTTTAAAGATTCATGACGAGAACCATTAGATTCTACTAGGAAAATTATATGAACACAATTTGTTAACATTGTCAGATTTCTAGTGCTGCAGAAAATGCAGACATACATCCTCATTGCCAAGCTCAGAGGAAAGATAGATTCATACTTTTTTGTCTTGTTCGTTTTCTAATGTATCCACAAAGTAATTTCCCTTTGTAAAAATGTTAGACAATGAACACCATTTCTCAGTCCATCAAACGCTCAGCTTTTAAGAATACAGGAATATTTTGCTCTAACCTTTTTTCTAAAGTTTCTTCACATCGATAAGGCTCCCCACAAAAAAAAAAACCCAAAAAACAAAAACAACAACAACAACAAAAAACCAAACAAACAAACAAACAAACAAAAAACAAAACAAAACAAAAAACCTGGTCACTTGGGTCACATCATCTCTGCTTATGCGATAAGATTCTGCATTTATTAGACCACCCTTCTGCTGGTGGTATTGGCATCACCAGCTCAGGCCACTGCAGTCTAGTACTTTTCAGGATAAAACCCCCCCTGTTGCCCCTTTCACCTTAGGCAGGTAGAAAATTTTCTGAGACTAATTTAAACAAAGGAGAAGACAAGAAGGGATGCCTTGCATAAATTTAAAAATATCTTTAAAATAGTTACATTAAGAATTGTCCATGTTTCAAAGTAGAAACTCTGGTTTTAACTGTAAGTGTTTGGATAAGAAGAATATTCTCCTGTTCCCAAGGAAAACCAGCTCAAATTTTCCTAAAATCAAAAGCCTCTTTAAGATCAATATGCTAAGAGCTCTGAAGATTGCTGTACGAGCTTCTCCATCTCCTCACAGCTGCTAATCATCTATAGAACAGTAAGGTCTGGGGAGCAGAACCCTATTGCAGCTACTCTCCCGAGCTGCAGATGATGGTCTTGGTTACAGCAACTTCTGCACTCACACACAGAGCGGAAGCATAAAGCCAGGGGCATGGATCCACAGAGCCCAAGTTCCACCTGGGAGCTGTGACTATTTCTTCTGGCCCCATCCCTTGGAGAGATTAAGCTTTCACTGGAATATAGGATGTGAAATACAACCCAGACTGCATGAGGAAGTAGAACATACACCGCATAAAGCAAATGCATAAAGGTTGGAGGCAGAAAAATCACCGGCAGACAGTTAATACAGGTGTTGCGGGTAGAGGGGCTGGCTTCATTGCAGTGTTTTATTACTCACAACACAGAAACCAGATTTGTCAATATGGGGGAAATATTTAACGGCACTAATGGATGATGGATGCCTAATGGGTCTCCTTTTTCAATGTGGTAAAGTGTACATTTGCCATATGTGCTTTTAAAGGGTTTCCTTTTTAATTACCGCTCAACCCCTAGAGGAAACAAACACTTGAATTTCCATGAAAATCAATGAGTATTTCAATCCCTCAACAACTGTCAAGATCAGAAATTAAGCTAACAATATATCTGCCATTATGGTCTTAAGAAAACATAACACTCCTCAAATTATGGATTGATTAGCCTAAACTGATTGTAATTTCCATGGTTTGAAATGAAAGTCAGTGAAGTACTAATTTTTAAATAGAATTTATACCTTCTTAAAAAGAAAGGTTTAGAAAAACATCACATTTCAATAGATACAGCACTTCAAAAACACAGAAAGAATCTATGACTTTCTGGTATAGACTACTGGCCAGGAACTAAGCCATATAATTCCTAAATTAGGAAAATAATTTTGGTAAGTAAATAGGAATCAGATGTCAGAAACAATGAACTTTGTCTCTCTGTTTTGGGTCAATAGTATATTGTGTCGTGGCAATAAGTCATCAACATCACTAACATAAATGCTGAAACAAAAGGATAGTTATACGGAAAAAGCCACGATGTGTATAACATAATACACCAAAACCAAAAGCTCCAACTTTTCACCATAAAACTCTAGCCCTTGGGGAAATAAGAAAGAAGATCATGTTACACTTCTTTTCAATCTAGCTTACAAAGTGGAAAATCTTGGGCTCTGAAAGGAAGCAAAATCAGGTCAAACTAAAGATATAGGAACATCTAAGCAAGATCTGGAATAAACGCGATTCACAAGGGCTGGGATTTCTAGTGACCCAAATCCCAGCCTGCTGGCTCACATTGCCACTTCTCCCTCAGGCAGAGGGAGAAACTGGCAGCTACTTAAGATGGATCCAAAGTAAACAAACTGATCTCCACACCACATAGAAAAGAGTGGATCTTATCGTGTACAGCTTATGGTAACATGATCTGATCCACCAGCCTTCTATTTGAGTAAGTTAAGATTTTCTGTTTTCTTTAGATCCATGTCTGCCTAAAATTGAAATCAAAGTCGTGAAATGCTCAATAGGACCAAAAATATAAAAAATTTCTAGTAAAATATAAATAAGTAATTTCTACATTAAAGTAACAAGAGTTTCTCCAGAAAACTTAGGAAGCAGATGAGATTTCATCTGAATGTATACTGACATGTCACTCAAGATTTAAGGGTAGAAACCTTATGCTTTTTCTATATTTTCAAAGAATTACAAAAGTTACTTGACCATAATTTCTATCAATAAGCATTCATTTTGGCTGTACTTCAGACTGTAAGCAGACATGAATCTAAACCAACCAACCAATGTTATGATGAACACTTCCTCAAATGTTTTATATCACTTGCTCATTTATAACCAGACTGCAGGTGAACATTTTGGTAAAATGATGGACCTATGGTGAAATTTCAGTAAGGATCTTAGTAAGATTGGAAGCACAACTATTTGCACTTCAAAAATTTTAAGAACAGTGCTATGATATGGCAATGAGAGATTTATGGAAATCTTGAAAAAAAAAGATAAATGGCACTGCAAGAATACCAGAAAACTGGGGAGATGGGGGAGAAATTAATTGAACCTACACTTTTGATAAATATTTATTTTTTGCAGAAGAAAAATGCACAGTAGTTTGAACTGTCATTATGCTAACCTATATCCTATTTTTCATATTATTAGTAATACATAATGTGGTAGTTTATATTCAAAAATAAAACCAGAATGTATATACCTCATGTATTTATCCAGAAATGCACTAAGGTTACTATGGTTACGAAAAATCCATTACCTTTGAATACAGAATGAAAAAGTTTGACTTAAAGTGTGCTCTATTTATTATAGTGATCATCAACAGCCTTCAGGAGGTTCTCTAACTGGATTCATTTTTCAGTGTCAAAACTGACCCACCACACCAGTACCTTATGGCCTGTGCAAGGCAAAGAAATTTGAACTGTATGAATTTTTAAATATGTTTTATACTGACTCAAGATGCAGAAATGGCTTTGAATTTTAAGGCCTTACATTAAAAAAGAAAGTAGGGTCTTGCTACCCTTTCCCTCCAGAGTTGTCCAATATGAAATGCTTTATTTTCACTTGTACCTACCGAGATATACAAATTCTGATGGGTCTGCAATATTGCTTATGCTGTGGCATGACACTTCTAGCTCCATGTTTTCTTTTTGGGTTTTTTTTTGTTGTTGTTTGGGCGGGTTTTATTTGTTTGTTTTGTTGTTGTTTGTTTTGGTGTATTTCTTTATTATTTTTGTTGTTGTTTGCATCACGTCTGAACAAGTAATTTGGGTAATTCATTAAATTACACCAATTACATTAAAATAAAAAGTCAGATTACCATGCTTCACTGTATTGCCAAGTAATGGGCACTTAAGCTCCATGTAATAGTTTAAGAGTAGTGACATAATTTGGCTACTGGCAAATGGCACAACTGTTATCAGAAGAAAACAGATTATTGGTTCATATTTTTAATAAGTGAATTAAACAGAGCCTATTCAGGTAAGCAATGAACAGAATTAAATGAATTAAATCTCTCTAATTAAGAATATTTAAGGAAGACAGTAAGAAAAACTATTAAACCTGTACATAATTTCTTCAACAGTTTGCAGTTTACTTGCTTTGAAAGCTGGATGGTATGATTTCCAAGTGTTATAAAACCATTAAAGAGATGACTCAGATCCTGTGAAAGAGGCACAAGATTTAGCTACACCATCCATGGTGGTGTGAATTTCTATGAGTCCCAACAAAGAGTAAGATGCTTTAAAATATTAAACCCATCAGGGTTTAAAGTGCATTCAGCCAATTCTAGAATTATTTTTCTTTCCTCTGAAACAAGAATTCAATCATACCATTGTTCATTGCAACCATGAGATACCCATCTGACACGCTACCTAGCAGAGAACTCACCTTTTACAACATACTTAGTTCCATTTCCAGAGTAAATTGGTATCCCATTCATATATAAAGTATATTGTGTAATAATACCATTTGGTGTTTTGGGTGGACTCCAACTCATCAGCAGGAACGTGGGAAAGGATATTGCTGTGGGTGATTGCACATCTTCAGGGGCTGGCAAAAAAATGTATAGAGTTACACTATATTGTCTTTCCACAAATAAAGAATTTCAATGAGAAGTTACTACTAGAATGATTTTTGGTAAAGCTGAAATTTCAGAAAAGATTTTATATCTGCAACATATCAGAATTTTCAGAAGTCTCCTATATTATGTGAGGATTTCTAGCCAAACAGAAACTTCTATGAAAGACAGCAATATACTCTTTGGTTGTAGGAGAATAATTATGCTTCTATAATTTTATCTTTCCAGCTTGGTAACAGTGATCAAGGTGAGAGGTACAGGATTTCAGTGCAGCCCTTTTTTTAATGCAAATTATTTTCTCTTCTTTCATGGTTTTTATTCCTAACCACAAAGTGACCACTCTAATCACCAATGCAGGTGATGTGTTCTTAGGCATTACCCCTTATTTCAAACTTTTCATAATTCAATACACTTAGTAATGTTTGTTTAATGTAGATTTTATGTATATAATATACTGGAAGTTGGGACTGGATAATAATTTAAGAGTCGAGTTCTTTCACTGTTCCAATGAGTTATACATTAGAAGCACAAGGAATCCCAGTGAATATCGCAAGGGGAGCAGAGCCGAGGCCTTAGTCTGGGAGAAATATCTTGTAATTTACAAGCTCTGTGCTAGCAATTTAAAACAATAACTAGCAGTGCCTGGCAATGTGAAAACAATATAAAGTAATGAATGTTTCAATAGGGAAACAGGGGTAGCTGGAGGGTGTGATACGGTGTCTATCTTCTGTATCACCAATTTATTGTTACTAAGAGCATGCAACAAGACCATCCAAAAATAGAAATTCCACACATTGACTTTTTGTTCAATTCTTCTGAGGGATAAAATACATGTTCCCCATAGTTTTATTCAATCTCCATGGGGAAAAAAAATCTACCCTTGCCCAAACCATTCTGTTATGACAGGTAAGGATTTCTGCTTTATTCACTAAGCTGAGAAAATAGGACATAACCAAATTCTTTTTAATTACTATGTCACAGCAGAAAGAAATATAAAAATATTGAAATAATGTCTTTCATGTTTATATCACAGGGTCCGTTAACTATTTGGTTGTCAGAGGCTGTAACCTTTCATGAAGAATGCCACTAGACAATCTCAGCCAGTTTATCTGGAACATCCAAGAGGCAATACCTGGATTTTGATTTGATTGGTGCTGCTGGCAGTTACCAACATGCTCACACCAAAACTGTTCTAGCAATTTAGACTGCAATCTTGAGCACTGTTCTCATCAAGACAGCATCTTGCACAACAACCTGCTTTGGCAGCAGTTAAACACTTCAGCATCCTTTTAATTATTATGGCAGTAACCACATTGCTTCATTCCAAAATTTTATTTTCTTTCTTGGTACTGTATTGCAACCTAGTTTACATGAGAAGATAAACCAAAGAACTGTGGGAGGGAGGGAATTTTGAAAACTACTTGGCACCATGGAAGATTAACTACTGTCCAATAAATACATGTCAAAATCTTCATTAGTCTACTGGTGTAGATTTGGAGTAGCTGATTTTTTTAACTGGATTAATATGGCTTTAGGATGACAGAACTGGGAGATGTGAACTTTATGTTTAATTGAGAATGTAGTTAGATATGTCACTGATATTTTCAGGACATTTTTTCTGGTAATTGGTGTGTATTACGCATCAGTCTAGACTCTAAAGTCAGAACTGAATGCAGTTTTTCTTACTTTGTGCCCTAGTTCTTAATGTAAACATAGGAATCATTACTTTACACTCACAACCTTTAAGTTTGAGCACAACAACACGTAAAAGCCTTTAGGGGAAAAAAAAAGGGAAAACCTGAACAGCAATTAATAAATAACTCAATTGGCATTTGGCAGTTTCATCACACTGAAATAATAGTTGCCTATTGCTGGTGTTTAGTGGTTAAAAGAAACCATGGAAATCAACCGTTTGATTCTCAATTTCATACTGTGCCATACAATCAATTCTTTTTAGTCAGACTGTCTCTAGATTTACTTCTGAGCCATAGTAAAATGAGGAAGCTTTCATTAATCTTTCAGATGCTTCATATTAATGACAAGGCTCTTGCATGAACAATGTAACAGCAATTAAAAAGCCCATTAATCTGCATTACAGCTATTAAAGATGCATGTCATTAAAGGGTATGGAGTTTGATTCATTTTCGCACCCCCCAAAAAATGGAGCAATTATGGTCTGGCAATGCACTTTGTCATCAAATTAGGTTGGGGTTTTCCAGCAAATGGCTTTGCAGCGTTTAGCTCTTCTCCTGTTTTATTATTCATGACTGAAATGTGGAAGTCAAGACCTTTGAAATTACTTTACCTTCTTGTGGAGTGGAGATGTTCAATGCATGCAAGCTCTCAGTACAGCCAGCCAAAGTGCAAGCAGTTAGGGTTACAGCATAGTTTGTGAAGGGATGCAAGCCCCTCAATACGCCTGCAACACAAGGAAGCAAGGTGTTATGCATGTACAGTGTACAGACTGATTGCATGCAGACACACGCAGAGGGAAAATAAACTTTTCTGTCATGGACTCCCGCTGTTACAGGTGGAAAAGAAAAATTATTTAAGGTTTCGTTCCTATTATCCATGACTTAAATTTTACAAAATAATTCAAGAGCAAATGACATTTTATGCCATTTTTAGTACTAAAGATGCACCTGTGTTTCTTTAGTTATGCTCACAGAAAGAGATGCTACTTCAAAACAGAGGTGTACATTTTAATGTGGCAATGAAGGAGTTCTCCTTAATCCCCGTCTCGAAGTTTTTTCAGTTATTCATTTTGTTTTTCCAAGGAATTTCCACTGTCTCCCACAACAAGCTTTTTTTAATGGGTCCTCTCCAATGATGTCCCTATTCATCCATAAACTGAAATCTTTTTTTAAAGAAACATTCCACTTGTCTTCCATTCAGTAGCAGCATATAGACCATACATTTGCTACACCAACAACAGTAACATAATTCAGTATGTACACACAGTACCCAAGGGTTTACAAGACGAAAAGATCTGGGGCCTTATTGTATTTCAGGTCCTGCTTATGTTAGTGAAGAGAAGTTACTAAATTCTCACATATCGATCAGCTCCCTGTTATAACAAAGAATAATCACAGCTTACCACCTCAGAAAGTTTTGTAACATTTTGAACTATCATATACAGAAGGATTACAAGGAGAAAAATTTAGTTTAGAGTCATTTTTAGAAATATCAGCAGTTCCCATTTCAAAGCAAGTCCAACAACAAAGTATTATAAAATCTAAATACAGAAGTAATTAAGAGAAGGTCAATTCATACCAAGTTTTATTTCGAACCATGTTCTCACCTCGACGGTCACGGCTGAAGCAAAATCCATGTGGTGTTTCATTAAACAAATAAAATTTATAGAAAATTACGTCATTTCAAAACTGTCCGACCGTGGGATTTTGCAAATCAGCTTAAAAAACAAGAGCATGTCTGAGAACTGTAATTTCTGGCCAATCGTCCCACAGTACAAGAAGTCTGAAAATCCTCTCAGCATTATATGTACACAAACAGGTAGACAAAATTAGTCCTTATAATTGCTCTTCACTGGTTTACTACACTAACAGCATACAACATAAATGCATTTCATTAAAAAAATATTTTTTCCCCACATAAGCCCTTTATAATCACAAAAAGGGCATGGAGAATTTGATGTTGGAAATTAACAGCTACAGCACAAATATATTATCTTCTGAATAGAACAATCAGCCTGTACAAGTTTATATTGTGTTTAGTAATAGGTATGTTCACATAGAAAAATATGAGATTAGCTTTCACTGAATTAGTAACATTCATGCTTTTTCTTGCAATAAATCAAAAACTTCAAAGGTTGGCATAGCAATGATCTTTCTATTTGAATTCTCTGGGGTGCACTTCTACTCATACAAATGGAGAGATATTCAGAAGTAATTACTTTTACTTCAGAGTAGCGTTAAAATAAAACCAGTTGACCAGCATCTGCTTGCTCTGGTTATAGTTTTGATTTTGCAAATCCCCAGTTAATAGTGGAGAGCTGTGCTGACATCCAATCTGTGTGACAGAGAGAAAAAGAATGCTGTGTCAGTCATCATCAAAGAAATGTCCCTGTAATCTTCCTGTGATGGAAGAATATTTTTAAGAGCCGTCAAAAAGACAGAAAATAGGAAATAATGTTTCCATAGAATGGCCTCTGTTGAAAGGGACCATAAAGATCATCTGGTACCACCCCCCTGGCATGGGCAGGGACACTTCCCACTAGACCAGGTTGCTCAGAGCCCCATCCAGCCTGACCTCGAACACTTCCAGGGATGGGGCACCCACAACTTCTCTGGGCAACCTGTTCCAGTGCCTCACCATGCCTACAGAAAAAAAATTTCTTCCCAATATCTAATCTAAACCTAAACTCTTTCAGATTAAAGCTATTACCCTTTGTCCTTTCATTACATTCCCTTGCAATAAGTTCATTTTCAGCTTTCTTGTATGGCCCCCCCTTTAGGCATTATTATGCCTGTAAAGTATTGGAAGCTACACTAAATTCTGCATCACAGAAATTCCGTTAGTCAAAACATCATCTTTTTTACACAAGACAGTATTTCCACTTATTTCCAGATCACAAAGGGTTAAACCCAGGAAACTATAAAAGGTGCTTTGGTAATTACCTCCACAAATAAAGACAAGCAGGAACCAAATCCTCTAACTGTGACATTTGCAAGTTCCTGGCCAAGAGGAGCATGGCATCATATATACACCATCTCTCTATTCACTCTGTGGTGCTTTAGGAAGCAATCTAGTTTGATTTGTACGTTTAGCACTTGTAGCATTTGTTTCTTATGAAGCAGTGAATTAATGCTCCTTGCATTTCCTCATGGAAGACATCCTGTAGGGTTACCATTGGCTTCAGGCACTGAGAGCTGCAGAACATCAGACATATCCAAAAAGATGCCAGGATGTGTAGAAGGTTTGGATTGGGATGTTTGGTTTACTTTTGACAAAGTAGGAAGGTTTTATATAAAGCACCCGTAGCACAACAGACTTCTCATTGCACAGGTAAGTTTGTGAAAGGCTGAGAGAATTTGCATGAAAAAAAAGCAAACAAACCCCCTTGCTACATGAGGTTTTTGTTAAAAGATTCATTCAGCAAAGGCAGCAACTTAAAAAAAATTTTTTTAATTTCCTAATTAATGTTTTTGCTTCATGTGTACTCTTGCACTATTTTTTTTCACCAAAGGAACAGGTGTGCATAAGTAGGCAATAGAAAGTGCACAGATTTTATTTACATACTTCAGCAAACTACTTTTTTCTCAGCTGCCATGCTATCTGTTTGGCCAGCATCCACTCTAATCTGTTCTCCTTCATTATGTTAATCTGTGGGCGGAAAGATTTCTGTCATCTTCAAATCGCTTGTACAGCAATGGTAAACACCTTGGCCTGTCTGTAATTGGACAGGTGTCTGCATTGGTGTCACCCAGCTTTTAATTCAATTAAAGAACTGGCTGCTCTGCTCTCATTACCCACTCATTTCCTCTGCACTTTCAGTCAGTCAGTGAAATTTACACTCAGCACCTGACTACGCTGAAATACAAAGTCAGCAGTCCCACAGCAAAGATCATCACTGATACACGCGAATTAATTTAAAGAACGGCAAAAGAAATTTTGCAGTAAAAAATAGCCTATGCTCCAATGAAGTTGGCTGACAGCTTTAAAAAAAACTTCCCCTAACTCCTCAATTATCAGACTCTCAGACTGGCATCTCTTGTCTATACCCAATAATTGCTGATCTGATAACAGTCCATCAGGCTTTCCAAGTTGGGGTGTAACAAAGCTAAACTTGGCCACACTTGTATGTGTTCTATTAATGCTAACAGGAGAGAGGTGGATAAATTGTCACTTTGATCAGGAGATACACTTAGAGACATCATCAATATTTAAGAAGAGGGTCAGCTTCACACATTTGAGATATGGGTCCCACACATTGTCTGCCACTGCAGAGCAGCTGAATCCACCTAGACTCAAAATTAACATCATAGACTACATTCGAAGCCTTAAAATCCACATGGGGAAGTGGAGATGGTAAATCATTTTAACACACCACTCCTATCTGCCCAAAGAACCTTTGGAAATAAATTAAAGTTCTAACACAGACATTTTGACACAGTGACCCCATGAAACTGAATAATGTCATTTGTTAAATATGAATGTAAAGTTAACAGTCTAAAAGAGTGATCTGGAATCACACCTAGAACATTAAGCCCACTTTATATGCAAAACTAGTATTTAATTCTCTATACTTTTATTTAACTGGTCTTTAATTATTTGCAATATTGAAAGTCAAGGTTTAGAGTTGTGCAAGAGAGAAGACGCTGGGCTCATTCTAGCAGTGAAGGGATAACAACATGGATATGGGCAATAGCAAAGGGGTCAACAACAAATTTATGGTAAAATGGGTGTGTGGACTAGTCAGAATTAGTTGCATATTTATGTCCTCTCCATTCAGCATTCTAAGGCATACAGTATATAAGAGCTCATATCCAGCTTTTTTCTCTACACTTCTCCATAAGGCAGACATTTCTTTTGTTCAGTACCTCTCAAAGGGAGTTCTCATAGATTTAGACAACACAGCCATATTCCACAGCATTCTGGCAGACTTTGAGTGGAAAACTAGTACTTCTCATTATTAAAAAAAAAAAAAAAAAAAAAAGAAAAAAAGAATGGTTTACCACTACAGTATGAGGGCTAATAATCTGTTCATAAAAACTGAGTGCATGTTTTTGCCAAAGGGACTTATCTTTGACAGATTTTTTCATTGTCTCCTCCCTAACATTCTATTTCATGAGGAGCCATTTTGAACTACACCTACTGCAATTGAAACAGCACTTGACCTTTAGATTTACCTTAATTCTAGTCGAAGCTTTAAAAAAACAAAAATTACCAAATCTCTCCTCCCCAAACCTAGACTATTTAGCTAACTTGAATGCCCGACGTCATACAGCATCTGTCCAACAAAGTCACTTGTGTGTCGAGATGCATCATTGCCACAGTACTCTTAATCACAGTCCACTGATCAGAAAAGGAAGTCCTCAACTGACTTTGTTTTTGACAGATTGTAGCAAAAACTGTTTAAGTAGATGTGTCTTCTACATACGCATTTCTGAACCGAAAGCCTGTGCACATCAATCTGTCACATACATCTGCATTTTTAAAGCATCTTCTAAGTAGAGTGTGAGTCATAAAATGAAGAACTACTCAACATGAGGGTACCTATTCCAACTCTTTGGCTTATATGAACAAACAGAAGTTTTACTTTAGTTCTTTCACTTAGGTGGCTCGAAAGATCCTTTTTTCCCAACAGAAACACTTCATAACAAACCATACACAAGCTCTATTGGCTTTGAAGATGCAATTCACTTTGCGGTGGTTCAAGGAAACCTGTTCCATTCCCCATAGCACAGGGAACTCTCCAGCAGCTTCAGTTTGCAGAAAACCTTAACTGAACAGGGCAATTTTGCACCAAGAGTTAATTAACCACAGAAAGTATTGGTTTTGTAATATCTGTCACTATGTTACCCTTGATCATTCCAAATAACTTCATCATTGCTTATTTTCTGCAGCATGATTATCTTTACAAGTTTGTAAAGAGACAAAGTACTGTTTACTTTTTCGCAGTTGTTTTTTATATGTCTACAAAACCATATTAATCCTTTCTAGCCTGAAAAACATTAAGAAATTAACTTCTTTTTATTAATAAAAGTATTAAAGGTATGTATCTAAAAGTTGATGTAATTTTGATAAAATGCTCAGGTTTATTTAATCACACAATTTACATTTTGTATGAATAAATTTATACAACAGCATTGGACTGTAAACAAGATTCATTTAGGTTTAAACTCAATCAAGTTTGAATCTTAATACTGTAGAATATGAATATAATTTGTTTTAAAATTCATATATTGAAAAATATGCCACTAGTCTGCTAAAGCCAGCTAAATGAAAAGAGAAGGGAACCTACATTCTGCCAGTCTGACTTAGAGTCACTAGGAGCTCAAGCACCACCTGACAACTCACAGAAACCTAATGGGCATAGGCAGGTCTATCAGCTACCCCTTGCTGCAGTAGCTGCCCCAGCCAAACATTCTTATCTACATACGAAGTTTTACAAATTCGGAAATTTGTCTTAGCTTGGAGCAGGGATTTGGGAGTCCTCCTAGTGCTCTGACCCTACATAGATTTATCTTACTTGTTTTGCAATAATTCTTTTCTACACATTTTAAAAAAATCTCATTAACTGCAGTATAGGAATGTTTTCAGTGTAAAGTATTTGTCCAAACCAAGAGCTTTCAAGTCATTTCAAGTGCATGAGAGGATTGCCCAAGCAATTCACCAACAGCTTCACACAGCAAACTCCCCATTGGTGGTAAACTGCTCATTTCATCCCACAGAGATGAAATAAGCCTGAGAGAAGAAGCATTTTCCACTATCCATCTCAGACAGTGACCCCTGAACACCGTCAGAGGCAGCAGTCAGGGTGCAGAGGCCGGTCCCAAAGCCACAGGCTGCTTGGGCAGGGGAGCTCTGCCTGAGAGGGACAATCTCTCAGCTGACAGCATTTGCCAGAGCATGGGCGTTTGCCAGGCTGGCAGCCAGCTTCTCCAGCACTATGGCCCCAGAGTCCAGCCCTGGCTGATCTGCCACTGGCAGGTGGCCCTGTCTCTTCTGAGAGACTCTCCAGCTAGACAGCTTTCAAAACCACAGCACAGCTCAGACACTTTGATTAACCATATTAAATCATGAAATTAACTTTTCCTGAGATATTCATCTGCTGAGCATAAAAGACTAAAAGGTGAAAAGTAATTACAAACACATGTCACAGGAAGGAGGGAATGGCAGCTGTCGACCACAATTTTCTCATTACCACATGTGCAGACACAACATCAGCCCTTGGCTATTGCAGCACTGACAGAGGTGGGATGAACTGCAAAATCATACAAACTTGAAAGAGAAATCTTTAAGAGGAAAAAATGCCAATTGTGTGTGAATTCTTTTGCAGCACATTTTACTTCATTATTATCTGTAGGTATCATTAGAGCCTATCATTTAGAGGCTACTCATCCTCTTGAACTCTACAGTGAGAGAAATCTGAATTATAAAATGTGGATTTTGCATGTGCTTGACAAGAGAAGTGCCAGAGGATTGTGATCAGTGGCACAAAACACAGAGGGAAGACAGCTGAGGTGAATCCTAGGGTTCTGGGATAGTGTTCAACACCTTTATCAATGACTTTGATGACAGGGGAAGCGTGCACACTCAGCAAGTCTGTGGATGGTACAACAGTGGCCACTAAGGTGGTAAAAAGATGAGCACATCTCTTCTGAGAGAAAGTGAGAGAGCTGGGACAGATCATCTCAGGAAAGACAAGGCTCAGGGTGATCTATCAAAATGTATACATAACTTATGGGAGGGAACAAAGCAGCAGCCAGACTATTCTAAGTAGTGCCCAGTGACAGGACAAGAGCCAATGGACACAAATCGAAATACATGAAAAGCAGCATCAGAGAATAATATCCTGAGTTGGAAGGGACCCATAAGGATCATGGGTCACGATGCACTTAGAGATCTTTTCCAACCTAACTGATTCTGTGATCAGTCAGTCCAACTCCTGCCTCTGCACAGGACAACCCCAAGAATAACACCACATGTCTGAGAGCCTAAAAGCTTCTTGAAGTCTGGCAGGTTTGGTGTTGTGACCAGTTCCCCGGGGAGAAAATTAAATTCCAACTGAATACAGGAAATTGGTTTTTACTGTGAGGGTGACCAAACCTGGAACAGGCTTCTCATAGAGAAGTATCTCCATTTATGGAGATATTTAACACTCAACTGGATGTGGTTCTGGGAAACCTGCTCCAGTCAACCTCGCTTGAGCTCGGGGAATGGACTAGATAATCCTTCCAACATAAATGACTCTGTGATATTCTGGATTCCAAAGGAAACTAGAAGCAAAAGCTGATCACAGACCACACTGAAACAGTGTGTTCTAAAACTTCTTCCATTTGTTTAAATGCTGATTCTAATTTATATTTCCAATTTTGATGTGAGCATCTGGAATGCACTGGAAGGCATAAGAAAGCAATCCAGCCTTTAGGAAAAAAAAATCTTACATGCAGTGACCCTGTACTTCCTTTATTACCCTGCAAGTGTGACCAGCTACATCCAAAGTGCATCAATGTTATTACATGCTTCTCTGAAGGCATGATGGGCAAGCGTGGTACTTTTTGAATCCCAAAATCCCACTCTAACTTTATACTCTCATCCTAGAATACAGATACTGAACACTACGTTGAAATATATCACCTTATCCAATAAACTCCTGGTTCAACAGTCAGAACCTCATTTTAAGGATTTAAATCTGATGAATATTCCCTTCTTGGATGAAAATGAAAAAACAGTTTGACATTTTGGAAGATTACAAGGGTCAGATTTTGAAGGATTTTGATTTCTGAGGAGTCAGAAACAGGCCTTTGAGACTGTGGGATTATGGTCATTTAAAGACCTATTTTACTTTTAATATTTAGCTGTGCTTTTCTTCTTCTTGACAAGGGTACAAGAGGTTCTCCTGAATGTGACACACACAGTACAGCCTTCTGAGAAATGGGTAATGCTCTTAACTTTTTGTTACTGGGCTCCAGTTATGACTCAGGACCCTACTGTAATTGCTCAAAAGAATTTACAGTGTAAGTATAAACCAAAACACAACAGATGGGCCTAAAAAGCTGCAAGGAAAAAAAATAAGACAGAGTGTTGTCAGTGCCCTCAGATACATTTCAAGCAGCAGATTAAGCAGTGTCTAGGCTTGACAGAGAATGAAAATTTGAAGGAGGGCATGGAAAAATACCATCGTTTCTTTATCGATGATCCCACAGGGAGCTGTGGTGTCTTTCTGCTTGCATTAGCAAGCTTGGCTGTTTGGGTTATTGCAGCATTTTCTCATGGAATGCAACAAAAGAATTTCTAAAGAAATGTCCCTGAAATTAGGGAGAGAACAAGCAAAAAATTTAATTCACAGCAAACTTAAAAGTAAGCAAAGACAGCATCTTCTGTGTGTTTATGTTAACTTTTGATTAACTAGGAAAGATAATTTATCAGGGAAAGATACTCCTTCTCCTGGGAGTCTCATATTTGTGGGTAACTAGTATCTCAATATCACCTGTTTGGTCTTCACTGAAATCAATAGACTAAAGTAAAATGACTTTGGATTGGTGATTGAATTTACGCTTGTCTCAGCCCTGACCTCACCATGAGAACATGAATTACAAATTTCATACAATGGCAAAACTGAAAAATACATAACTAAACTATTGGGCAGGAGTTATAAATAACAAGAGGAAGCACATCTTACACACACAAAACTGAACCGGAACAATTACTCCCAGAGCAGTTACAGAAACAGAAAGAATAAATGTATTAAAAAATAAAGACAATTCTACCACACACCATTAAGCAGGATGGTCCAGATGCAGCTTTCAGCTGAAGAATTCCACAACCAACCAGCTGAATTTGTACTAACGGGAAGACTCATTCTATGCTCAGCACATTTTTTTCTTTCTGAGCATCTAGAGAATCACAGAATATTCTGAGTTGGAAGAGACCCACAAGACTCATGGAGTCCAACTCTTAGGTGAATGGCCTGTACAGAGATTGATCCCACAACATTGGTGTAATTAGCACCATGCTCCAACCAACTGAGCCCATCTCAGGGTCATAATCTGACATGGTCATATAGATCAATAATTGAATACAGACATTCTTAGGTTCTTTGGGTCACATGAGTGGCCAGTGTGCTGCTGTGGCAAACAAAGCCAACAAGATGCTGGATTGCATCAACAAGGACATCTCCAGCAGAAATAAAGACCTCAGAAGTCATTATTTCCCTCTACTTAGTTCTTGTCAGGCCACATCAGGAACACTGTGTTCAGTTTTGGTCCATGCTGTGCAAAACAGATGTGAATAGGCTGGAGAGAGTCCAGAGAAGGGTGACAAAGATGATCAGAGGGTTGGGTAGCCTGTCAAATAAGGAAAGACTGAGAAAACTGGGTTTGTTCAGCCTTGAGAAAAGAAGTATCAGTAGAGATCGTATCACCATGTTCTAGTATTTAATGGGTAGCTACAAGGAAGATGGAGAGTCCCTTTTTACAAGGAGTCACACGGAAAAGCCTGGGGTAATGAGTACAAGTTACTCCTGGGGAGACTGCAACTGGACACAAGACAAAAACTTCACAATGAGCACAATCAGCCATTGGAATAATGTTTCCAAGGACTGGTGGATTCTCCAGCTCTGGACGCTTTAAGATTCAGCAGGAAAGGATGCTGGGCCATCTTGTCTAGACTGTGCTTTTTCCAAGAAAGATCAGATCAGATGATCCTTGAACTCCCTTCCATCATGGTATTCTACAATTCCATAATTTTATTTTGCATTATTTGACAGTTCTCTACAACTCCCTGACAGGAGGTTGTAGTGAGGTGGAGTACGGTCTCTTGGTCTGTGCCTACGGTGAGAGGACAAGAGGAAATAGCCTCTAACTGAGACAGGGGAGATTCAGATTAGATATTAGTTACAAGTTTCACTGTATGGGTGGACAGGCATTGGAATGAGCTGCCCAGGGAGGTGGTGGAATCACCATCCCTGCAGGTGTTCAAGAGATGTCTGGATCTGGTGATCNAAGTTTCACTGTATGGGTGGACAGGCATTGGAATGAGCTGCCCAGGGAGGTGGTGGAATCACCATCCCTGCAGGTGTTCAAGAGATGTCTGGATCTGGTGATCGGTGATGTGGTTTAGTGGTTATGGGGTTCCAGTGGTGGGGTTGGCTTGATGATGGACCCTGATGATATTACAGGTCTCTTTCAACCTTGATGATTCTATCTGCTGTAATAGGCTAAAGAATCAGGATCCATTTACTGTCTCCATTTAACATAAAGGTATGTTTCTTCTTCTACCTCCTGTAAGCTGCAGGCAGACAACCTCTTACCTGTTCAGCCTGGTGCAGACATTTTCATAACCCTGACCGACAATCATGGCACAATGCCAAACAAGTTAAACAACATTTTGGTTCTGAACATCAGCAGTGAGTAAGCTACCTAATCTATATGTCTTGGTCTTTAATTTCTACCAGCATAATCTGTATTGTCTACCAGCATAGATAAAGAATGTTGAAATCAACAAGGTCATTAAAGAAATCACAGTAAGGATAGAAAGCCCTTGCAGTTCTGCTAAGTTCACTACTCACAAATAGCTAAGATATTTCAAACCGGAGAAAATAAAATATGTGATTTTTTTCCCTTGAAAATGTATACATAGGTTATGGCAGAGAAACAACACAAACTATATATACTTATGTAAAAACTATTACCTGGGCTTCAGGAAATAACACACTGCCTGAGGGTTAACACACTTTCCAAGACTGTTGTACTGCCCAAACCTGAGCCAAACCAAAGCTTAGAGCACTGCATCATTACCACTTTTTAAATTGTTATGAATTATAGAATTGATGTTAGAGATCAAAAAATTAATCTATTGGTCTGCACTATTGCCCCATTCAGGCATCACATAAGATAACCCAGATTCTTGTCTGTAATGTACTTCCTTCCCAGGGAACTTTGTAGAGCCAGAAAAGGCAGTTTGTTCATAGAGAGCAGAAAGCCAGATCCATGCTATCCTGGCAGGAAGAAACGTCCCAAAATGTTCTCCATAACATCCTCACCCCATAAACTCAAAGCTAAAAATTTCTTAATTCCATAATAACCTACCTCCACATCCCAGTGGCATCAACCACAGCAGCTGATTAACACAAATGTATGCTAGTTCCCACTGAAATCAGTTAGGTTTATGTGATCAAAATCAGGCAGATATATCAAGGGCTTTCATACATCGGGTCATACAGTATCATATGGGACCCACAAAATAATTTAGGTGAACTGGATGGAACAATAGGGAAGGGGTTAAAAAAAAACCCTAAGCAAATACAAGCACACATATAAAGCATTTCTCCCCCAGATCATAAATAGTTTGGGAATTGCTTTTTAGTATTTGTGCTGTATCTTAATTTCTATTGTTCTTTGAAATCAGTACATTGCTAGGAGGATGCTGACACAAATAATTACCGTTGCAAATGTTATCTATGCTGTGGATACACAAAACCAGACAAGTAGTATTTTATAGATCAACAAAAGGAGGGATAAGCATCCTGTGTTATTAGATACGCCTAAAAAATGGCACTTAACAACATTTACCTGTGAGCATACCAGCGTCAGTAAGCTCAGCGCTGGTGATGGGTACAGTGGGACCATCCGCTTCATATGCTTTCAAAATGTACTTCTCAATTACACCTATGACCCCAGCTGGTTTGTCCCAGGTGACCTCAATGCTGTAACCATTTATACTGTGAACTCTTGAGGGAGTTGGCACATTTTGTGGAACTGTAGAAGGATAAAATAGAAAATAGAGAAAATGGCAGTTCTAAGGAGACTATTGCCCCTATTCTTCACTTTTAATGGCTGCAGTAAATCAGACCCAACCATTAGCATAAATACAATTTATTAGAGTTGTAACTTTTCAGCATTGATTTAATATGACTGCACATCTTGAGCTATTCAGTTTAAGCTATATTTCAAAACCATCAAAACTCCATCTACATAACATTCCTTCTTGTCTTGTTGCAATTTTCCAAAAACATTTCATGTATCAAACATATTTAAGCATCACTCACAAAGAGAGGAGGTGGATTGTAGGTAGCTAACAAGCACAGGCATTATAATAATACAACTGAATCAAGTACGGCAGTATTGCAGCACAGAAGAGTTTGATTTTTATCAGCTGGGTATCTAAGCCACAGAATGCCACAACTATGAAACATTTCTAAAAATCTCCATTCTCTTTTACAGAAGTCCTTAAATAAATTAAAGCGCCTCCATTTATTTTCCACATACATATTTTATTTCCACAATGTCATTCACCTTTCTTGGGGCAAAGCAGAGATTTTTAAGGCCTTTTTGCAAAATCCTTTGCTTCTGACCATTCCATATAACAAAATGAAAAAAAAA
>WAAE01009751.1:0-15381 GCA_013400495.1 Nicator chloris | reverse complement strand
ACAAAGAAAAAAAAAAAAACCAAAAAAAAAGAAAAAGGAAAATTTAAATGTTTTAAAGCACTGGAAAACCAAGATTGTATATGCATAGAGTTGCTAATAAAAAGAAATAATTCCATTTCCTATAACCTTTAACTATTTCTTGGATAGTACTATGCCAAGTAAAGGTCTGGTCAGTAACAGCTTCATCACAGATGACTGCACAAGGGACACAGAGGAAAGACCCAAGGAACACTATGGCAGGATGATGGATGATGAGTTTGCTGTAGATGCATGTGGACTCCCCCGCCCTGCTGATGATCGCTCGCTTTTCTCAGCATCAAACAGCCTATTTTTGGTAATTTTACTGTTTAGTTTCATTAACTATGAATGTAGCCTTGTTTTTTGTAAGAAGGGTACCAGCATGGAAAGTACAAAAATACCTGGAAGTTGTGATTCTTCTGTAAAGAATGTGATACTCTGAGAAAGCTCCTATTACTACAGCAATACATTGATTTCATTAGTTATGAAGTGTATCACAGGGTGAGGTAAGGTACTGTACAGCAGATGGTCTTCTCATAAGGGATATAACAAAACCAACCCAAAAATAATTAAATAGCGCAATTATTGTCCAACCCCAGGGAACATGGACTGCTCAGTGCTGTGGTCAGCTTGCAAACATAAATTTGTGGCAAACCTTACAGTTGTCAGACAGTTGACATGAAAATATGCATATATTTCGTCCCTTCTGGGTGGCACCCAAAGTATAGGTTGTATAAGAACGCATCTGCAAGTCCAGTATTTATGCACATATACACAATTTTTTAAGGTGATACATTGGATGACATATCAAAAGAATGCTCTGCACTGACAGAATGCAAGTGGGTTTCCATTTCACGAAAAGGGAAAGTTAGCTAAGTAAAATACACAGAACTGCAAATCTTCAAAATCTTAGGGGCTTGATAAAGTTTGCAAAAGCACTGATCAGAAGAGGAAAAGGTTTTTTTTAAATTTTCTTCATAAGACATATGAAAAATTTGATCTTGAATGTATCATCTTCCTGCTCTGAAACCTTCTCCACAAGCCATGTGCTTCTGTTCTAGTCAATATTGCCACATTTTCACACCCAGTCTATGGATGACTTGTAAAAAGAATCCTCATTCAGCAGCAGTGACTAGCACACGCATGTGCAGGTCATTTGAAAAAACAACTTTCACAAGACCACCCAGTCCCTAGCACATAAATGGCCTCTTCTTTTCCACAGCTTGTGCCTGCGATCCCAGTATCACCTTTCTCTACACCTGATTTTGTAGCACTGTGTTATAGGTAGGAAAATATGGATTTACTTATTCCAGCCTACTCATGTAACATGACGTTAGATGTTCACGTATGAACACAAACAGATGGTTGTTCTTACTCAGTTAATGCAGTTCAATCCTTTACTGCCCTTAATTATATAATCTAATAAATATTTGGAAAATACCTTGAGTTATGAGAAGAAAATATTTGCCTGAACACTTTAAAGCTGATGACTGTAATCTGGTACCTGTTTAAAGCATTAAGCTCTTTCACCCCCTCAGAAACACTACGCAAGGTTCACTAATCAAAATTGTTTTGGTTGGATTATCTCCACAGAATCACAGAACGAGTCAGGTTGGAAGTGACCGCACTGGGTCATCTGGTCCAACCTCCCTGCTCAAGCAGGGTCATCCTAGAGCACATGGCATGGGATTGTGTCCAAATAGTTCTTGAACACCTTCAACCTGACATTAAATAGCTTATGAAAAATAAGAACGAGTAAACCTTAAAATTATATTTACCTGATTCTCTTGTTCGGACGTGGGTCCACACGCTAGATACTGATCCTCCTTCATTTAAGGCAACCACCCTATAGAGGTATTCTTCAAAGGACATCGAGAAGGATAGAGGAAGTAAAAGATAAAAAACAATACTGAACACTAATACATTAGTAAAGAATGGAATGAAAATGATGTATTTTATTTAAGGAACCAATGTGCTACCTGTAAATGGTTGTAGAGCACTCTCATAAACACTCTGCTCTTTTCCTCGGTACACAAGGATGGAGTCATTTCCCCTGCAGTTAACAGCACTGTCAGTTGATAGGCACCCGTCCAGATTGACTCTGACAGCACTGCTGGACACAGATGCCAAGTTAACGACAGCACCTCGTGTAAATTTAACATCCTTCATGCAACCACCGAAACCTAGCAAACAGTAAGGGATTAGTACCACATAAAGAGCTTCAGTCATTTAGAAACACTTCTGTTCCTTTCAGTTCTATATTTTCAACATTAAAGACTGCAATGTGAATATGTTGACTTCCAACATGACATTCTGTCTCCACTTTCAAGACACTAAGCTGCTAAATTCCTGCCTTAGTGATCTACACTTTCACTGTTAGCAATTCCGTCCCACAAGGAAATACCTTTCCATTTTCTCTTTCATCACTTCTCACTTTGAAATTATTACCATGAAAGTGATTCTCTGTCTTTTAAAATCAGGTTTCTGCTGCTTACTACTATTTTGTTAAATATACACATTTCCTCAAACAGGAAAGAATATCTAGATTACAATTACTATTAACTTCAGGAGATCAGATGGAGGCACATCAGTTTTGTCTAACAGGGACATAACTCATGTGCTGTTTATAAACACACTCCAGAAACATAACCCCAAACTGCTTGTTTATGATAAAAAATTTAAGAAGCTTCATATTATATTCATTTCTATATATCCATATGTTTCTGTGTATGTGTGGCATTCCTATTGAAATTACAAATATGTTAAATCAGTTACTTGCAGTTACAACACAACTACAAAATTCAGAATGCAGTTGTTAAAACTTTTATATTTACTAAAAATTAATAAAGTGATATAAAATGGGTCTCAAAGCTGCGTGGTGGTTGGTGCTTAACACAAAATCAAAGTGAACAGTAACCAAACTGAAGACCTCATTTAAGAATTAACTTCATGAATTAAAATCCACCTCTCACAGATCAGTGCTTCTCTTTAGCTTTGTGGAAGCTAAAGTATTTTAAATCTTATTTATAGCTTATGTACTTTTATTGCCTTTATTACTGCAGGATGACAGATCAGAGTAGTATTTGCCCTTAGTCACCTGAACTGAGAATCTAATGTCCATACACAGTTCATGCAAAAAGGGGTACTGAAGGTGGACATCCATTTTGAATCATCCTCTAAAACATCTCTCTCCACAACACAGGGAATTTGGCCAAACTGCTGCTTAAAATGAATACATCCTAATTTAATTTCAACTCTTAGTCCACAGTAACCGGCTCAGTTTCTTAGTCTATGACAGAGGAAAGAATTAGTCCCAGTCTGTCCAGGCACCCTAATCATTAGATAAAATGTTGTTGTTTGATTTGCAGTGAGATGCATTCTCTACAATCTATTTTAATTCAGCATTTTTTGTATCTTTTTAGCTATATTTACCACTATTTGAAGATTTCTCACTGACATCAGCCAAGCAATCCTGTTTATTCCCAAGTAGCTGCACAATAAGTAAAGATAGTACAAATTTTCACAAACATTCCTGCCTTGGAGGTTCCATTTGAACCTCCCAGGAGGCTACGTGATGGGTCATGCAAAGGCTCCCAGACTCCAGCTAAAATTTCTTAAAGTTGTAACTCGCATAGAGGTGAGGCAGGACGAGAATAATATTTATTACTTATTTGCTGTGAGCAAAACAACATTCCTGTATTAAAAAATTAACCATCAAGCAGCCATAGATTGAGAAAACCCTTTCTAAATATTTATTTAAATGGGAAGATCTCTATATTCTATTATCTCACCACTGCATCATTTTAGTCCTAATTAAAAGTATGTTTTAAGCTATAATATCTAATCTTGCTCACCCGAACCTACATTTGGGTGCACATAAGATAATATTTGTATTCAGACACTCTAAATATAAATTCATGGCCACCAGCTTATTTTGTGGTGTGCTGAGGAGGTTTGGCGGGAAAGAAATCTTTATTGATGTGCCTTGATATGCACTTCAGACATTCACTTTATCTGTAATTTTGCCCTAGATTCTTTATTCACAGATCTCTTTGCTGCAGGAGTTGCAAATGCATCCACTCACGAGGCTACACCATCTGCTACGAGGCAACACTGACAGGGTATGACTGGCCAGCTCCTTGGGGCCATAAATATTATGCACACGGAACCTGAAGGAAGATTATATTATATGTGATACCTAGAGCTGGAAGAGTACTTAAAAAAATATTCTTTAACTATTCTATAGCCGTGAAATCAAAAGGCTCTAACACAGCTCAGTTGAATGTGCACACTCAGTGTGAGTTCATGCATCGAAGCCACTTACTGGATTCCCCACTAATCACTTACTGACTGATACACATTTGTCCACAGTAGCTGAAAAATACCCCATGACTGATGAACAGTTTCACAAGCAATGAAAAAACCCAGCCAAACAGAGCCAGTTTAGTAGACACTTTTCAACTAGGCTTCCTACAGTAGATCCTACAGTAGGTTTTGGGGAAGCCATGACTATCAGGATGCAATTAATGCTTCTCTCTTTTCCCTAAAAATTTGACCTGTTCCAGAATAGAGGGTCAAAAGTGATGGCTAAATATACGATCGTCTTCCTTCCTTCTGATAATGAGGAAAACATCATGGCAATTGTAGCCAAAATCCAAGTTCAGGCATTTATACTCAGTTTTTTAGATCAGAATCAGTACTGTCTAAAAAAGACTAATAAACTCTCAGCTGCTCTTCCATGGGGCAGCATCCAGATTCATTACAGTGATTTAAGCTATGTTTACTTTCTCCCACTGGTTTTGTATTCCAGATCTGCGAGTGACACAAGCTGATCAAGCAAAACAGGTTTCTATGGCATTCTCTGATGAAGATCTGGGATCATCTGCTTGGGCATCCCACTTCACCATTTCCTACACTCCAGGTCCTCTCTTATCAGTCAGACTGCCTCAGGTATCACTGGAAGAATTTTTATAGCATTACAAAAGGATCAGGTCTAAGTAAAGCTAGATGGGTAGGGATAACTGGTAGAGTCACAATGGGTGGGAGGAAAAACTCACGTTACACATTCATGAATTTAGATTATCAGCAGCAGAATGTCCACTTGGTGAATGACACCAGCTTTCAAAAACGTATGTTCTTCTTGGTGTCATCTTACCTTGTTCTAACCCCAGTTCTCTATAAAAACTCTGAATGTCGGGTGGGATTCCTCCTACATAGACAGGTGAGTTTACTTTCAGCTGCTGAACACGGGGTTCAAGTGCCTGCTCTCTCAGTTCATTCATAGTGGCTGAAATCACAGAGCCCTCCTTGTTCACGGTGACTTCATTCCACTTTCCATCACAGTAAGACAGTCCCAACCAGAGGTCCACTTGGGTAAAGACAACGCCAGTTCTTAAGAATATGTTTAATATTCCACTTTTCAGCTCAACCTATACATTAAATAACAGGAAAAAAAATATTTTGAAGGAGATATCAAATACACAGCAATGACAAAAATTTATTTTAAAAAAACATAATTAAGGGAGTTATGAATAAGATCAATGAAAAAGGAATTTTTTATCTTCAGGTTTATACTGTTTACAAATAACATGCTAAATACAGTATATCAGTTAATTCAGAATGTAGGAAAATAAATTTTGATTTTTTTGACAGCTGACTTTGGCACTAATGCATTTAAAAAGAAAAAACAATGAACAAGACTGTTTTGCTTTTTTTTGAGAATGAGAAAATAGTACTTTATCTATCGATTCATTTTTTAGAGGAATGTAACAAGATAATAAGGAAATGAAATGTCAGACCTGATTAAGGTCTTTTTAATTGGCTGGTGAACTCAATTTCAAATTTTTCCAGCACACATTGATTCTTACGTTCATATATTTCATCCTTATTCTTCTAAATCTTGTAAGAAAATAATTGGTTTTGTATGTGTTTTTTGAGATTAATGTGCCAATTCTCTAATAGAAATACATTTTACTTAAATTTTCACTGCGGAAGTTTCCAAATGCTTTACTGCAAGACTCTTTATGCTAACTGACTGAAACACAAGTAAGCTGAGACTGTAAATTGGCACGTATAGAACACTAAACACTTAGGGGATGTACTGGTGGTTGAAAAATACGAATATTTCACAAAAAGACATTACTGCTTCTATACCAAAACCTTATTAAGCGAAATAAAAAGTGCAGATTTAATATAAATTCTTATCACTACTATTGACAAACTGACATACTTAGTTTACTGATAATATTAATACGACAGTGTTCGTAATTGGATCATATTTCCTTAACAGGAAATACAGGAAACATCCTAACTGAAGAAAGAACCCTTGAAGTGCCATGGGGAATGTGGTCCTATTCCCCAGTGCACACTGACTTCTTGCTCCTGAGACAGAGGGATTTTCTTTATTTGTTTCTTTGGGACCACAACTTTTCCTGTTTCCGTAAGTTCAGACCCATTTACAGCTGAGAACTTTACAATACAGGTGAACCAGTGCTGATGAGAACAGCTGGAAAAAGCAGCCCATTGGACAAGTCATAGCTTTTCTTCACTGGTGAGAATTAACATGGAGCACACTGTGCTGGTGTGAAGAAAGCATTCCAGAGGCACTAGTACAGCAGCATGCCAGCAAACCTGCCAGACCTGGAGCCAGAGGGCATGGTGTTTGACCCAGGGTCACTGCTCAGCACAACCCTCCTCCAATTTACCCATCTTGGTATCGTTTTAAAGCAGGCAGTGAATGATGCTTGTGCTTTTTGTGTTGACCCGGACTGACATTGGAATGCTCGAGTGCAGCTAAAGATAGGGGACCACTGCTCAATTTCAACTCTTCTGTGTGGTGAAAATAGAAAAAAGCTAAGTCCTGCATAGATCTGAGCACAGGTACCGAGCAGAGGTTTATAAAAACAACAGATAAATTGTTTTTACACAGAATTCTGAGACTACTTTCAAAAAAAAAATTTAATCATATATCATCATTTAATCTTGGAAAATATTTATCCTTGGAAAATATATTATTACTTGAAACCAAAAATGCATGAAGATCATATTATTCTGCCAGGTATCTCAGTAGCCACTTCTCAACAGGACCAGATCTTTGTATCACAGCCCTGTCGGAGTTCAGGGCACTCCTCTGACTGCCCTGGAGGGTTTGAGATCCTGGCAGGGGGTCAGGGACCCCCCTGCACAGACCCTTGAGAGACAGCAGGGGGTCAGAGACCCCCCTGCACAGAGCCCCAGAGAGACACTGTCCTGGATCTCAGTCCATAGAAGAGCTTTCAGCTTGTGAAATGAATTACAAGTCACGAGAATGTAAGAAAAATAGTAGTAGTAGTAGTAGTATTTAAGTAATCACAGGGTGCAAATGTAGAATATTAGGATTTTTAGAAAGGGGTCAAAAGAAAAACATGGAGGATCTGGGTGTGGTTCTTGTCCTTTTTGTTCTTCTTCTTGGTATCCATTTTTCTGCTGTGGTGGCTCACGGGGATTGGTGTAGAATAGAGGTGACATGTCTAACATTAGCAGTAGGTATTGGTGATTAATAGTAAATAAAAGATACGTAGAAAGTAGTATAAAAAGTTCTGCCCGCCTGTCGTGGCCAGGCGAGTTGCTTCATGCCCCTGCAGCAAGACCTTCGCAGGGCACAGGAAGAATTTGTAGATAAGAAATAATAAACAACCAAGAGAAAACCTGAAACGGTGGCTTGATTCTTCTTTTGCTTCACCACGGGGCATTCACAGCCCTAAACCTAAGCAGGTTTCAGTTTAATTCTTAAAAGCATGCTTGCTTTTCAGAATTTGGGTTACAGAATTTCATTAATGCTTTTCTCTACGCACACAATTCTCATTTTCATCTACCTAAGCACGTAAGGTTGGAACTAGGAAAGCCAAGGTTTAGCCTAATCTGGAAGATAAAGAGCAGCAAGAAAGATTATTCCACAGTCCCAGTAGCAGGTTGTGGTATCTCTCTGAGACTGATACAGGGATCAACTCCGATTCAAAATGTAAGTAATGACCTGGGCAGTAGGATGGGGTATACTCCCAGTGAGTTTGCAGTTGACAGCAAAGGGAGCTGCCATCGGTATCCCAGAGATATAAATCAGCTTTGAAGAACAGTACTGAGTCGAGATGGATTACAAACTGAACGCTGGCCCCCACTGCACCCTCGAAATTTTGAGGATGAACTAGCACTGGGCTAGGTTAGAAAAACAGTAGGCAGGGGTTCCAAGGAGATGGTTCTTCCCCTCCAGTCATCATGTGTAAGTCTACATCTGGACTACTGTCTCCAGTTGTGGACAGACTGGTAAATGAAAGACACTAAGGCACACTAGAGTGAACCCAGTGGAGGGACACCAAGCTGGTCAGTGGTTGGAGTACCTTGCATACGAGCTGAGGCCGAAAGAACAGGGTTTGTCCAGTCTTAAAAGCAAGTGGGAAGAGAACTTTACTGTTCCTCCACCTTACGCAAGGATACACAGAAGGCAAGCCCAGACTTTTCTCAGAGGCTCATTGTGAAAGGAAGAGAGGCAAAAGACAAGTTGTAACAAGAAGCAGTAAGAGATCAGGGCGGGTTTCTCTGGGTGTTTTTACTTTTTTTCCTATAATGAGGATGGTCAAAGATTGGAACAGGCTGTAGAATTTGGAAAGCTGTGGACTGTCCATCTGTAGAGAGATGCACACTACTCAAACAGAAAATGCCTGGAGCAACCTTATCAAACATCAGTTGGTCCTGTTTTTAGCAGAGATTTGGAATAAATTACTCCAAAAGGTCCTTTCAACTTAAATGATTTTGTGGTTCTGTATTGCACTGCTCTGCAGGAGCCAGTCCTTGCCTCACTCAATCTGCTTATAAACATATGATTTTGAAGATGAAAGGAATATTCAGACATAGCTCTGAGATAGGACAGGGGCTGCATTAGAGGCTGAATGACACTTTGCTAAACCTGCCATACAAAACAGTCTCAACCAATGTAGAACTAGAACAGTGATTATGGCTATAGCTCCTTTGAATTACAAAGCCTTCCTGAGATTCAGAAATATCAGCAGAGACAAGCAATGGACTTCAAAACACTTGTCAAGGACAGGCAGTCTTTGAGCCCTTTGAATGAAAAAGTACATGGCACTTCTGCAGATGTGCAGCCAATCATTCCAGTCCAAAATCTAACCCAATTCAGACCTACAGCCGGAGAGCAGAGGCCCAAACACAGATCCCTCAATAGCCTCCTCACACGTCAGTCACTCTAGTGGAAAGGAAATGAGAATTTCTTCCTGACACCTAACAGAGAGAAATTACTGGTAACCAACAGGAATATCACCCTGACAAGTCTCATGTGAGTACCGGTCAGTGCTTTGCTATATTTTCCAATTTAAGTTCTCAAAAGTTCACAGCCCTCCTTAGTTCCATCACAGATAACACTCATGTTGCACATTTGTTATTTCACTTCATGCAGCTATTGAAAAGTGCAACTCTTTGGAAAAAGTTCTTGCAGGACTTTTTTCTTAGTTGCAGGTTTGAAGAATCAAATCATCAGCTACAATGTCTCAGGAGCCAGTTACTGGTATTGCATAGAAATCTGATAGTGCTTTTGCTGCTGGTGAAGAGTTCAGCATCAAAATCAGTCATGCAAACTTTATCAGCAGTCACAAAATCTTTTCATCATATAAACTCCTGAGGAACCACATGCCAGAGTGAGAGCTAGTGATTCATACTGGTATAGCTGGTCACAGTTTGCTTGTAATTATTATGCCTGGATCCAAAGATAATCAGATTGACCTCGCTGGCTTGAGTTAATTCTTAGGGCATGGAAGTCACGGAAGAAGTGACCTTTATGCACAGCACCTCTCCAGGACTTCATTTTGTTCTTGGGCAGAAGACGAGAAAGAGTCTTTGGCTGTTTGGTAGCAGTCCAGCCGTGTGTGTAGCTGCAGTCATACCCAAAGTATAAAGCTAATAAGGGAGCTGTGACCTATGCAAAGGGAAGGGTCAGGGAATACCTGGCACTCAGGATAAGCGGTATAGCTCATAATCTCTTTTGCTGTGCAAGTGTGTCCCGACCAAAGCTCCTAACAAAGACATCGTAGCTCATGCGCAACAAGCTACACCCCTCATTTTCACTTTCTATTAACCTCTTCTTGTGAGATCAAGTGTACAGAAAAGCCTTCTGTCATCATTATCTATGTGCAAAACACAAAGCTGAGAGACTTGGAAAAGCATGCATACACTCACCCTCTCTAAAATTGCTTGTCTTAAGGCTATGGAGTTGTTGAGGTCATGATTAAAGTGAGATAAAAGACATTTACCTGACTTAGGACAAACACTAAGAAAATTATCTGATTTTCAGAGCTAAAATACTATAAATATAAAACTGCCAAAAATCTGGAAGTTTGAAAAGAAAAGGAAATTAGTTTGTCTACCTACTTTGTGCTTTTGACTCTACTTTCAATTTAGTAAGTCCCCTCTCTTCCTTTATAGTCAGAATCTATTTTCTCATATTTCTGGTAGTCTTACACAGAGCGAGAGAGAGGGAGCAAGACTCACCTACTACCAGAACCTCCAGAAGAACCCTGTGAATACTCTTCACATAAATAATGCCCCCGTGCTGTGAATTACACACATACAACTCTTTTTTAGGGGGGGACAACAGCATACAGGTAACATCTTATGCTATTAGCTCATTATTTTGGTCATTACTTGAGGGCAGAATTAAAGCAATAACTGACTGCAAGACTTGATATAGGAAGTGATGATAATTTTTAACTGAGGCTGCTTTAAAAAGAAGCAGCGATCAGGTCTCACAGAATTCAAAACCCAGGAAAAAATTATCTGCTGGAAAAGCCAGTAGTATAAAAAGTAAATATGGAGTAAGTTATAATTGACCTGAAAAGGAGAAAAATATATTTATATGGTTTAGGTCAGAAGTTTAAAAGAGAAGGCCCATTAGACATAATGCCACACAATAAAACAGGTTGTGACATGACAGCCATTAGCAAAACAGCTGCATAATAATAAATAAATAAAATTCAATAAGAGTGCAGAAAGAGCAGATTGGGTCATAAAGAATAACAGTGCTCTCAAAAATCTCTAAAAATAAATTATTGCTTCCTGGACCAACAGAAAAAATATATTTTTTCCCACATAATCCTCTGTAACACCTACTAGTTGGTGCAAGTACTACATACATTTGACCCACTAAGCAGTGGTGACTGCAGTCTAATGACACTCAAAACCCTTGGGAAAGAAAAGTATGAAAATCCAGAGCCACATAGCTAATAAAAGAATTTGAAAAAACTAAACCATACACATTAAAACTTAAACAAAATATTGGAAAGTATAGAACCACAAATAGTTCTTAGCATAAACAGCCTTATTTAATGGACACCAAAAGTAAAGTTCAAAGACACTACCTCACAAATTTGCCTAATACAGGATTTGTACAGGTGTTGGGAAAATGGTGACAGAGATGAGATGGTACTAAGTTGGAACTAATTTCTACCTGTTTGAAATCAGAAGGAAAAAAATTATGGATTATAAAAATAAAAATATACATTAAAGAGAAAGCTTTATTAGGAGACCAGACAATTTCCATCACAACATTTTTGATTTACAATTTAATGGACTTTGTTTAAGTATGAGAACTGGGAAAATGGGTAAACTCTATGCTTTCCTAGAAATGAAGTGAAAGCTTTTAATACATGTCTTTTATTCTCTTCTCTGATCACTTCTAATCCAGTTAAGACAACAATTCTGCTTTTCATGTATTGATATGTTTCTTATTTATGACATAAATAATACTAGTAATTTAACACTTAGCATCTGTTCAAGTATTTTTGCTCCATTATAATGTGCTGTGCGAAGTATTTCAAAACTAGTAAAACATGAAAATAACCTACGGTTTGCAATTTCTTTCAGTGTTAGTTTGGCTTTTGTGGAAAAAAACTTACAGGTCGTGTCTGAATATAGGTAATCGTATTTTTGAACTTACTGCAAGATAATCTGGGCCATCTTTATTGTAAACAAACAAAAGCAATCCATTCAGCTGATCTGTTCTGAATTTGAATGAGATCTCAAATTCCAGTCCACCACTGAAAACACCTGAATACAGCTCCAGGAACCCTTGAAAGAAGGTGAATGCATGTATAAGTTAACACAGTTAATATAAGTTAATCAAATAAATAAACAGGTTCAAGATATCAAAACTAAAAAACTAAGTGACACTTTGTACTGTGACATAAAGAACTCAGGTTTCAAGATTATAGTTTACAACTTTATCATTTAGTTTGAGGACAGTTATCAAACCTGTAGTGCAAGAAACCAAATACGTACAATATCCTATATTTTTCTACCTGCCTTTTCCTTTCTTGATACTTTATAGGCATCTTTTATGTTCTTACAAAAGTGAAAATTCCCCTTTCACACACACATCAAATCTGCATATACTTACAGCAGCTCTACCTGCAATTTCTCTTTGATGCAGCAACCTTCTGTCAACCAAGAGACAATTTTAAACCAACAAAATCATCCCATACAGCTAAAGCTGCCTCGAAAAGCAGATGACTGCAATACTTCTGATGGAATCACCTTCTCTATTTCAGGAACATATTTGGATAGAGCAATAGCACAGCAAACTACCTCTGCCAAGAAAATGTGTTCCTTTTGAGAGTCCAATGGGGCATCCTTCCCAAACATGATAGACATTGTTTTGTTCTTCAGCATTCTGCCAGTTCAGAGATTCCCAGTTTTCATTGGGAGTATGCACTTTTTTCAAAAATATGTCACTGAGACACCCCACAAATCCTTTCTGGACTATCCTCTTCATCCCTGCACAAAAGGAAAATATTTTTTCAGTCAATCATCTGCACTTAAACATAGGAATTTATTTATATATTTTAGACATGCTATCCCTATCACATATGTCCATGTGTGCATTGAAAAGCAGATACCCATCACTTCATATTTCTGGCCTCCAAGCTAAAATCAGATTACTGAATGGATCTAATCACTAAAGACAGCACCTACTGCTATGTAGATGAAAAATATTACACTTTTTGAGCTTTTGCATACAGGTACTTTCAAATTAATAGCATAAATCTATTCTACTCTAAGATCTAAAAAAGTTTTCTTTAAACAAAACAGTAATTCTGAAGAAAGGCATGTGTGTGCTGAGTAGGAAGAAATAGTGTTGCAAAAGCTGAGGCAGAGAAATATATGTTTTTCTTTCCTTGTTTGTATAAAACAAAAAACCCAAACCAATGATACATGGCTTCTACCCTTTTTTATTTACTGGTGGCAAAAATTTAGAGCAGGTTTTATGGGTGCCCTCCTCTTAAACAGAACTTTATAGTCAGTTGCATTTTGAATATGTAGCTGAGGTTTTTGAGAGAGGCATCCTGGATTACTTGGTGAGCCAGTTTCAGAAGAACAGGTGCGTGTATTTCTGGTTTTAGAGTAGTGAAAAAAAGAAGGAAAAAGGGAGTTGAACTCTAGTGTACCCCACAGCAAGTTATCAATCAGATTTCATGTCAGAAGTGGAAACACAAACTCAATAAACAATTTGGCTTTCAGATTAATATGAAAAAAACCCAAAATTCTGGATATGAATTCACTGAGAGCTGCTGATTGTATACTTGTGTAGACAGTCACCTCTGTCATCTGCTGGCAGTTTACACTTGGTATATATACTAAGTTTATGTATGAAAACTTATGTTTATTGATTCTTCGAGAAGCCAGATATGATCCAGCTCCACATAAATTCCATGTTTGTAAACGCAGGTATATTCATACACCTCTGAGCTCAATGCAACAACCTCTGAAGGATACAAACACACCAGAAAAGGCCAGTATGTTGTATCCCTGCACCAAATTGGGACGCATAACCATGTGCTTAAGCTAATAAAAACAATTTACATGGGTATTTTGGAAAGAATTTGGGAATCTGTGTGTAAAACATACCCATAAGTTTCACACTCATACCAATTCAGGGTATAAAATACATTAAAATGTACACAGACCTCATAAGATGCATTAATGCTGATGAAATCAGCTACATAGACATTTCAGTCTACCCCAAAAGGTCAGATTTGAGAAACTGTACAGACTTATTTATCATACTTACCTTCATCCTTTCTTACAATGGTATAACCCTGTGGAAGTCCTCCAACAAAAACTCCTGTGTTCTCTCCAATAATGGTACTGCCACTAGTTGCTACGGAAGAACCTGAACAAAATAATTCATTATTCCCATATTCAACGCTTTCAACAGATTTACAACTCATTAACAAAACACTGGTATTTTATAAAGAGGTTAACGTGACACAATATCCTAAGACTTTCCTAGTACATATCCAGGAAATATTTACAGCTCTATTTGACAACAGGAGATCAACACAATTATAGATTCACAATCACAAAAAGACACTTAGTATTCAATTACCAAAGATTCACAGTGGACAGATCTCTCAGATGAGCAGACAAAACAGCAGTGATAAAAGTGTCAGAAAACTGAGTGAATTTTTTTCTGTATGGGTGAACATAGGTAGCGAAAAAGCAAGTGAGCAATACTCTTATAATACCAAAGTTATTTAAATGAATTGATTACCTGTGTACTGCCCATCCACTGTGATGTTTCCCAGTGCTTGAATTCTTGTAGCAATTATTTGGTGCCAACTGTTATCATTATACACTCTTCCACCATCATTAGTTGGAGTGACAGCTACTGCAGATCCCTTTTTATTAACAGAATAATCTGATTTAGAATATTTTGAAGGTAACATTTAGAATAATATCTTCTTTTGTCTTTTATGACAATTTATAGCATAAAACATCTAAAAATAAAGACAGCAGTTCTATGTTTAACTTTCTTTGGACTGCTGAATGATGTTTAGGACTTATTTAACCTTCTAAATTTAACCACTAGATTTAACCTTCTCAAATAATAAATGAAGGCTCAAGGATCCAGTTCCATGTCTATTAAAAATAGAAAAACCTGTGTAGGTCCCTTGATAAAGACAAGGATGAGGCACAAAATATTGAGGGTCATGTCAGCCAGATTTTTTATTTTTTATCCTTTTTTTTTTTTTTTTTTTTATTATGTCTCTATTTAACTGCTTCAAGGATTGCTGTGGCTGTGAAGTTTGATGGCCATGGTTCAGTGTGCTGTCCATGGAGAGCAGCTGCGTATCAGGATTGTTAATTGCAGCACCTGTCCACATGAAGGGATCCAGAAAAGGGGTGCATGTGTAGCACGGTAGATGCATGTTCTCTCCATGTTAACCTGGTATCAAAAGGACTAAAATTTCTAGATGAGTACCAGACATTTACTGCGGGGGGGAAGGTCATACCAAGAGATTCAGGAAAACAAAACAAAGCAAA
>WAAE01009750.1:0-42833 GCA_013400495.1 Nicator chloris | reverse complement strand
TTTTTTTTTTTTTTTTTTTTTTTGGTGCCAGAGATGTGTGCATTGAGGTTCAGATTGGAAAAAACAGTGCTTTTTATTTGACACCTTCGATGTTTCTTACACATCAACATCACCTTATGGTTTGATCGCAGGGATTTCTCTGTCTAAAGCACTGACTGACCTGATGTGATTGCATAGGTGTGCGGACCTACACTGAACAAGTGTTATATTGTTTTTTCTTGAGTTTCAGCAACTGTTTAATGCAAAGTTACTTTTTAGCATATTTAGGGGGAAAATAAATGTCACTCGGTTTTGAGGAAGTAAATCTTGGTAGAGGATCTTTTCCAGATATGGTACAATATCAATCTCATCTTTTGAGAGCATTTTTCCTTCTGGCGGTGGGGTCAGCAAACCTGAGAAAATGAATTCTCGATTCCTGCACTAGGTCTTGTTACATCAATCTCTCTTGATAACTGCAGCAAGACTAGAACACTCTTTAAATGAAGGCTCACTCTTGAGATTCATGTTATTATAAAGTCTTATTTGTCTAAAAAGCTCTGTTGCCTTGTCCCCATGAAATAGTGTGATGGCTTTTTCAACAGCATGACTCATAATCCTAAATACAGGAATGAATTTTGACTTAGTGCTGTGCAACTGCTTTATCTCAGCAAACAGCTTTGTGTGTAAAAATGCCAGTAGGGTGGAGGGAGTCGCTGATACTCTTTTGCAGATCTCTGTCCTCAGGAGGACAGTGTTTAAAGTTGTTTCCAGACTGGGGGTATGTCTTTGCTCCCAAATCAATGAGGTGATCTCAGTTCTTTCAGAATAATTTTGCCATTTCATAAAAAGCTTTCAAAAAAGGAAGAACTGGTTAGTTCTTGGTTCCTGTATTATTGAAACAATTTTGCCTGGGGACACAAAGTTCAATTTAGTCTGAATGGGTGATTTAGTTTTTTCCTTCTTGATCTCTGTGTAATGACTCTGACTGTACTTCATGAGAAACCCTCCTTACTGCAGCACCCACGGTTCACATAATTACTGCTGGTTGTACCAAGCCTAATAAATGGGGAAAAACCTTTCACCTTTTTTTCTGGTATTTTTTTGCATACAAGATACTTTCACTTCTGCTTTCTATTCTTTGCCTCTCTGAGATGTAGGGACTAATTTACTCTTAAAAGAGCCCGTGGAGCAGTATGCTTACTGAAAGAAATGTCTATTCTTCATGATTTAACATATGCAGACTGTTTTCTGTTGCTCTGATGTAGAATATGGATTTATTTTGTATGAACAGAATAAGGATTAAATAAGAACATATGCTTCCTCATTTCTGGGTGATAAATCCATCTTGCTGTCCCGGAGGAAGGCAGCTTATACTGCCTGGACTGAAAAGATGCTGAAAGACAAAGTGACTGAATGCTGAATGTAAGAAGATCAGGTTGTCTAAGCTCCCCAAACTAGACTGCCTAAAACTTGGGAAGCAGCCAGCAACACTGGGTGCAAATCATGTAAAATCCTTAATCTGCTTCATGAAATAGAATCTGGCAAAATAATGAAGCGTTCTGAATTCTTAAAATGACTTAGAATAAAGACAATTGCTCTCCAGTTTTAAGTCATCTCCCTCCAACCAGATTCCCTTCTCTTCTCTTGTATAAAAAAGAAAAAGAAAGCTTTGTATTGTTAATTTCTGTGCTTCAGATAATACATGGAATTTTATTAGCACCACTCCCTTCCCTTCCAGTTTGAATTTTTTTTTTTTTTATTTCATTTGCTGGGTTATGGTTTTGGCATTGTATGCTGCCGTCATCTAACAAGCTCACTCTGCTTTTGCTTCTGTTGAGTAAAATAGCTTAGCATGCAATTTCATTCCTCATCTTGGCTCCAGAATTGTAATAGAACTTCAGGAGTCATTGACATTAACTGCCCCTAGCAGGTATTATTAGCTATGTGGTGGGTGTTTTGTAGGCTTTATGTGAATGCAGCGTTCATGTTTTGAGAAGATTGAGATCTAAAGGAGACTTGATGTTTTATGAGAGAATGGGAGAATTAGTTCAGGTTTTTTGTTAGGAAGAGCAGTCCCAAGGGAGATCCAGTGGCAAACATGATGGTTATTTGCCAGCAGATTGTGTGACTAAGTGCTTGCTCAATCTCTTAAGTCGATGGTGGAAAGAAGTACACTGATGAATATCGAAGTGCCAGGTTCTGATAGTATTTTCACTTACATCATTCCCAAAGTGTCTGCAGAACTCTTGTGCTTAGCTTGTTTGGGAACCAGGAACTCCAGCAGCAATTCTTGGTGAAAAACATCGGAAGCATCTGCTGAGGAAATGAACATGCTGCACAGTGCTAATCAGCTGGGAATCTGATGAGTGGAAACTCTTTCAGGAATCAAGCAGTTTTGCTATTACTGCATCTTCAACTTCAAAAAAATTCTAAACTGGAGTGGAATAAAGTCATTCTTTATTCCTTTCTACTTTTGCCAAGTTAATATTTATGCATCTCTCTATTTCATATACCATATATACACATGAACTTAAAAAACCCAGAACACCAAAACTTAATTAATCTTTTGTTCTTCTTTATTTCAGAAGAAAAAGTGGAATTTTTTATTTGTAAATGTCTGTATGCCAGCACACTCAAAACCGTCTTGTTCTCCTTTATAAGACTCCTATTATTGGCATAGAATATTGGAGTTTTGAAGGCTTCCGTATCTATTAGAGTTTCATTTCTTGAAGAGCTGAGACCTATAATGTAATGCAGTATAATTTCTCTGAGGTATAAATCTCACTTAGATCATGTTTTGGTAGTGGCTTGATTTCTGTTGCTTTTGACCCTATTTTTTTACTATTTCTTGCTTGTTCCTGTGAGTTGATAAGTTACTGTAATTTATGGCTGCAAAGAGGATGAGTAGAGTTCTGTACAAACTTAGACTAGTTCTGTGGAGGGGTTTGCATAATGACATCCTAAAGTGGATGTCATTTGAGGAGGAGCCACCATAATGATGAAGAATTGATGACACAACTGCTGACCCAGCCTCCAGGTGTGAGGCAGTGGCTTTCTGTGGCAATGCAGACTTTTATCAGAGCGAATAGCCTTCTTTTACTCAAGCTGGAATAGTTCAGCTGTCTTGCGATGAATTGTGGGGTTTTGTTCTTACCTTCCCACAAGGAGAAGTCTTGTCTGCTTTAATGAGGTCAATCCTTCAAGCCCAAGGTCTGTGCATGCACTCAGGCCATGATGCAGCTGTTTCTAAAAGAAAACTTCTGCTGAAGAGTTTTCATACCTGTGTGGCAGCTTGTGCACTAGGGAGACACTGCAGTGGAAGTACAAAGAGGAAATACTTTGAGGGACAGGGATTCCCTGTTACAATACTCTAAATAGCAAAGTCCTTTTCACAAGGAGAGCTTAAGTCAATGCTGTGATTCATTTGATTTATAATTTATGGTTTGTAGGAGTTATGAATCCTGTGATCCTGGCCCTTTGAGTCTCACAAGGACCTCTTATTCATCTTAGGTAACTGTATTTTTTCATATATCCCACAGGCATTCCAAACTGTTTAACCTTGATTATTAGTCTAACCTGCTGACATTTGTCTTACTGATTTTTATATTCTGATAAAATCCTGTATTTTTGAAAGTGATCAACCACGACTTTTGATCTTGTCCTTTAGACAAAAAGATTTCCCTAGATTACAAGTAGCAGGCCGAACCTGATTTTACTTTTATTGGTTGTTGCTCATGAGTCATGTAGTTTGTTACATTTCTTTATATATAAATCTTGGACATAAAATGTATCCCTTGTGGTTATGTTTCACTAGAATAGTTTTAAAACGGAAAGCTTTTTTTTTCACTCTTGTTAGAGTTAAGTTGCTGTTATTGCTGGAAGTTATTGCTGCTTGTTTCCCTTTGCCTGTTAAGGTTGTGTTCCTCCCTTCCTGTGTGCACCGGGACTGGTTCAGCTTTTTATTTAACCTGTGTTGAGGTCCTAGCAAGGCATTCCCAGACAGCTACTAATCGAGTAATAGATTGCATGCTAGGTAAAACTCCTTCAGCAGAAGGGTTGTCAGGCTTTGGAACAGGCTGCCCAGGGCTGAGTCAGCATCCTTGGAGGTATTTGAGACATGTAGACCCTTGGACTTGACGATCTCAAGTACCTTTTCCAACCTAAGAGATTTTATGATTCTACATTGTCAGAAGAGGTACAAACTTCAGTGAATTCCCATTCCTGCCCAAGATTATGTTTTGTGAACTGGATGGTTTTTGACCTTTGGAAGGTACTGAACACTGGGATTTTGCCACATTGTGTCATAGTCCTCTTGACTGCAATATGTGTGACCAGAGTGGATTAACACATTTTTACCATTTTACTAATAAGAGTTTTCTGTGTTGGCAGATATTCCCTTGGGCAGTAGTTCTCTTGAGTTTGAAATTCTGTGTCCTATCTCTCACCTCTCTTTTTTAAAATTTTTTTTTCCTGTTCTCACCCTTTCTCCCTGTTTGATCCTTTTCTGCAGAGAACTATTACTGTTCAATGCAGCTTCAGTGCAGTTTTTGAACTCTGCAGAATGAATGTGATATACCTGGAAGACAATTTCAAGTATTTAAGGACCTACATAACTAAACTTGTATTTTCTCTTCTATTTTGACCACCTTTTTTGTAAAATGAAGCAAAAAATGTGTTTTGATTGAAGATGTTCTATCTGAAACACTTCATTAGACACATAATCTTTGTCTGCATAGTATACATGAGTTTAAAGTATACATAACTCCTTCATTCAGTGCATTTGAAAATTGGTATAGTATTCATAATAAAAATCCTTGAACAGATAATGTGCCTCCTAGCAAGTTTATGTAATTGCTTAAGTAATTTCTATGAGTCTTTCTTGATACGCCCTGTTCAAGTACAGTTTGTGCCATGACTTAATTTTCTATATTGTAGATTTAGAAGAGTGAAAATACCAGCTCTAAGTTGCTCAAGAAAGTTTCATACTGCACCACTACACCTCTGTATCAGGCACTCCATTTCCTTTTTCTCAGAGTTTGCTTCTCCCTGTACAGGTTTGATCTGACAGTATAGGAAAGGGATGTTGGAACACACCGTAGAGCAGTCAAGAAAGATTTCTCAATCTTTAACACTCAGACTTCAGCCTAGGTTTCACAGGATATTTGACCACATTATTAAAGCTACCTTGTTCCAATCAATCCCTTAGCACACTGTTTTGGTTTTCTAGGTTCTTGTAAAAATGAGCAGTTTCCTTCCCTGTATTTCTTTTTGTGAAATGTGGTTTCTCTATCAGGATTATTGATCCTCCAAGAACATGGTGAAATGCAGTATCATTCTGTTTACACTTCACAGATCTGTGTTATGCAGCTACTTTTCTTTTACTAGACTGCAGAAAAGCATGCAGGAACTGAATGCTTCCAGTGGCTTTTCTGCTAAAGCTAACAGCTTTTTTACTACAGATTAAATTAACCAGTTTTGAATACTTAGTCTAATTTTAAGAGCCTGTAATCAAGTTGCCTTATTTTATGGTTACACTTTAAATATGGTTATGGTTATAACTTAAAATAAAACATTAGCTTGTTATTTTTAATAGACATTTTCTTAAATACCAATAGAGTTTTTTATAAATCAACAATAAGAGTAAAAGAAAAAGTTCCTTCTTTTTGTAGCTTAACTGCTCTTGAAAGACAAAGATAAATTGTGCTCCTTATAGCAAAGTTCTTGTTGGAATACTTTCCCTGAGTTTTTTAAGTAGCTCAGCATTCCTCAGTTCAAGAAATTGGATTATCAGTAAAATAAAAACTTGTGACTGTGCTCATGATGTGAGAAATGAAACCAAGTTGCAGAAGTGTTTGGTTTCACAAAGTGATTTGACCTGTTACTGAATCTACATCCTGGTGTTTTGAGGCTGCTCAGGCAGCTTATTGATGTCAGGTTTTGGCCCCAGCTGTGAGTCTTTGTGAAGTCTTTGAGTGTCTGAAGTGACTCCTCTTGGGTTCTGGATTGATGACTTATGGGACGATTCATGATTCCTTTGAGGAAAAGGTTACAGTAACTTTCACCTGACCTATCATGGCAAAATTCTCCCCAAGGTAAATTAGAGAATATTCGAGGGAGCAAGGAGGAGCGTCAGGCTGGGAGATGCTCGAGGGCTTAGTTTCCATTACAAATGTCTGCACAGTCACATCTGAGCTGAAGTTCTGTGGAAATAGTACTTTCCCACTGTAAGTTTGAAATTCCTGCTCAGTAGCTGATCCAATCTGGCTCCTGAACGTGCTGTAAAGGAGCAGTTGTTGCAACACTGTTGATTTGTTACCAGCAGGGATTCAGTGTGGCCACGGATCTGTGGTGGAAGGACTGGATCTTTACAGTGATGTAAGGAGGGTTTAACCACAGTGGGTGAAGTTCTGTGCTGCTGTAAAAGGCACATTGCAGTTTACTTAAGCTCTTTTTGAGTTGATGCTGCTTAAACCTCTGTCTCTGTGTTGAAACCAGGACATGAGGCCCAAGTGTGCACTTAAACTTTCCTTTGAGGGCTGTACTGGCTGATACAGACCAAAAGCTAGTAACAGGTTTAGCTTCTGTTCAGCTTCTATTAAAGTCCTTGTACCTTGATTCATTTCCTGGCATCGTGGTTTCCATATGCACCAGTTGCATAGCTTTTGCACTATGTAATGTCACAGAATGCCACCACTGAGTTACTTAAACATGTCTAGGAACACTTTCTTACACACTGAGGTATTGGCATGCATGTGGCCTCTTCTAGAGCAAAGAAAACTGTGAGCCTTATAGGCGGAAAAAAGTTTCATTTTAAAAAAGCTGTGCTTAAAAAATAGTATTGGAGTTTAACTACATGTGGAAAACTGGCCTGCATCAATTTTGCATTTTTTTGACTTGAGAAGGGGGTTAGATAGAGATCTGAAGAATCTGTTTTCTCATTATTTGGGGTTTATAAAGTGTTAAGAAGCAGGGGTTGCTTTTCCCCCTACATTTGAAGTGCAAGTTTTCTTTATCCCATGTATTTAAAGAAGGGATTTTTTCCCCATCCACCATTAGTACTCTGGTTTGTTAGAATTGTCTTGGGCTCTATTCAGACTGTTGTTTGTACTCTGGTCTGTTCTACCTTTGAGTATTGTTCATAGTGGATATGGCAAACTTGAATTCCGTTGCCTACTAGGAATATACATTTTTATGTTTGTTTATCCAAATTTAAAAACAAAAAAAAGCCTCCTCACTGTATAAATTCCTGATGTACAACTCATATTTCACACTATTGATTTTGGGTGTGCATTATGAAAAGAGTTTTTTAATGAAGGTGTACTCTTGCCCTTTAACAAGCTACAGAATATTTTTAAGTATGCCACCCACCTTATTCTTTAACTAAAATTGACATTTAATTAAAAAGGCTGCTGATGCAGCTTTGTAGTTTGGCAGAAATTACTGTAGGAACCTTCCAGTGTCTACCTTGCCTGTACTATGGGGATCAAGCCCATTGCTTTGGATAAAGATGTTTGTCCAGGCCACAAAAATTCAGAATCAAAACATTCTCATTTTTATTTTGCACTGACCAGCTCTGTCATCCTAGCATTTGACAAACTGAGAAATGAACCTGTCAAAAGTTTTTTTCATAATTCTTTATCTTTTGCTAGTATAATCCCACTTGTGTTGTGTGTGTGCCTCAGTGCAGTGCTAACCATTGTCCAGTTTACTATAGTGTTCAGGTCTTTATTTCCTTTATTAAAATTTATAAAGGTTATCATGGGAATCTCTCAATCTAAGTATGCATAATTTGGGTTTGGTGTCGTGGGATTTCAGTTATGTGTGAGGAGGGCTTTCTGTATCCCCTGCTGTGCTTGTAAAAACAGCATGATTTCTATCTTAATGCAGACTTCTGAATGGCTTTTGCTATTTCACTCCAAACATTTCATCTTCAAGGATGCAGTTTCACCATGTGACTTGAAATTTTTTGAGACACATTACACGTAGGTTTTACCTCATGCATTCCTTCCCATCCCACAAACTGTTCTTCTGAAATTCTTTTTTGGTTTCTATAACCTAATTTTTTTGTTAAACCAGTTAGGAAGTGTCCTTATTTTCTAAACTCCTTGACTTCTTGAATTGACTAAAAGAGAACCCACTTATCCTGCTCCACTCACTGGACAAGCCTGGATGGATTTTTTTTTTTTCTGTACAATTAAGTCAGAGTTGATGAAGTCTCTGAATGGTGTATGTGGCTTTGTGCTGAATCTTTGTTATAATAATAGGTTCTATTTCATCTTGTACCTTTCTGTTGGGTTGTTTATTACCTATTTATAAAAACAGATGATTTCAAGCATTGATTTCGAGCCTTCAGAAGGCCAGTTTGCATCCTTTTCTTTGTCACAGCAATACCTCTTCCATACACAGATCCTCTTGCTTGTTTGGTTTTTTTTTTCTGATGAGGCTTTTTCAAGTGACCTCAGGTTGTCTGTAATGACTGGAGATGTTTTTACTGAAGGTCTGACTCACTGCTCATGTTGGGCAAGCTTTGAATTCACAGAAAGCAGCACACTGAAAAACTGGGTAATCCATGAACATCCAGTAATTTGTCCTGGTCTACAGATTTTTTTTCCCTTGGATTATTTGCACCAGAATTATCTTCCATGTTTTTGCTAATATAGTGAATATATTATTGGAATAACATATAAATTTATATTGTTTCGGTGATCTGTTAGAATGTAGGAGAGCTGAGCAGAGCAAGACAGCAAATAAATCTTAATTCAAACAACTTTTAAAATTCTGAAATGTCTGGTAAATCCATGCTAACTATTGTCACTTTGTAGTTAAGCTGCTTCTTTCAGTCCTGATCCTCAAGTCATATGTTGAGTCCAAACTATAGGATATGACTTTTCTCATTGTTAAAATAACAGCCTAAGTTGGAAACTATTAAGTGATAAAAGCTGCAGAAAAAAATATATTCCTCTGAAATACAGAGGAAAATGTTATCGAAAAAATTGATTCTTTCTTTTGTCAGGCTAGTAGCTTGAACTGTTCCTCGCTTTAAGACCAGACCTAATAATAGAATTAATCATAAAATCACAGAATGGTTTGGGTTGGAAGGGATCTTAAGGCTCATCTCGTTCCAACAGCCTGCCATGGGCAGGGACACCTTCCACTAGACCAGGTTGCTCAGAGCCCCATCCAACCTGGCCCTGAGCACTTCCAGCCACTGTTGAAGTGAGAGCTGTTGTGTTTTGGTGTCCCAAACGCAGTCAGAGCCATTGATGTCCTCTGCATGCACATGGCTCAGGTGCACACCCACCCACCTCAGGCAGTGGAACACAGGTGTAAGGCTGAGATGGGCTACCATGGCCTGTGCTGGACCCTCATGGTTGTAGCTTACACAGCAAATGGACTGCTCAGGATGTTGAAATGTGCTAAGGTAGTGCCTTAAATAGTTATTTACAGGTTATCTGTCAAATCCTGGCTGTTACAAAGATAAATCAATGTAGCCCAGTGATACAGAGTTTAAGAGAGAAAGGCTTTTTTATCAACTTTTAAAGATGTGTTTGCCAGCACATTTCCCCTGTCAGTTGAAAAGAATGAATATTTTCACAATATTAGAAAATCTATTCTTCTGTCTCTGCCTATCTTTTTCTCTTCGTTAGGTTTGACTAAACAGTAAAGAAATCCATTCATCTGTGGTGGTGTCAGTAAAGTGGTCTCTGTTTTCCTCTCTGCTTGTACTACAGTGCTGTTTCAAGATCATTTACATTCTGCTCAGAGCTGTAAGTGATCTTTTTGGCAGCTTTGTGCATTTACATTAACTGCTGGATTGTAATAATTTTCAAATGGATTGTGTGAAAGTAGAGGGGTTTTGGTACATATTTATAGATGAGTATTCCTGTCTGTGGGTTTATTTTATGTCTTGTACATTTACCTAACTAATATAAATGTGGCTCCAGGAAGAACCTTGTTAGATCAAAATGCAGAGCTTTTCACTGTCACCATTCTAGAGATGGGCAATATTGCCTATTGAATTTCCTTTCTGATTCTGGAAACCATTTGGATTTGGGAGGCTATTTAGGAGGAATGTTTTAGAGATTTTCTTTTTTTAATGTTTGAGGGAGAAGGAAGGAAGCCTTGGTGTTTACATTATATTGTTTATAATGTGTTTGTATTGGTGAAACACAGGAGAACTAACCTAAATAGTAACCTAATGTTTTTGAGTGGGCCTTGAAAGTCTGACTTAACTGCATTGAAGATCTTATCCCTGGTATTCAGATAATGTTTGACAAATATGTGGATATTTTGTTGTATGTAGGAGGTGTTTTCAATTTATATTGATGTCCATCTAATGTGTGAGGGAGCTTTTAGTTGGTAGACAGCTAGATTTTCTGCTAGAAGGAACATTTTTTTGTCTCTTCCATCCATACAACTATGAGTGGCAAAGAGATTTGTGGATGCTAAGTTTTATGTGACATTTTTAGAGAACAGTTACCAAAGTGAACCCATTTCTGCTTGTTTTTGGAAAAGCTTTTCGTTTAATGACAGTGCTTCAGTTTACACCACGTGTTCTAAGAACTGGCTTGTGTTCCCAGCACTGCAGGGGGAAAAGCTCAAGGTGCATGCTTGAGAACACACCGAAGAGCACACGTGGGGGAATTCCAGGACTGGAGACTATTTAAGGAGGTAGAAGGTATTGAACATAATTACATAGCTTCAGATTGTATAAACCTTGTACAGTTCAGACAAGCGCAAAATTACCTCACCAGACTTGCCCCTTTTTTTTTTAGTTTAATCAGTTTGAAAAGCTGCACAGGACTGAATTTCTTAAACTGAGGAAGTTCAGAAAACTGGTAGGCAGGTGAGGTAAATAACCTTCTGATATGATTCAAGCTCAAAAATATATGATTAAATCAATGACAACACAAATATAATCTCATTTTTGAGTTACATAAGACTGTTTAAAATGGGTCATTAGTGTTGGGGAAAAACATGTTTTAATTTTCTAGGCTTTCCCCCCCCCCTTCCCCTTCCCACACTAGAGGGAATGCTTTCCTCTAGGGACAAAGATACGATGAAGCTAAAAATATTACTTGTCTGCTTTATTCTCCATCATGTTGCTTCAGTGGTAATCACTTGTTTGAGATTTACCTTCAGAGATTCTGCCTGACATATGGTGGTGTGCATAATGAATATGTGCAAACATATAGCAGTTTCAAATTCATTCTTTATTGCACTTAGCTTTTAGTTCACAAATGGCTGTAATAATTAAAGAGATGTGGCAAGCATTAATCTAGGTGCTTATGGGAAATTTCACCTTAATTATTTATTATTGGTGTGAGATGAAAAAAAAAAACCGCAACAATTTAAGGCCTGGCTTGAGAGCTGGGCTTCTCTTGTTTCCTAATTTCAAATGATATAGAGGCAGATAAAGTTTATATTTTTTAAAAGTACCTCCACTTTCAGGGGAGGATAAGAAGTTGGTTGTTTGAGAAGTGTGACCTGGGTGGCTTAGTTAGGAATATTGGTTGGTGTTCAGTTTGGGGGTTTTGGGGAGTTGTTTTGTTTTGGGTTGTGGGGGTTTTTTTTGGAATGGGGTGGGGAAGGTTTTGTTGTTTGGGCTTTTTTCAGCTACAAAGAGATCTTGGAAAGTGAATGGCTTCTTCAACAGCCCCTTAGATCTGAGACATACAGAGGGAGGTATGCCCAGGTGTTCTCTAGACGTTCAGGAATGTAAACATCAAGAACTAGTCCTCTCACAAACTCTTTTTTTTTATACTGTGCTGTGGGTAATTGGATAAAGGACTGAAATGTTCCCTTGCCCATTCATAATGCCAACCATGTGATGGTGATGATGAGCAAGAACAACAACTGCTGCAACTGTTGAAGCTGCAGCTCTTCCTTTGTTACTCCTGACTGTCAAAATTGTCATAATTGGTTGCCAGCAATGAGAGTTGTGTCCACAAAATCCAGCTCACAGCTTCTGATGATTGAGATAATTTACTCTGAATTTCCATTCAGTGGCTAAGTCCTATTAATCCAGCTTCTTGTTCATCCTGTGTTTAGATTCTTTATAGGAGTTGACAGTAAAATTTTTCAGTTCATGCTGATAATTACATGTTGGCAAATAAACAGGTAACCATTATCACACATCAAATCAGCACCTATTCCAGCTTTGTGTGGAGCCTTTGATCAAGTGTTTGAGAGTAAGTCATGATGTCAGTCAGTGTGCTGAACCAGAAGAGGACAACAGGATGATTGTAGGAGAGATTCCTGCAATCTTGATGGAAGGGCCAGTCTGCACAGTCTGAACTATGCTAATCAAACTAGCAAGACCAGATTTGTAGCTGAAATAGCAAATTAATTATTGCCCTTCTTAGTTTGCGTAATATCTAGGGGACACTGAGGTTAATTCCATGGGCAGATGTGAGGAGGCAATGACTTCTGGTTGGAGAAGTAGAAGTCTGCTGGCACAGATGGGTTCAGAGTAGCTCGTGTCTTCCTCACTTAAGCCTGTCACACTGAGAGATTTAAGCCATGCATACTGAATCACGTGTCCCATGTCATTTCCATTTGTCAAATCACAAAACCATTTCCCCTGTCACTCTCTCCACTATTTTGACTTCACTGCAATAGTTTCTCTTACTGAAAATGGCTGCTGCTAAGTATGAGCATTCCTGTGTTTTCTAAACTATTCTTCATGATCAGGAGACTAAAAATTTGCTCATACTATGTTGTAAAGCACTATTTTGAAGAACAAAAGAGCAAAAGCTTTGAATGAGTGATAAGCAATGATTCCTTGATATTTGTTGTGCTGTAGAATATTGAGGTGCACAGAGAAAGGGAAAAGAAGGGATGAAAGCACATCCTAATTTGAGTTTAGGAAGCTCAGGTCCTTCCACAGTCAATAAGAGAGGATGAGGCTTTTGGGGCTGCTGCTTTGAATCACTCCTTCAAAGGGGGAGAAGGGCTAAGCTAAATGTTGCTTTGCTACCAAAAGATACCATTTCTCCTTCTCTTTTTCACCAGCTCCAATACGCACCTGACCTGTTAGACAGCTTGGTTTGTGAAACAAGAAAAAAGCTAACGTAAAAAAAGGCTTCTTTTGTTTTCATGATCTCAGTCAGCTCATCGAGGGATCTGTTGGTTTGCACATGTAGCACACAGGAGGGTGTGAGACTGAGAGCCTTGGCGCAGTGGGATAAGTGCAGTGAGATTTGGCTGTTCCTCAGCTGGGAGCTGCTGGCTCAGCTCAGCCCTCTGCTGTGCCTGGACCCTCTCCTGTGGGTCCAGAGGCCTCTGAGGGCCCCGGATGTGAAAATGACAAAATGACCCACTGCTTCCCCTTCTGCTCTGGTGGCAATGATAGCCGCTGTTGTCATCTTTGAACGTTAACTTTTCCTTCCTCTTCTTTCATCCTGTGTGATCTTGACTTTGTTTATTTGTTTTTAAATTTGGAATCAGGAAATATAGTAGTCTTAGTAAATCCTTATACCTTGTTAGGTATATCATCAGTAAGTAAATGCTGGAAGGGTTTCTGTGGCAAAGAAAACTAACTTTGCCTTCTCAGTTGTAAGTAAGGTATATCCAGAATTTCTGCTTTAGGGCTGTGCTCAAGAACAGCACACATAAAATATGCTGCTTGGTGAGAGTGTCCTGCCACACCTGTAACCATGTCAGAGTTCAGTGCCAAGCCTAGTGAAGCTCCCTTGCACTTGTATCACATCTGGGTTCTTTGCCTTTTGGAAAGAAGTCAAAACACGGTTTAGCCCTTTGCAGGCATTAAGCCCTGCTCTTAGACATTGTAGCTCAAAAGATTGTGTCCAGTGTATGGTGTGAAATTAATCAAAAGGAAACAAAATTAATGACCTGCTGTGGTGCCATCCATCACTATATCGCTCAGCAGGTGTGAAATTAACTTGCCTTGACTGTGGATTAAATTGAATGGTGTGACGTGAACCTATGGGAACTGTTTCCCTTAATACTGGGGAGCAAGTGTTTTTAAAGATTCCAGCTTAATGAACTGCTTATGCCATGCACTGGATAGTCTTATGATCATTTAACAGCATGAGTTTAGATTATGCTCCCTAAGAAGATCAAGTATTACTGTATCAGTAAAAATTGTTAAAGGCAGGCCGCAGAAACGTGGTTTTAATTTCTGTAATTACTGCGCACCAGATGGTGGATGTATACTTCTTTCCAGCATAAGTACTTCAGCTCAAATATAAGCAGTTGTGATCTTTATTTACAATTCATCAGGTTTTAACCTGGGTGATAACAATTCCTTTGTTATGGCCTGTTATGACGACCTTCAAAGAAGTATGTAGACAAAACCTCACTGTGGTTTGTTATGGTTACAAAAACCCTTTCTTCTTGGGTTTGTTTGGCTTTTTTTTTTTTTTCCTCCCAGATCTTACTTACAGTGATAGCAAAACTACCCACTAATATTCAGTACCCACTAGCTTTGTTTTGGAAAAAATTACCTAATGTTAAAATATGTACTTATAACATTTGGTAAATCCTAGTTAATTTAAGAGCAATACTACAGAGATGCAAAGTGCATTACAGGTTAGCAACAACTTGAGAGAAATGAGGAAAATTAAGAAAGTGTCCCAATTTGAATCTGAAGATATTCTGCCAACTATTTTCGTCTGTCCAGTTCTATTTGCTTATGTGCATGCACTTTTTCCTCCATAGTTGCTCTAATAATTGTTTTTCAAAGAACCTATTATTGTTGTGGAAGCTCTCTTTGACTTCCAAGTTCTTGGTGTATCTTTGCTGTGTATGCCCAGAACATTGTCCTCTAAAATGTTCACGGTCATCTCAGCCTTTTGGAGAATGCCTGGTGTTTTTTCCCTTGGCAGAAAATAAGTCATATATGGGTTTGTTGGGATTTTTTTGGTTTTGCCTGCCTGCCCTCCCCCTTAAATTCTGAATACACATTTCCAAGAGTTAAGGAATTTTCCTGCTTGTGATTAGGAGGAGGACTTAGTTATGACTTGCATGGCAGCTTTCTTTGAAGTAGGATGGGCATGCAGCCATTAATACATTTTCAGGATAAGGTGTCCACAATATATTGGCACATACTTGATAAACTGGTCTTTATAAGTTGATTCATTTGACCTCTTATTAAGGGCTGTCTGTACTTTATACAGGCAGTACTGTTCTGTTTAAATATTGTTGATAGGGAAGTTAGGCTGGTGAAAGTTAATTAATTCTTTATGGTTGTTGTAACAAAGTTCTGTGGATTTTGTGTCAGGAGATAATTCTGACATTAGCATTAGTAAGATGGTTTTGGTTCATAACAAACATGGTGCAACTACTGAGAAATGTTAGGGTTGTTCTAGAGATACCCCCCTCAGGTGCTGTATCACTGACAGGACTTTCTTCAAGGACAAACCCATAAGTGGTAGCTCTAGGATCATGGGATCAGTACTTTAGGAACTGAAGAGCTCTTAGGCCTTTTGGGTAGAGCTGACAAGGTATTTTAGAAGTTTCTTCTTTCCTTGAAAAGAAACATCAGCCTTGGTACCCATTTCAAAATGAGGAGGTAAGCAATTTATGGAGGCCTAATGCTTTGTAACATTATGAACATTAACAAAGTCCATCAAGCTTTTAACAAAGGTTACGTGATTAGTATGTCAGTCATATTTCGGCTGGGGCTTTGAACTGCTTTCTTTCCTGCATTAGAAAATTATTATGTTGATACGAGTGTAAAGAAACTTATTCTTAATGCTTGGATTGTAACACAATGCTCTTTCAGCCTTCCTTAAATTGAAATCAACCCAGGGATACTGTGTTCAATTGTCTGCCTGCAGTTTGGGTTTTACATTACTGGGTTTATTTAATTGTACTCCTCTCTGCCTCTTGTTGATGGCTTTTATAGTTGCTTAAGCTTTTTTAATTAATTTGTAGCTCCAGGGGAGATGGGGAGAGGAAAAGAGATAAGTTTACCTTCTTTAGTGGAACTTCTAGTCTTTGAAGACAAGTGACAAGCCAAGCAGGAGTGCTCTCTGACAGCTGTGACACCAAGAAAATTTAACTGTCCTGGCAAACCTTTTTGTCAGCCCACTTTGGCAGGAAAAAGGCCTTTCACGCCTGTTTTCCATGACAGGCTGTGTAAGTTGGGTCCCACAGCTCTTCACTGGGTCTTGCATTCAAACTGAGTTTGTGTTGGCTGGTTTTGCTTTATCCTCTCATAGCTGTAATATCCTATCACAAGAGAGCATGAAGTGAAGGTTTCTTCACTGCAGGGTTTGATTGTTTTTTATGCATCGCTGCTAGATTGTGGTATGAAGAGAACTCAGATTTCTCTACTTTGCCTGTAGCATGAATATGCAAACTTGGTTTGTCAGAGTTAAGCAGTGTGATGTTACATGCCTGTGAGTATGGGTTCCTGAGAAACTATTTGGATTTGGCTGAAAATGACTGAGAACTGCAGCTAAAATTAGCAGAGATGGTCCACTGCAAGTAAAGTCTAAGGGAGGGAAAAGCAGAACAAAGTCAAACAAACCCCCTGCTTGTTCAATGCCATTTGCACAACTGATACTGTGATACAAATGTCTGCTGATTGCACCCCATGTCTACAGAGCATTGTTCATGTGCCAGGTTATGCTGACAGTACTTTACTTTCTGCTGGGTTTGTCTACTAGCAAAGATGAGGCAGTAGACACTAGTTAAATCATTGGGAAGGGTTTGGTTGGTGGGTTTTGGATGTTGGGTTTTTGGGGCATTTTTTGGGTGGTTATGTGTGAGGAGTGAAAACTTTGGCTTTTCTTATGACATTTTCTATATTTTCTCAAACTGCAGTTGATAAATGTCCCCTCCCAAAGGAATTGGTGGTCTGTAGACTTGTGATTGTCATTGTAACTCAGCCAGGGATAGACAGAAATATGTTATATAACAAGTCAAAAATGATATTTAATAAGAGGTTTATTCTGCATGGCAAGATTTTAAATTATTGTTTAATTAGCAGGCAAACCACTTACTTAGCCCTGTAGTTTGTTATGTGTTATGAAGGTTTATGACACTGATTCATATAGCTTATTACAGCTCATAAATGTCACCATAAAATTAGTCAAAATAAGAGTGTTGAAGTGTCTTGCTGCCATTAGCTACCCAGTTGGTTGGTTCTGGTGACAAGTTTGTAGATAAAGCGTGAATGTTAGAGTTGAAGATGTCATAGGACTTGAGTACCACACTGCTTCTCATTATGGAAAGAGTTTGCCTCCATCCAAAAGCTGTAGCTGAAACTTATTTTCTGGTCATAGCTACTCCTTGCCTCTCCTTGTCAGCAGTGTCAGGCAGTGAACTGCACCAAGGTTAAAAGCCATTAAAATTGTGATAATTGTCAGTAAGTCAGTGATGCCACTTCTGGGAACACAGTACCAGTGAGATGCTTTCATTGAATGTTTGTGGTTTTGCCCAAATGGCAGTCAGTCAAGCCGTGGAGCTTAACAATGTGAGCTGAAGTGGCCACTTCTTTAATAGTGCAGCTAATGACTTCCAGATGCAAGTGATTGTAATATGCTCAAATGCTTTACGTGTATCCTGGAGCCTGCATCTCAGAAGATTCTTGTCATTGTGAAAAGGAAACCAGGCTGTAGGAGACACAGTGGTTTTATTGTGTGGCTTTACTTCAATAAATTTCAAGAATTGTCAGATATTATATACTGTGTATGATTTTTTACGTATAGAAAATAAGGTATGGGAATGTACAAAGAAATTAGTGCATGGCAGTGACAGAAGTGTCACCTGTTCCCTGATAATTTTAAGGAAACTAAAGCAGCCTGTCAGATAGATTTGTTTGTTTGCCTGATGGGGTGCATTTAGAGATGTATGTCTTAAGTGACTGAAGATAAGTATTTTTTTAAACTGTCACATTAAACTAGAATGTCACTTTTAGTTAGTCTCTATTCAGAGGCAGATCTCCTCTGTTTTTAATAATTTATGTGGAAATTGTGTGAAAGATTTAAAATGTGACAGCTCTGAAATAAGAAGATTGATGCTACTCTAGTGTGATCTGATTTGGATTCTGACCTAATTTATTTTAGTTAGTGATTGGTATAGGACTTGTGGGGTGCATGAGCTTATGACTTTTGGAGATTACTGACTGATATTTTTAGGTTACCAGCTAATCCTGTTTAGGAATGGGATTTTCATCTGAAAACAGACAGCTCCTTAAATTCTTCCTGTTTTACGTTAGAATGACAACTGAGAATTGTACAGAAAAAGCAATGAATTGTTTATTTCACACTGTCTTGTGCTGTGGCTTTCTGCTGCATGATTATTTACTGTGTGCACAAGTTTAAAAAAATGCTATTTTTCTTTAATATTTAAATAAAAGTAAAATCTTCCATTGAAGGTGTTAGTTTTGCACATGCTCTAAAAGAGGTATGGGAAAGCATTGTGTACACATTGCCCCAAAAATGTTCTGAGCCTTCCAGTCTGGATTTTTCTTAGTTGCCTGGTAGCTGTTTGCAAAGCAGCCAGACCATAGATAAACTAACAAATGCAAATTCACACTTCCGTTTGCTCATTCAACAACTGTGTTCCATATATAAACACTCTCTTCCAGATGTTTCTCTCCTTGTTAGCAGTACCTTTCATGTGCTTGTAACGTATTGCAGAGAGAGCCTTGTTCTTCAATTCCACACTTAGTGAGGGGTTGCCATCTGCTGTGTGTGTCTGTTTGGAAGGTAAGCATTTTGTCACCTGTTCCTGCAGATTGAGACCATAATGCTTTACCAGCCTTATTTATGAGGTCACCTCTGAGAATTTTTATTCAACTTTGTGAAAAGCGTAAGGAAGCAGAAAAATGAAGGCTATTGTAGCTTGAATGTTGGAACATTATATGGAGGATTTTAGCTCCTGTAGCTGTTTTGTTTCCTTTTTCTATGTCCTTTATGATGGGAAAGGAAGCCGAACTGAGGTGGAAAAATGAGAATTTGCAGTATAAGTGTGAAATGTATGAGTAATATCATGTTGCATTGACAATATTGCTTAAACTGGGTGGGTTTTGTTGCTGGTTTGGCATGCTAATGTTGATAGGCTTTGCCCATTTCAGTGTAAGGACATGGACTGGACTGAGCTTGATGTAAATTAATGTGGGTCCCCCTGCCCCACGTTTTACTGCCTCAAAAGAGCTCTTGCAATGCACACTCTGTGTACTGAAGCCTCTCCTATTCCCATTGCACAGAGAATTCCCCTAATGGCTCAGTGAGGTCTTCATCTCACTGGAAGGAGGGCTGAAGTGAAAGGGAGGGGCGTGGGAGGATGTCACATTCACGTGGGAGATGTCGTGCCTGATGTGACATCCCTGCATCCTAGAACCCAGTTACTGTCATGCTCCTGTCTTGTGAAGGCAGAAGAGGTGCAGCTCTGGGGGCACTGTTAGCAGTGAAAGGCACCAACCAGGTCCCAGGAGTTCTCCCACACACATCAAGATGAACTTTGCAGGGCTTTTTCCACCCGTGTTTGCTTCCACTGCAACTCTTGAGGGTTATTGAGGGTGTGCTTAAGGAAGAAATCAATTCTGCTACTGTTCTTAAACAGCTGTTGGGGCAGAGGGAGCATTAGCTCTCCCTGAGGCTTTATGTGCCTCCTTTGTCCCTTCAGAACTGCCTTAACAACTGTCCACATCTACTTCCTTTTCTTCCTTTTCCCCTTCTATTTCCTCTGCAGTTCCTGTATATCATTTGTGGGTTTATTTTTTTTTATTACTCCCACAATATAGAAATAAATAATATCAAATATTTGCAGAACTTGATTGACTTGTGTTTTTTAAATCTGAAAAAGCTGAAATTGTAGAAATATGGTAAATCTTACTTATTCATTTGTATGAAGCTGATATGAATATTGTATAAATCACACAGAGCTTCAGCTTTCTGCTCTTTACCTGCCTGGCAGCAGTCACATGGAAGAGACAATACTGCCTAGATACTCAAGTTCTTTGGATAGTTAATTTACTTTATTTTTAATCACACAACTCAGATTTTGAGGTATCAAAAGGAGGCTGTTTGTGGGAATGGTTTTGACTTAATTTGTGTGTGTATGCATGGGATAAGCACATTCATTACACCAGGGGAGGCTTCTAGCTGATTTAAGAAGTGCTACTCAAGTTTTACTCAGTTTCAGCAAATTCCTGAAGAGTGCATATATACGTAGATACTTGGTAAACACGCATTTTAAAGCAGAACTTTGAAGTCTTACTCATAAGGCAGCTCAAGACAAACCAGAATCCTTTTCTGAGGATGAAGGTAGCTGGAGGAAGGTACTACTGAAAAGAGCCAGTGGGAAGATCTTTAAAAGGGACCTGGAATTAGGAATACTGTATTCTGGTGTTGCCTTAACTTAAATATGAGAACTGACCAAGCTTGTCTTTAATCACTTGGGATGAAAGAAGATGCTTTTCACACACTTGCTTAATGATATTTTGCAATGTATTCTGGGACTGTCTGGGAAGCAGAATGGGCTTGATAGAAACCTGCATAGCATTCCATTGATAAAATGCTGTGATTATGGGAAGCTATTGAGTGGAGGAATGTCTACAGCTATCCACTCTTTCGTACTGGATATACAGCTCTTTCAAAGCGTTTTCAAAAAAAGGCAGCCAAGATTTGAGGCCAAAATACATGTACTTGCCTGTTAGAAATTGTGTTGATGAAGGAATGCTTATTGCTTGGAGGAAAAAAAAGATGTTTTGCAAGATTTTAATGGCTTTTTCTAGTAGATGGTTGCAAGATTTGTAGTATTGGCTCCAAAATTCTTTATGTAATATTGGCTCCAGAATTCTTTATCTGTATGGGTTGTTTGTAAAAGCCAACTGTGCATAAATCAAGTAAGATGCTTGGAATAGATATTTGAAGCATGAAACTTATTAATTTAGCCTTTGAAGTTTTAGTAAGCCTTTAAAAGCCTATACAGTGCTTCGTACCTTGGACTGTGTCTCCAATGTGTGTGTTCTCATTTGGTTGGCTTTTACTGCTGCTGTTGTTACTGACTCTGAGTTTGGTCCCATACAGACTTACATTGATGCTGTTCTTTGGTATTTACAACTGTGTTGAAAATATTTCACTTACAGCAGATCAAGATAGGCAAATGTAGGCTTATGGTAGTAAGAGTATAATTCAAGTAAGTGTGAGAAGCATTAAAATACCTTGTTTTTTTAAAATACTTCCACAGTTAACAACACAGCTGAAACTGTAAATTGTGGTTAACTCCGGAGTCATTTTATGCTTAGCACTTTGTTACCCTGTATTTCAAGTACCATATCTACGTGAAGATATTTATTTGGTTTTCCACAGATGATGCCATGCTAACAGGAATATTAACTGAATTGATGCCACAATGTTTATGGATACTTCTAGAATTCCCATGCTAATGTGCACCATGCTGGGTGCTGTGTCTGGTTTGAAGTATTCAGGTTTGAGTGGTTTTCCACTCTGTCAAAATGAGTTGCCTTACCTACTTAACTTTTGACTGGTGAATTTACATTTTTTGTAAATTTACACCTGTTAAGAGACTGCAACATCTGGCATGGGATGAGAGGCTGAGAGAGCTGGGACTGTCCAGCCTAGAGGAGGGAAACTTTGGGGGGATCTTACTAATTTTTACAAATGTCAGGTTGGGGAGGTGTAAAGAAAACAGAGACAGATTCCTCTTGATGATGCTCCATGAAAAGACGAACTGCTATAAGATAATTAATCCTTCACAAAGCCAAATAAAAACTTTACAGCAATGGAGAAAAATGTGATCTAAATAGAAAACCAGAACACAGATAAAAGGCTTTCTTATATTTTAATAGCAAATTTTAAAGCAGAGGTATTGAATGTGTGCTGGGTGAGATTTATGTGCTGGTGGCTCAGTGTGTCAGTAGACTAAGGCAATTAAATACTTAGGAGGGGCAAGGCAAGGTCAACTGCCATTTTAAAAGCTGGTTATGAAATCTACACTGTCAAAAGTAGTGTTGCTTTTATGCAAGCTACCACCTAAGAGGTGTTGGAAAACAAGGACACTTTTTGTATTGAGAAACACCATGTTCATGTTCAGCCAAATGAATGATTTTTTAAGAAGTTGAAAGTAGTTTGGGGTTTTTTTTCCAATCTTATATATCAAAAACAGAGAGTAAAAGAGTTGCTCAGTCACTTTTGCAAGGCTGTAACAATGGGTCATTGCCAGGCACTGCAGTAGGGGTAAAGGATAATGGAGAGATCAGGCACAATGCTGAAAACAGAAATATAAAGATAGAAATGCTGATTTTTGGGTCAAACATTTTCTTTTACGTCTTCAAAGGAGTACATTGTTAATGATCTTTTATAACAAGAGACTTAAGTTTATTCAGTGGGTGGGTTAACGACTCAGTGTTCTATGCTTTATTTTCCTAAATGAAACTATCTGCTACTTTCACTACTTCAGGAAAAAGAAGAAAAAAAGGAAGAAAAATGCATGAGTGGAGGTGATTTTATAGTAGTTTTCATTTTCTTTGTGCTGTAAATGAATGCACTTTCACTTTGAGTAACATCATTTAGATGGATTTCTGAGTGAGGGAAATTATTCCCTCTTAAAGTGCTGCAAGCCATCATGATTTATTTTTTTTGTAACTGACAAGTTCACCTCTACACCATGTCCCTAAGAGCCATATCCATGTGACACGTCCATCCCTGAGGGATGGTGGCTCCCCCACTTCCCAGGGCAGCCTGTGCCAGTGCTTGACAACCCTGTCAGTGATAACCCATTCACCTGCTTCTACTCTTCACTAAATCCACGTCAGTTTGCAAAGGATAAAAGGCTTTCCAAGGTTTGCCTTCTCATTTCTTTCTCCTTCCCTTGACTGCAACCTGGGCCGGGTCCCTGAGGGCTGTCACTGTCACCGTGCCATGGGCTGTGCACTGCTGGGGGGTTTTAGGGAAGCACAGCAGCAGTCCCTGCCTGCTGCAGCCTGGGCAGGGTCCTTCCCAGCCTTGTCCTGTATTCACAAAGGCCACGTTTCTTAGCAATGGGAACTCCAGAAACAGCAATGAATTCCCTTGCAGGGGGCCCAGCGTTTTGGTGCACAAGGCCTGGCTGTGATATCTGTATTTATTGAATTTATTGAGATTCTGATGGACCTGAGGAAGTTATAATGCTATTAGGTCTTCAGGATTGAGTGACTGACCCAGACAAACTTTTTCTGAACTAACTGGAGACAGAAATATGCAGTGTTCCTAAACTCTGCTGTCCCATCTGCCTGTGGGTTAAATGAGTCCTGTCCTGGAAGGTCAGTCTGTCCTGCCTGTGAGCCACATTTTTATTCCATCTGTTAATATGAATGTTCTGAAGATGATGCCAAGAAAGAGTTTACTAAATTTACACACTTTTTATGGGAATAGATAGTCCTTGAACTGATCAACTTTTTTTCTGAATACCACAATTAAACAGATTTTGACCACCCTCTCAAAAGTAAAATGCTGGAAAATGACTTCACATATATATATGAGATATCTCCTTTCTCTTCAGATTCTTCTTCATTCATTACGTTAGTCTATTTTTCTATATAATATACTGTATATTATTTTTATTAACATATAATATTGATTATGAAGGTATTTATATTCATAACATATAAAATGCACTGCTATAAAATATCTTAAATTCAGGTGCTAAACTGGTACAGTATAAAAAGCAGAGCTGTACGCTTCGATTTCTTGTTATGAGGAAAATTGGGAATACATAAAGCTTAAAATGTAGGTCTCTTAATTTTTTTCCATGTTTAAGCAAATCATGAAGAGCAGCTGAAAAGATAACTTTCAGCAGCAGTATTCAAATCTCAAAGTTTTCTTATACTCATGAATTCTTGTTACAGCTATGATTTATATTTCCAAATGTAGCAAGTATAATGTTCCAAATCCTGAAGAAATTTTTTTATTTCCCTCCCTCTTTAACACATTAAGAAGGATGTGGGGAGGGAGAAAGAAGAAATAAGCTGGTGCTGAAAAATTCCAACCTCCCTCCTACTCTTTTATAAATTGCTGTTAGTATTCCTGTCTCCATGTGTGAGCCCGAGGTCTAAGCTTGAGGTTTAAACTATAAACAGAGATGAGATAATTTTGTACAGGAATAAATGTGCACAGATGGAGATAATCAGAAGTGACTTAAATGTGTGGGCTTTTCTGGAGGTGCCAAAAGCCCACCACACCACACTGACGTTGATGGGGACTACAGGTGTGAATTATGCTCAGCCATACCCCCAGTCTGCTTTGTAGAAGGTGTTCAGACACCTACAGGAGTACCCAGGAGTGTCTCATTAAGTGCTGTGGGAGTTGGGTATTTGGGCATGTTCATAAATCTCTGAGATGCCTCTTTGCATATTTATTGAGATTTCTTTAAAATTCTTGCTGTGCTGTTGACAGTTGCCATAATTAAAGTGACTTTTTTTTTTTTAAAGCGCTTGTCTTATAGTTCTCAGTTAATTAAAAGAAATCCTAAGGTTGTGGGCTCAAGGGTAGAAACAACAAAAACTTTCAAGGACAGTACTTTGCATAACATGAAGGATCTCTCAAGGATTCTTTAACCTGTTGGATACATTAAAATTCAGGAAGAGGACCTTTTGTGCTTTTAAAGTCTTAATGATAAATGCAAAAAGAAGCCTTTTTAAAATAAAAGCAACACTTCTGTAGATACACCTCTGAGACATCAATTCTTTGAAATTTAGAAGGAAAAACATTTTAGAAACTGTTAACAAATTCTGAGCATTTTTTTATTGACAGTCATCTGGCATGGCTGACAAACCCCCCTTTATTTTTCTTTGTGTTACTTCCATTTAAGGCACACTTCTGTAGTAAAGGAAAATGTTGGTATTGGCAGAGATTCAGAATTTTTTCTCACTCCTTAATAGTCATAGTGATTAACTGTGGATAGTGACAGAGCTTTTTTATTTAAGAAAAAAACCCTGTGAATTCGTATTATTTTTGCAATTACATAGTCTTACATGTAATTCCCATATTGTACAGTAAGCCTTCGTTAAGCTAATAAATCAAACTTCATGCTCTTGAAATAGTTTTCATTCCCAGTCTTTCCTAGCCACACTATCAGCCTCTCTTTCCAAATTCTGAATGTGACAATATTAAAAAAAAAAGGCAGAAAACCCCCAAGCGTGAGTCTTGCAGAGTTTTGACACACTTTCTCTGAAGTATAGCCATTTTCATCCTGTCATGTAGCATAAATGTTTTAACAGGCAAACACACCTCCCCCCTCTCTAATCTCAGTTTAGTGTAAAAGGATTTTTCTCTGGCCTTGCTGTGCTGACAGCTCCCTGAAGTTCTTTATTTTCCTGTACACACTGGTCTGACCGTGTTCCCCTTGCCCATCCTTTGCTCCCGTCCTGTTCCCCCTCTGAAACATCATCATTTTGTCTTCACATTCCCTGTCCCCATCCTCCTCCCCCAGCAGGGTTTGCCTCCTACCTCCCCCAGGGCCACCTGCTGCCCACGGTGGGTTTGCCTGTAGACAGACTCTGAGAAAAACCTCTCTTTGCTTTCTGCCTTCTTCCTCCCTAACACAGCTGAGAAATCTCCCTTTAATCTCAGCAAAGCCCGACCGCGCTCAGATCTCTGCTGCAAACTCTGCTTTGCTGTGATGACTGCAGGACAAAAGGGAAATGAGACTCTCACTCTTGTTAGCAATGCTTCCTGAGGTTTGTTTCTTTGTGTCCAGTCCATCCACTCATTGCTGCCTCTTTTTGCATTCCTTGGTTGCTGGGCACAGGACAGATCTTTGTCCTTGGTCAAAGGTCTCCTAATCCCTGAGTAGGATTTACTGCAGTGCAAACACCAGTCTGGAGAGGTAGGTCTGGCTTTAAAAATCCGTTCTGTATGATAGGAGGTGTTCACTTTGTTCCTCAGTGAAATCCAACATTGGCTAGGAGGGAGCTGTGATAATTAACAAAAGAAAGGAAAATTTCTTTGGTTGTGCTGTGGCCTATACTGTGTTGTCCGGTTTGATGCATTTCGGTGCCTAGAATCTGACTTTCCAGACAGAAAAATACACATAAGGGTTGCAACTTGACTTGTGAAAAATATGGTCAGGACTGTGGGGCTTTTGTGATTCACAGGAACTGCATTTATACCTTTAATTATCTCGCACAGATGTGTTACTTGAGCTGTGGTATGTCCTTGTCATTTCATTTTATATATTGACTTAAAACCTCTTGACAGTTTAGCCCTTAACAATCCTGCTGGACCAGCTAGTTTTTCCTCTCCTGCTTTAATTGAAAGCTTAGGTCAAACGGAGATGAATGTGTTTTCTGTGTCACTGGAATTTGGAACCAGCCTTACCTTCTTAAGAATTTTATTAATTTTATTTTCTTTTAATTCTGATTTTGTTGTAAATTGTACGTAAGGTAATGTATTTTGTTGAAAACTAGGGGTTGCTACTTTTCTTCTTTGCATCAATTCATTCTTTTTCTGTTTGGGTTTTGTTTTACCCTGTTTTAGCTGGTCCCATTTGTTTGCTTTTCTTGAAAAATTGCACAACAGGTATTTAATATAATATTCTTTCCAAACCTGAGCTTCCGAAACTTTCTGGTCATATTGCAATAAAAAAAAAAAACATTAAGTGAGGACAAAGAATAGAAAATGTTAGTGAATATATTTTTATTTAAAATAAATTTAATTCAGTGGATGACTATTTTTTTGTAGCTATGCAACACCAAGTTTAAAAATAAATTCTTGTCAAGGTTCTTGAATAAAAGCTGTCGGATGTCTTGATGCCTTTCACTTTTTGAAAGGGAAAAACTCTGCTCTTGTTCTTTAAAAACAACTTCCTTGGAACTGGCTGTAGTGTGGGGAGATTTTCTGCTAGTGGTTTTGCTGACATTTCTCTAAGTCTTGCTTGCTTGCATTTTTAATCTTCCTGATGTTTATTTGCTTGCAGTGTTTGCAATATCACTTCAGTTTTGCTCATAAAACTTCTTAGGCATTTATCTTTCACCCACTGCTAATGTTAGATCTGGGTTATTTGTGGTTCCTGCTTTGTCCTTCAAACTCCGTCCTTCTCCCTATCATCTCAAAAGATAGAACTGTTGGCTTAAGTGGGGGAAAATACCAATCTACCTTTTTATTTTTCATTATCATGCAGTCTGAAAGATGGTTTTCTTCTGCATTTTTGTAAGCAGGTTTTGCAAGAAGTCCTGTATGAGATTTTTTTCTTTAATCACTGTATACACATACACAATATATGTTGTGTATTGATTTTTCTTTTTTTTGGCCTCACTACATTTATTATTCTAAAGTGATGAAAGTGTTCTTACTTGACTGTTGAGAGTTGCCTCAGAAATGGCTGACCTTCAGGGAAGAATGAGATCTTTTTTCTAATGAGGTTTTGCTTCTAGTGCATTATAATACTTGCAAACTAAATAATGAGAATTGCTACTTCTACAAAACTCTGCCAAGCACCAAATATTTGGTGAGTTATTCTTTTGTTGGATTTGAAGTTTGACGTTTAGATGGCATATAAGGGGAAGAAGAGCAAGATGAGATATTTATACTTGATTGAGTAAATCTTATCAGATTTGAAAAATCTGATATGCAGCAAAATCATTCTGTTCTCTAGCAGTATGTGCTTCTTGGTTTGTGTTTATATAAAAATGCAGAAAGGGTGTTATGCAAGGGAGTGTTTCTTTGCTTGACATTCACTATGCAGCCACCTGTTGAAACATGGATGATTCCCAGTGCAAGACCTAAAGGGTGGCTGCTGGTGATGAAGCATGTTTACCAACCTTCAGGAAACATATTCTGTTGTTAGCAAAGTACAATTTGAAAGCCTGATCAAGTGAGTGCATACAAATTTTGAGGGGGTACAAGGGCTGGGAGGTGGTGGTGTGCTAGTAACAGACACTGAGCTGCCAGCTGCCTCCTGTAGAAACCTGCTTAAACACGACTCTGCACAAGGGTGGGTTTAAAAACACCTCTTTTGGACATCTTCAGATTTCATAGTATCAAAAAAAGCCTCATGGCACTCTTGTGCAATATTTAATGTGACAACACTTGACTAATGTTCTAACCTCAGTGTCAATAAATGTAAGTAGTTATGCATTGTCAGAGAATTGAGGGGAATTTTTTCTCAAAATAAATGTGGAGGAACTAATGGAAATTGCCAAAGTCTATAAAGAATGTTTCGTTCTGTCTCTTCTGTCACCTGTGGTTAACTGTGTGGGTATGTGGTGTTTCTGAGTACCTCTCCTGTGTGATTCTGTGTGTGAAATATGTTAAAGAGGGTGGCTGGTTTGGAACATTTGAAAGTATTACTCTGAATTGTCACGAACCACATGTTCACCAGTTTAATTAAGTAATTAGTGGGACCCTAGACCTTGGACTTCTTGAGCTGTAAATGCTTAATATGTAATTTATACCAAATATTTTCATCACTCTGCATGTAGATCTTGAATATGTTCTTGCAATGTCTGTGGTTTTGTTTCCTGTTTCCAGAATCCTCTTACTGCCTATGAAGCAACATTTACATAGACCCATAATGTTTTAGGCAAAGATAATGTTACATTTTGTCCCTGAGGACTACTGAAAGCTGTAGAAATCATTATACTCATGGATGTATGTTCCATGTAGTGGGACAAACCCTATTTACTAAGAGCCAGATCTTTATGGTTTGAGTCAATGCAAGTGTTTGGAAGATAAATTACATAGAAAGCTGACCCTATGAGAAGTTAATTTTTTGGTGAAGTTGATATATTGACAAGACTAACGGTAATATTGAGGAATAGTCGTTCTGAACAACTTTCCTGTTACCTTAAATATTTAAGGAAGGTATTGATATAGGAGGTTCTATTCACTGTTTGTGCCTTTCTCATAAACTAAAAGCTCCACCTGTTTCTCACTCAAGATGGAAGTTTTAGCAGCTGTATCAGGAAATAGCGGTAACTTTTGACAAGCAAACTGTTTCCTCTATCAGTAGTTAAAATCTTATTTGTGTATGGAAATGTATTAGTTACGCTCTGCCACTTGCACTTGTAGTCACCTTTGTGTCTGTTGGCAAATCACTCACAATGTTGATTTAGCATTATTTCATGTTCTGTGTTTTCGTGGTCTCGCCTAACCCAGTAAATTCACCCGTTCAGTTTGTGTAGCCCTTGTCTGTCAGGCTGCTCTCTTTAGTACTTTTTTCATCTGCTTAACATTCATTCCCTTTACTCTCTTAGACTTGCATTTAGGTGCTTTCTTACCTCATCTCACTCACGGCATTTTTTTTCTTCCCCCTTCCTCACCTTTCAGTTTCTTTACCAGCTTCGTACTTCGTGTTTCTTACAGTGATTTCCACACTCATCAGATTTTCAAGCTTACCTGTTGTTTTCTCTACAACTTTCTTCTCCTATCTGCTATTCTGAAATTTCATCTATTACTTCATCAGTGAAATGCTGATGACATTTGTAAGTTCTTGCTCATAATTAAAAGGGAAAGCTTAGCTCTACTTTCCTATTGATAATACTATTTGTCTGTAATCTATTGCACCTAGACTGCAGGAATACAAAATTTCTGCCTGTGATTTTTTTCTATTGTGGTTTCCCAATGAAACAAGACTCTTTCAGTCATCCAGTTTTGTCCTTCATTCTTCCAGTTCCTGTTGAAATTTGAGTCAAATTGATGATGACATTTCTACAAGCTTTCTGTGAATCAGTAGCTGGCTGAGAAAGCTTCTGCATTTACAGTAAGGGGAGATAGAGAATAAGAAAAAGGTAGAAGAGGTGGAAAAAAGTAAAATGCAGAAAACTGAATTGGTATTCATCTTTGCAGTATTTGCATTTTGTTGCAATGGTTGGGGGCTATAAAAGGGAGAATACCTGATGTGGGCAGCCTTAGCAGGTTACAGAGCTGCAGGAACTCAAGAAACCCTTTTGGATAAAGCTCATTCATGCATGAGCTGAACTGTTTTCAACTATGTTCTTAGTAAATCTGCAGTTGTGTGCTGATCTATAACCAAAATGCACGTAGAGGAAGCGATAGGGATTTTGTTTATCTTTTTGGCCATTAACATTACAAATTGCATTCTCTTACTTGAGAGAATAACTACAGCCAGTTGATTTATGACTTTACTTCCTTGGCAATTTTCTTGATGCGTATCTATGACATGAATGAGTTGGGTAGCTCAGAGAAGTTTAATGTGTGCTCAAACATTGGTTTGCATGAGACATGCTTTTGGAATTGATAACCTGCTAATAACACTTTGAGAGATATATATACACACATAATGGAGTACTCTTGGAGACCACAAACTGAGTTGCTCTGTAATGAAAATATTCCAGGAATGCAAGTGATGTCCTTGAGGTGTTGGTGTTTATTCTTTAAAACGAGATTAGAATCCACAGCACCCTAATCTCCACAGCACCGTCCTCCACAGCTTACTGACACCCACACCTCTGAGCTGAAATGCTTTGGGTGTGAATGTCACGTCCTCAGAACCTGTCAGGTTCTTTTGCAGATGTGCCCCTGTTCTGCTGTGGTATTTGCTCACATAAATAGAGATTTCAAGACCTAAGTTTGATTCTGTGTTTACTAAAGACAGACCTTTATTTTCTGATTTACTTAAGGACAACTTTCTTATTCAAGTTTACCTAGAACCTTGGAGAAGGAAGAGGAAGCTCATGACTGCTCAAGCATTCAATATTGTAAATAATTAAATTTTTCCAGGATGTTAATGTACGTTTACTTTGAAACTGCATTGCAGGGGGAATAAAGGTTGCTTTCAGCACTGAAAATGAAGCTACTTTTGCTACCAAACCTTGAATGGGAGTATTGATAATAGCTTCAACAAAGCATGCTTTGGAAAGGAGGCCTTTCTAGTAATTAGGATTATTTATAAAAAGCACTGAGGCATTAAAGAATGTTCATTACCCAAACCATTACTGCAGTGTGGACCAGAACCAGCAGATGAAATAGCTTTTTCGAGTAGTAGCTTATCAATATCTAGAGAACCTGAAGACCTGGGAGTGAGAGAGGCTAAAAAGAGGAACGTTGTTGTTAATGATGGGGTATAAGCAATGAGGAGATCTTAGGGGGTTCTATATGCATCCTTTAGTACTGTGTTGTGCAGAACATCAGATCAGAAACCTGAGCTGCTTGTTAGGACATTTTCACATTATTTTTTATCGTGGTGATGGGGTTGTGTGTTGTCCTGCCTCTCCCTGCCTAACAGTAGTCTGGAGAGAAACCACAAAGTCCTATTACTAATTCATTTTCCTTATGCTGCCTGCGCCGGCTGTTTTCTACACGTCACTTCTTTCTTTTTTTCCCCATTTAGCTTTGTAAGAGCTACAGCTGAAACAGAGCTATTCCTCAGAGTTTGCCAGTACAAGTTGTTCTACAGCTGTCTAGGGATGCTGAAAGAGGGGAGGCAGTTTTCCACCTACTCAAAATAGTTCAGAAGTTGTGCCCTGTGATAAACTAAGTACAGCTCATTCGTTTGCAGAGGAAACTTGTGTAGTTTATTAGATCCTGCAGATGACTGGAAAGCTGATGCTCTCCCAGCAGTGCTGTGGTTACAGTCAGTGACAGGATAGAGTGTGGTTATGCTTGCCCTCCCCTGGCTGTCCTTTGAAAACACTGTTGGGGCCATGGCCACATCATTCAGTATTTGTCGTATTTTCTCACAAAGCTCTAAAATTCTTAACAGCATTGTGGGAATCATGTGCAGAGATTTTATTTTGTGAAGGCTCACGTTATTACTGTTTTCTTATGGCTGAAGGGATCAGAACTGTGTAGACAGTGAAACTTTTGTGTAATGTTTCCTCTAAGATTACTTTCAAGCCCTTTGCTATAAGGTTCTGACTTCTGTGGCTGTAGGTTTCTAACAGGGCTTCATTGCACATGTACAGAACTTCATGTATGTCTCTTTAAATATTTTCACATCTCTGTGTGATGGATTGTTGCTCCTCACAAAGAGAAATAAGAAACATTGGCAGCTTTCATTCTTTCATTTCAATTAAAAGTGCTTCTCTAATCTTTAGTGATATCAGCTGTTGAAAAATACCAGTGTTAAGCAACAGGATATATGCAGGAAAGAGGTTAAAATATTTTGCTGCCCTACTAACTTTTGAATTAGATTACAAATTACAATTTCATCCTTTCAATAATAAAGAAAAGGTCTTAAATGCAGAGTGATGGAATAATCAGCAGCACTGTTGCTTCCAAACAGGTGACAGTGTTGAAATTTTAATTCCATTAAATTTTGTTCTCTGGAGATGCAGCTTGTACTTTCAGCCATTTGTCTAGCCACATAAGCTGGAGTGGGTTCAACATGCTTGCCAAGAACAAATCCTTTGGAAGAAATGTTATACTTTGACCCAAGTTCAAGGAATTCTAAAGCAACAAAAGATAAATAATTCTGAAGACTTATTTAATGTTCAGCTTAGCTGTTTACTTTTTTTGTCCTCCCTGTGATTTGATATGCACTTGCTTAATAGCATGCACATAAACATTTTCTATATATTTATTTCTGCTTTCCTCTAGTTTAATATGACTCTGCTGTCTTTTCCCTTTGTCCTTTACAAAAGGTTTGGGTAGAATCCTGTAGCAACAATTAATTTAAACCCATTTTAAGGAGAATTTTTTTTTGTTTTGATCATCTACAATTCCCAGCAAACAGCAGAAAATTCTAGAAAGTTAACTCTTTTACACAGATGTACTTATGTTCTTTGTTTTCTAGTTTGAAAAACTTTTTCAGTAAGGTGTAGAGTGAGTATTTTGAGCATGAACATGTTTAGGTCTTTCCTTAGAACTTGTATTCATTTTTGGCTGTCTGTCTGGGGTCCAGCACAATTGCTGAAGACCACATTTTAGTGTGTTGACCATGGATTTGACAGGGGATGATAGCTGGGCATCCACATTGATGAGAGCTTGCTTTGCCTAATACAAAGAAGGTTTTGACTTTCCTCTGAGAGTTGGACAGAGCTCCTGTTGAGAGTTGCTTGTTTTTCCTCTTGGGCAGACCACAAGATGTGATGTAACAGGCTGATCTGCGGTTAATGGCACTGGGAGAGATTGGAGCCTGGAGTATCAGCTTGATGCAAGAAATGAGCTAATGGATCCAATTTCTATATAATAAACTTAGTTGTTCTTGGAGTGCCTCATAATTTGGTTGCTTTGATTATAAGCTGAAGTTAATTTCATTATTCATTAAAAAGAAATGAAGTTTTCTGCGTAAGTTCATAGCAATGCTTGCAGCTCTTGCTGCTGTAGATACCCTGTGCCCTAAAGAAATGGGAGAGCATTACCAGAACATGGGATTGCTTTGTAAGAACTGAGGATGTTTTGCCCATGACTCTGGAGATCATCCAGGTGATCTGAAAAGGGCGAGGCCCTGCTTCTCTGCAGGTGCCATGGCTTTGCCCTTCAGAGGACAAATGTCAAATGTAAAATTAGGAATAACAGAAGAGGATGTCATATATTAGCTTTTCACTGAGGGGAGTTGGGAGGAGGGGAAGAGAAAAATATATGTACTTTATCCACACTAGAAATATGGTAAACCTTATTGGCCATGAGTCCTATTTTTAAAATTGATTAAAATTAATGAAGTAGCTTGAAGGTTTGTTTGTGCAGTGGGCTTCAGGGACTCTTGAAGCCATGAAAGCATGTCTCGTGGGTACTTTTTTCACTGGTTTTAGGGATTTTTTAGATGATGACTGGGGGTCTCAGGCTCTGTAAGTTACTTTCTTGCAAAAAAAAACCCAGCCAAAACCCAGAAAAACCAAAAACTATTTCTTAATCTCTCGGTCAGCATGCTGACATTCCAAAATGTTCTTTTCAGCCAGAAAATGCTATTTTGGGCATGTGGTTTTAACACAGCAGCAAGACGAAGGTTATTAATATTCCCTGTCCTTTGACTGTAAGTGGCTGTAAAAATGTACACTTCTTTTGCCTGTTCAAGGTCAGGAACATTTCTGATTTTCTGAAGTTCATTGAAGTCCTATTCCTAGTCCTAACATTCATTCAGTTTATTGAAAGAAGATCAGGTTGGTTTGTGATTATGTTTTTAAATGCATTGCCTGGAGTGTTTCTAATCAGTAAACAGTCTATGTGCCATAAGGATTTTCCTTATGGATTTTCCTCTAATCCTTTTTCCCCTTATCTGTTGTGTTCTTTCTTTTTTTACTCTTTCCTCCCTGAAATATCACAGGAGGCAAACAGCATGAAAGGAAGAACATCAGCTGATTTAATTTCTGTAGGACTGAACTACAGCAAGTGGTGTGCTAGGTAGAAAATTTGAAACCCTTTAGAGTGCTCTGTGAAAGCACAGAGCCACATGGGGGAATTAAGGTGGGATGCCACCCAAATTGTTTCTAAGTGGGGGAATTTATTTTTGAAAGTGAAGGCAAGCTGCTTGCTCAAGATGAAAATTTACTTGTTTTTATGGCACCTTATCAGAGTCTGCTTTCCCTTCCTTCAACTTTCATCCCACCACCTCCTGCCAATTTGTACTACGTGCACATGCACAAAAGCAAACATGCCTCCCCAAGCTAAAAAAACCCCAAACCTGCAGTATTTATACTCTAACTCTCCCTCAGTCCATCTGTCCTGCTGCTTCTGTTGTGACCCAGTGTTGTTTTGCTTTTCTCACTTGATGGGATTACATCCCAAATTGCCACTTCAGGCACAGTACGTGGTGCCACATCAGCTGTAGAGGGGTGGTGAGCGAGAAGACACAGTGACATCTGTCAGCTAGAAGAAGAGAATGGTTGGCAGAAACATTGCTGAAAATAAAATCGAGCAGCAGAAGGAACAGCAAAACTAAGACTCCATAATACCGTTAAGGAAAATGGTTTCATGCATTTATTTTCTATATTAAGGAATGTAAATTATAAAATGTGTAGTTAGCAAAAGTGTGCATAAATCTGGAATAGTTGCATGATTTTTTCAGCTACCTCTTCTTAAGCCTGTGAGGTGTGTAGGGAATATGCACAGCTTCAACCAGCTGGAAACCCTCACCTAGACCTAGGACTTGCAGATCTGAGCTAGTATTATCAGCTTTGCTGGCATGCTTCTACTTCTTCCAGGACCTTCTATCCGCTTTTCTATCAGACTTCTGCCTTTTATTGGACTCACCACAACTGAATGAAGAAAGTTTATTTTAATATCAACAAAAATGTTTTGAGGTGGCTTCAAATTTATGACTTGACCTATTGAAAGGAATGTTCTTTTGTTTCTGTGACCCACTCAGGCAGGACACAGCCCTTGGTACCCTAAGCAGGTGTGGATTCAACCTTTGGTTGTCCTGCTGTCTGACCTCTGCTTTATGCATTTGACATGGTCCGTGGCTGAACAGCTTCTGCCACTGCTTCTGAACACTCAGTGTAAGTTTTGTTCAGATGTGTAGATGGTTTAATGTTAATAGAGTATATTTCCTAAGTGCATTGCTTAATTAATTGCATCTCACTCCAGTTTCAGTACTGGAGTCGAATGTGTGTGGTACAAAGATACTTGACAATGGTATGAGCACACATAGTGTCTAAATCCAAGTAATCTTATCAGAAATCAGGCTTCTTTTTCTCTTCTCTGATCCTTTCTTATCTTCTACCAACACAGCATGTGACTGTTCTTTGATTTCACTTGCCTGAATTAAGTAGGAGGCCGTAACTTATCGTTGTTAATGGGGTAGTTTGAAAGAAGGAGTGGTAGACTGAGCCTCCAAAAGGACTGAGGGAAGCCAACATCTCACATTCTCAGCACGGATTGCAGTTTCAGAGCAGATTGGCCAACTGGGGTGGGACATCTGCTGGGATATTCCCGCAGGAATAAACAACTGCAATACCAGGAAATCCATTAATTTGCATTCGGTTGGGGTATAGTGCACATCTGTTTAGGCAATACAGCTGCAGTAGGAGACTGTGGTTAACATCAGCCTGGAATTCTAGTTTATGTATACTGGAAGTTTGTCTGGCTTAAACTCTTAAAACGTAGCACTCCCAGTTTGGACTCATTACTCCTTGAAAAGAGGGTTAAGAGGATTGCCTATCCCTTTTAGGACGTATTGCATCAGTTCTGCATGAAGCCTGACTCCTGGCATGCCGTAGCAGAGGAGGTCTGGGATAGGGCAGGTGTTTTCACTCCCCCTGTGTTTGCTGGGATAGGGCAGGTGTGTTCTCTCGCCCTGTGTGTGCTGGGTTAGGGCAGGTGTTTTCCCGTGCCCTGGGTTTGCTGGGATAGGGCAGGTGTGTTCTCTCGCCCTGTGTGTGCTGGGTTAGGGCAGGTGTTTTCCCGTGCCCTGGGTTTGCTGGGATAGGGCAGGTGTGTTCTCTCGCCCTGTGTGTGCTGGGTTAGGGCAGGTGTTTTCCCGTGCCCTGGGTTTGCTGGGATAGGGCAGGTGTGTTCTCTCGCCCTGTGTGTGCTGGGTTAGGGCAGGTGTTTTCCCGTGCCCTGGGTTTGCTGGGATAGGGCAGGTGTGTTCTCTCGCCCTGTGTGTGCTGGGTTAGGGCAGGTGTTTTCCCGTGCCCTGGGTTTGCTGGGATAGGGCAGGTGTGTTCTCTCGCCCTGTGTGTGCTGGGTTAGGGCAGGTGTTTTCCCGTGCCCTGGGTTTGCTGGGATAGGGCAGGTGTGTTCTCTCGCCCTGTGTGTGCTGGGTTAGGGCAGGTGTTTTCCCGTGCCCTGGGTTTGCTGGGATAGGGCAGGTGTGTTCTCTCGCCCTGTGTGTGCTGGGTTAGGGCAGGTGTTTTCCCGTGCCCTGGGTTTGCTGGGATAGGGCAGGTGTATTCACTCCCCCTGTGTTTGCTGGCTGTAGCTCTGGTGTGCTGGCAGCCCACTGGCTTCACACTGGAGTTATCTTCAGCGTTTAGGTCAGCATGCCCTCGGTGAGAACAGAGGAGGTTCACATCTTGGTGTTTGTCCTTGGCTGGTCTGTAACAACTTGTTCTACAGAATCAAACAGTTGCAAACAGAAGGGCAGCTTGCCCTCTTCAGGAAACAATCTGGAAAATAGGTCAGTATTTTCATTAGGATCCTGATGTGAGGGGTTGAAGAGCACCTCTTGGAGCTGGGTGTGGTACAGTAATTGTGCAGAGTCAGGCAGGGTGGCATGAGGCTGCCTCTGAATGCACATTGTTAGTGCCTGGATGGATATATGTAAGAGGGAAATGAGAGATTGCTGTGACTGAAGGTTTAGGAGGCTGATGAAACAAAGCAGTTTAAAACTGGCTTTAAACTTTATAACAGAACTGGGGTAGATTGACATTCACTGACAATACATGTTACTGAAGGCTGGGTTTTACTCACTCCTGGTCATTACCACTGCATAGTCAAAGCAATTACTCTGTGAAGGGTTCATTGCAAATGGTGAGCAGAGGGTGCCCCAGAGCTGGTGCCATGCATTTGGCACTGATGGGCCTGTCACAGGTGCCTTTACCTGTTGCTAAGCTGTACTATGCCTCCTTTACAGCTTTTGCCGCTGTTAAAAGCAGGGGTTTTTTTTCCAAAATTCAAGCTTGCATCTCACCATTGACTAGTAATTGACCATCACTGAGTAACTCACAACTTTGAGGCCTCTCCTTGCAATCTGTGCCTGTATTTTCCAGCCCTTGAGTCTTATCTCATATCTAAGCTGTTTGCTGTAACAGGAGGTACCTGGTACCTAGCTCTAGCTCGTACAATTATTCCTAGAATAATTTCTTAAGCATAAGAGGCCAGAATTTGGGACTTGCACATTTGGCATTGGAATACAGGCCTTTTCCTAGCAGTGACAATACTATTTTTACTGAGCCACATGGTACAAAAATACATATACACTGTTTACTAGCCATGATGTGTAAGGTTGCTTATGTTTGAGTTTATAACAAACTAGTAATTAAATACCAGTCAAGCTGCTGTTTTTGTGGGTACAAAAGCTTCTGCTTTGGCTACAGCCAATGAAGGTTTTAGAACTGTGTAGCTACTGATGAATGGTGTGTTCAACTGATGACGAGTTTAATCCTGAGTATCCTGATTGAATCCTGAGTATCCTGAGGATAGTGGTGTTCCAAGCTTACCCTAAGTACCATTTCTAATATAGGTACAGATTGGACAGAGAATATCAAGCTGTGTATATGTACATACTTGTAAAGAGACTTTACTTAATCTCTTGTAGATGATTAATTCTCCTTCTTAAAAGGTGAAGAGGAATATGTGGATATGTGTCACCAAAATCTGTTCACATGAAGATGAACTGTTTGTACTCTATTCTAAGCATTAAAAAAATAAAGAAAAAAGAGTAAAATCTTAATATGCTGAGAAATCTGTGGTTTGCACTCCTGATGTACAGATCACTTTAATTAGGGTACTTCTCTGACACGATTCTTGATAATATGAGATTTCTTTTGTAGCAGTGACATCAGCATGGTAATGTTATCCTCTCTAACTGGTGAATTGACCAGCTGTTGAACAGGAGTTCATTAAATACAGAAAAAAAATGTGTTTCTAATGAAGCTATGTAATAGTACTTTTAGTATTTTAAAATTCTTATGCCTGTGTAAATGGGTGTAAGGTTAGCCCTTTTTCAAAGAAATATGTGAATCATTTTTGTTCAGGGTAGGGGCAGTTGAGTTGTAAATTGTGGTATGTTTTTCACAGAAGCTCTAACTAGTCTGTTTAAAAACAACCCCAAAATCCTCAACACCCGCCTACCACACTGCAGAATGTTGGTTCAGTTGTGCTGGGATTTTGGCTGGTTAGAGTTGAATTTAAGAAAGAAATAACAAATATGCCGTTTATTTTATTAGAGGTGTGTAATACCTCGTGTATCCTTTCACTTACGTTTTTCACACTTGGTGTTTAGTTTTTGTGCATTAACTGCTCTGACTAAGTCAGGAGGAATTATCTTCCTGACAGTTTCACAAACAAACTCACAACTATAACATCCAGTTTCCAGAGGGTGCTGGAATTATTTCAAGAGATGTCTTAGAGTGGGACCACATCTTTCCAAAGCTAAAAAAGGGGTGGGGAGTAGGTGCAAAAAAATGCACCTGTCATTCTTCATAGGCACAAACAAATATGGGTGTCCATCTCCTCTTTAGATATGTGCATTTGGAGGCTAGACTAGGAAAAAGCCTTAGTAATTAACAGGATTACCTCCTTTGGAACATTTATAAGATGTGCAGGAAAATAAGGGAAATGCACTACCACCTGAAATTTGGGACGTCTTACTTGGTATGGGCAGAGATAACTTGTCAATCAAAATCCATCAGTGATTATAGTTGACAAATGTGTGTTTATTGCTTCAACTCTTGCTCGGCTCAGTTATTAATTTCCTGTCCAAACAGAAATACAGTGAGACATTTCTGTGCTGCTGTCTTTATGCATTCCACATCATCCCTTGGTATTTTCTGTCCACTGTCCACTTAGGTACCAAATAATGACTCATTACAAGTGTGTGGTAATCATTAACTGAGGAATAGTTGTGTTGCAGTCCTTGACAGCTGTCAAATTTGGGATTAAATATATACCCAAGTCATTGCAGCTGCCCATGGAGGCTCAGGGAAGCGCAGGGATTCTGCTGGCCACCAGCAGGGCTGTAAAGTTAATTAGTTAAGTACATGTTATTGGGCACTCATCAAGTCACTGGAACGGCCTGAGGAGAAATAGGGCTTGTTGGTGATATTTGGGTTTGGGGTTTTCTGCTTGTTTGTTGAAATAGTAGGGGCCATTCTTCCATCTGTTGACGAATTTTAGTCCTTTCTTATGGTAAAAGTTTAATATTTGCTGTCTACCTTCTTACAGTTCTTAAGTGGATTTATTTTTCTGTTGATAAATAGAACAGAAAAGTCAACACCTCTTTAAGGAGATCATCCTCATAGTTCAGTGTCATTATGCTGTTTCTTATACCATCTTTCTTTCTGTGCTAGAACTTTAAAAAGAAGACTGTGAAATACTTACACTTTTAATTGCTGTTTTTAATGTTAGTTATGTTCAGAGGTTTTCTTTCCCTAAACAACTGGTCATAAACAATCATTAGCACTTGTCTTGTAAAATGTGGTGGTGATAGGTTTACTTTCTTATTCAGTGTTTTCTGTTTCACAAATAAGTGATAATTGAGGAAGAAATATTGACTGTTTAGCCACAGGTCTTACTGCTGTAGAGGATGCTGTCAGTGCATACTTGAAGTTAAGTCACTGAGGGAGTTTATCTATCTTTTAGACTATGGAAATGTCTATATTTTATGCTCCCAATATTGCAAAACTGTAGTAAAACTTTCAGCTTTTAATGAAGTAGCAATATTCTACTATTCAGTCAGACCAAAAATATCTCAAGACTATAGTTAAACAAACAGAAAGAAGTAAAATTTCTCCCTGCCATTTCTTGGAAAATTAACTGAAATTTATGTAGAGCAGCATTAAACAGACTCCTTCATTTTCTCTGTTGAGTCTGTTCATTTTCTTTACTGAGATATTTTAGTGTGAAAAAAGCCAACTTGAGGGCTTTATGATGTTTTTCACTGTACTTGCAATTAATTTCTCTGCCCCATTCCTCCTTAAGCAAGAGATGGCTGCAGATTGTTCTTTTAGCAGCGTGAGTGCACGGGACAGTGTCTGCCTTGCCTGCTTTTAGTTTAAGTAATGTACCTTCACTTCTACAATCAGTCTTAATCAATGATGTGAAATGTGAACATTCAAACAAGTTGAAGAGAAGTGCTCTGAAAGTAATTTCTGTCCTGCTGCAGAGCTCCTGGTTCAACTGGAAGCAGATCTACAGGGAATTTTAACAAGCAAGGAGCACTGCTAGAAGGCATCTGAGTAATTATCCTATTAAAACAGAGCAACATCTGCATTACCTGTGCAAGCACAGAATGGAACATTATGTTCTCTAATCCTGTCAGGGAGCAGTATGAAATTAAAAGCATAACATTTTACCGAGTATATGTTCTAACATGATAGGTTACACCTAATTACCTTTTAATTACCCCTCATCTAGTTGGACTTTAAGCTAAGGACCCTGCCTCTAACTCACAACACAGACCATTTCTTGCCTTTGGATTCTTCATGCCAGGTTTTGTAACTGAGTTTACCTTGAAAAGTTGGTCCTACTATATCTTGAAGGCCTTTATTACAATTCTTCTTCCCTTGTGTATGAAAAGCTCTGAGACTATTGGTGTATGGATAAAAGACATGCTGCAGCATTCAGAAGTTTGTGTTTTTGATTTAGTTGCAAAGAGCAACCTCGTTGGAGTATGTTTTATGGATAAGGAGCAGCTCTGCACAGCAGAGGCCACACAGGAGCAGGACATTATTCCAGCCTCCCAGCTGCTTGCAGTGGAAGCCAGGAGAGTGTATTGGCTTAAATAATGTAGATTTCTTCTTTCCTCTTTACCCCTGAGGGAGTCTGATTTCCTGATCACCTATCTAGCCATATGCTGTGGCTCTTGCCAGGAACTCCGAGCAGTGTCACTGCCAGCTAAGATTACTTGTTTTCTGAGAGCAGAATTACATTGAGAACTGTCTGAAATTGCTGCACTGGCAACATGGCAGAGGTTTGCATACACACACACAAATAAATAGGTAACAGCAGCCTTACTTTGAAATACAGCTTAGAAACCACTGCAGGCAGGGAATTTGATCCAGATCCTGTGAGGTGTTCTCCACCTGCTCGGGCACATCACTCCTGCTTTGTTGTCTTTCCAGGGCTTTTCTCAGCCTCCTTTTGCTCTGGCTGCTGCAGTACAATGATGAGACATGCAAATTGACCATTTACAAAGCAAGCATATTGTCTGCTCCTGGTTTGTGCCAGTTAGGGGGAAGACCTAGTGTGGCTACTAAAAACTTCAGGTGTGCTAACTATGCTTTTTTTCTCCTCTCTTTCAACAGGATGGAACTGAAATGCAGATATGTGCTGACAAAGGAGTTGGAATAAGACTGAGTCCTGCTCTGTGATATTTATATACCTGGACCATGAACTTGCTGTTTGGCTTCATGCTTTAGGAACCTTTGTAGTAACTGTGTGAAGCTGTTGGGAATCATGGCATTCTCTCCATGGAAGCTGTCCTCTCAGAAACTTGGCTTTTTTCTGGTGACTTTTGGTTTTATTTGGGGAATGATGCTTCTGCATTTTACTATTCAGCAACAAACACAACACGAAAGCAGTTCAGTCCTGCGTGAGCAAATTTTGGACCTCAGCAAAAGATACATCAAGGCATTAGCTGAAGAAAATAAAAATGTAGTTGATGGGCCTTATGTTGGGACAGTGACAGCATATGGTAAGTGTGTTCTCTGGATTATTTGATAATCTGATTAAGGCTTTTTCCTCAATTGTCCAAACATTTTGCTTCATAATGCTGCTCAATTAGCAGCATTATGCTCAATTAGCAGCACAAACTCTGTGCATTTTCTGTACAAATGAGGAAATGGCCTTCCCTTTTAAGCAGGACAAATTTTACATTTCCAGTCACTTGGAAATGAAGCTGTTTGCTAATTTTTATTACATCTAGTAAATCTATCTAGTATGCCTTAGGTTATTTGTTAGAAGGGAGTTTTAAAAAACTTTTTTGGTGTTTTTGAGAAGGTTGGGAGGCTTTTCAGTTTTCGTTTCTGTGATCTAAAACATTCCCCGTGGAAAAACTTGCCTTAGTTATAAAATGGAGACCTGTTACATTTATTTCTTCTTCTTTCCTATTTCACTTCTTTGTTCAGTCAATTTAGTTAATGTTTATGGGTTTTTTATCAGGCATAATCTTAAATTAAACTTAAGTATATCCTACTTGCCTCAGGGCAGAGAAGTCCGTGAGTTTTAGGGCTTTGTTTGGCAGTAGGTTTTAATGCTTACTCTCTTCCAGTTTGTACATGAGAGTTAAGTTTTTGTGCATGTGTCAGACAAAGCAAGCAGAAAAGAAAGAAGCATATTACTCGAAAATATTACTAAAATAAAAATATTATA
>WAAE01009745.1:0-245803 GCA_013400495.1 Nicator chloris | reverse complement strand
TGGAGCAGGGAATATTTTGGGAAGTTAGAAAAGGTGATGAGGGGAAATGCAAGATAAACTGCACTTAAAGAGCAGGTAGAACTCTGGTGTCTCTTCCACCATTCACTTTTAACAAGGACTTCTCTTGCTCTTTTTTCCCTCTTCCGTATTTTCATTCTTCTTCTATTTTCTTTAGTTTCCAGCTCTTTATCTGTATCATATCTTAAAGTTATCAATTTATTTCTTTTCTTTCTCTCTTGATCTGCTGTTATTTTATTTTACCTCTTCTCTTATTTGCTGTTTCTGGCTTTGTGGCTTTTTGTTTTGCTTTTTGTTTTCCTGTTTTTCCTCTCTTACCACTGATGCATTTTAAGTTAGTAAAAATCTAGTCCTTGCTCTGTTTATACTTTTTTCATTTGATTTTACTTTTTACTAATTCTTTCATCTTTTTTAATAACTTCAAAAATTTTAAACTAGTTTCTGTTATTAAAGCATTTCCTACATGCTGTTTTTCATTAGCATATCTCAAACACAAGTACAGAGCATGTCAGATTCATATCTAAGGAGATTAGCAAGAAACAGTGATGCTGAAGGCACTGGAAGGAAGGCAGCAATAACTACTCTGGGGCACTGCTGGCATTCACTGCCTGGCAATTTGGTTTCACACTTCTACATTAAACCTTGCCTTTTGCAAATTATCTTGCAAGCCAAGTGCAACTCTCTCCCTCTTTGTAGCCTAAGCTGTGAAGGTAATGTGCACAATGAAGTTAATTACTGTAATACCACATTTGAGGGAAATAACCACAGAGAGAGTTCAGCCCAATTAGTAAAACTTCACTCTCCTTTATTGGAATGTTGTTTAGGTACGAGGGGAGCACTTTGCCTGTTTCAGGAGGCTTTGTGATACAAGCTAGAGCCTCTTTTCTTAAGACAGATGTTACTGCATAGTGAACTCAAGGCCAAACTTGTATGGGAGTTACTGCCTTGGATATCTAGAGTAAGCGAAAATGTTTGTCATTTCAGACCTTTAAACCAACTTTCAGTTGTTTCCCAGACTGTGATAGAAGCTAAGTTTATATTTTCAGATTAAACAAGGAGGGAGAGAACAAAGAACTGTGGTGTCAGGCTGTGCCACCTTAGGAAAGTGTGCAAATAAAATGCCAGGTTATTTCTTCTTTTGCCATAGGCTTTCTGATAAATCTTAAATCTGATTTTAGGCTTTTCAGGTAATTTATTTTTCTTTTCAAAAATAGCTAATTTTCTGATTTCAGTTTGTCAATACAGTATTTTTTGAAAAGACTGGAACTGCTTAGCTAAACCTCTAGTAGTAAAATATCCCAGGAGCGGTTAATATAGGAGTAGTTCAGAGTTGTGCCAGTGTGTTCCATGTCCCATGTGTGAGCATTCCATCATTTACACACGTGTTCCATGGAGGGATTGCATCACTGCTTGAAACACAAGTGAGTTATGCAGTATTGCTCTTGGTACTGCAACGGAGCTGAATCCCACATTGGTACAGAGGAGAGATTGCCATGCAGGAATTGCACACTACAGTAAAAAACCCATCTCAGACTAATGGGTGCCAGTAAGACTTTGTCAATGCTTCTGTCCAAACCCAGTCTTCTGTTATTGAATATCAGTGGTAATGGAAGAGTTAATAACCCTGCGCAGCATCATTATCTGGGAGTCTTGTGAACTTTAAACATCACTGTAACCTCTTGTAGCGTGTCTGGAAGTCTCTAGAGTTTTCCTCCTCTCAGGGAACACCCAGCCAACCAAAAACCACAACTCCAAAAACTCCACCAAACCAAAACACCCCTAAGCAAAGCAAGGGGCTCAATGAGGCAGATGTTGAGAAACTTTGAATAGAGAGAAGAGTGTGGTAGCTAGTGTGTTTGGACCCTTGCTTCAGGAGATTCTCAGTTCATTGATGGTATTTTATAGTAAACACAAGGTTTAGTGGAATTAATAGATTTCTCTGCTTTCAGTTATCGCTGAGATTGCTGAAATACTGAGAGGCTTTTGGTCTATGCCACTAAATTTACATTACATGCTTAATCTTTGTCTAAATACCAGGTAGCTTGGTGTTCTTCAGAAGCTGGCATGTATGCAAAGTGCAGTTATATAACCTGAAATTTCCCCAAGAAATTGGCCAAGTCCTAGTTCAGTCAAATAAGCATAAAAGCAACTAGAAAATGCCTAATAGTTTAGGCTGTTCTTTGTCTTTTGTAACTCCTAAGCAGATAATGCTGTGCTCTGTGTGGTTGTGTGCATATCTTTACTGAAGGAGTGGTGAAGAATTGGAAAATTGGAACAGAGAAGTGGTGGAGTTGCCATCCTTGGAAGTGTTCAAAAAAAACAAGCAGTTGTGGCACTCACTGCCATGGCTTAACTGACAAAGTTCAGTCCAAGGCTGGACTTCATGATCTTGGAGGTCTTTTCCCACCTTAAATATCCTGTGATTCTATATAGAATAATGACTGTTAGGATCACCTCATTTTAGGTCTTTGATGTTTTCCTTTTCTTTAAGGCTTTATATGTGTGTTACTCCATCTTAATATAGTTGCAGCCATAACAGGGATTTTTAGTAATTTCTTTCAAGGACTTCCTTCTTCTGGGCCGAAGAGACATTAGTTGATTTTTTCCTTTTTCACATTGTATATATGTTATGCTTGATTTTAATTTTGTGAAAAAGTGATTTGGAACTAGCTATATTGTGGAAAAACTGCAGAAATGAAAGATTGTGTATTTCAGGTTTAAGTTTAATGAAAACATTTTTTACAGAAGCTAGTTTTTTTAGTTATAGTTGATTTGTTCTTAATTCTTTCAATATAGGAGTGAATCCTGCGACTTTTCTAAAGACTATGCCCATGTAAATTGTGGAGTAAAAGTACTCATGTTAATGGGATTACAAGTCCTCCTGTAATTTCATTCACTTCTAAAATTGCAATCTCTTCATTTGTAGCCATATATAACCTCTAAAAGTGCATTAAAATGCTGTGAATAATAGGAAACAGAACTTCATGTGCTGGAATTGCTTGTGTGCTAGGCACTACTTACCTGTGTTGCTGATTTATCAATCTTAAAGGAAAACACTCTTTGCTGTAAATTACCACAGGAGGAATTGATGTTTTGTGTTTCTGTAAACACAACAAGGCACTGGGTTTTATTTTGCACCTGAGTCTTAAATGCTGAATCAGCCCCACCTGGGAAGGTGACACAGCATCCCAGGATAGTAAGTGCTTCAGACCTGTTAATGGACCGAGGACCCTAACAGTGGTTTTTCACAGTTTGGGTCAACTTCTGCTCTTGACCTCTTTTCATATCTTTGTGTGCTGTTTCTAGTTACAGTAATTGTAGCTTCTGCTGTTCTCACAAAAAAAAACCCCAAAATCAAACCAGATCGAGTGAATGTGGGATGTAATCAACTAATTTTCCTACCCTAAATTCAGTTCTATGAATAACCACTTAATTGGTTTAGAGCCTTAAGCGCCAATTAAAGAAAAAAAAAAAGGGTGGAGGAATTAATCAGGCCCTTGGAGATCTGTAGTGATATGTGGAGTTTTTCTGACCAACTTGAGCTTCTCACCCGCTAAGATGCTTTTGGAAATTGTGCCAACTGTCCTGAAAGGCTGTACCCCAAGTCTTGGAAGGAACTGAACGGGAATAGAGTGATGACCCTTCCTGTTCCATGGTCTTTAGCTAGGGATGTAGAGTGATGCAGAGAAGAGAGCACCTAAACCTCTGCAGTGCCTGGATGCACTAACCAATAGAGGTAACTTTTGCTTTAGATCATGATCAAGGTTTGATTTATTTAGTCTCAGCACTGATTTTGGTGCGCATTGATGAAAGTGTTGGCTCCACTTGCCCAAAGTCATCCGGCAGAGTCTTTCTTACAGAGAAAGTCATGTCCTTTATCCCAGCTGGAACTCTGCCAGCCCCTCAAAGGCGGCTGCTGCTCCGAGGTTTAGGCCCTCATAGAGCTGTTGGGTGCCTTCCCTTGCCCATGTGGGTCCCCACCCTTAAAGAGAAGGAAATAATCCCCTGTCCATAACCGGTGCAGCAAGGTGAGGAGGTTTGATGGCTGCTATGGGCACCTGTTCCCTGAGGAGAGGAGCGTTTCACCTCAGTGTTTCACACAGCTCAACCAAAACCAACAAAGGTTGTTTCAGAAACAGAAGGTGCAACAGAAAGGTGCTGCAGGATGGGCTTTGGAATTCACTTCATGAGTCTTTCCCACCTGTAAATGGAAAGGGGAGCCCAGTGCACCAAGGTGAAACACCTTCATGTAGTAGCAGTAGGCACAATGGTTTTTGATCACCAGACCCCAGGACAGCCTCATTCCATGTGTTGTGAATAATGATAAAGATGCACTCACTCGTGCCTCTTCCAAGCACTTGGAAAGGCAAAACTGATATTTCTGCTAGAAACAAAGTCAGGGGAGACACGATTGTTTTCACAGCTGCCAAACAGCACAATTGTGGTCTTTCCTCTCCTGCCTTGCTGCATGCTTCCAGCCTGTCCCCTGCCTCCATAGCTCCCTGCTAGGCAGCTCAGCCCTGCAGCCTGGCATGCCCTGGTGCCAGTCCCACTGATGCAGAGGGCATTCAGGGCCGCTGGGTTATGGGGGCCAGTGCTCTTTTGTCAGCAGAATTTTTCCTAAAGCTGTTTAGTTTTGGTTCCCAAGGCATAAAGTTGTGGGTCTGACTTTATACCAGTTCAGTAAAGGTTTTCTCAAAAAACCTTGGCATTTAGATGCCTTTTTCTTGTTGGTGCCCATGACAACAGAACCATTGGTTTGGGTATTCTGTGTCAGCTCTCTGTGTACAGCAAAATTCCTTTGCAGCTCTTATTTGACCTCACTAAAAACAGGAAAAAAGATTCACCCTGTTATGCAATTGTCCAGCTAAGAGCTGTCTATATAAGTGGATTATATACTGCTTATATCTTAAAAGTAGATGAATTGCACATATGATTCTGCAATGGAATTGAAAGTTGCTCATGCCAGGAGATAAAGGGTACTCTGCAATGTTTCTTGAGAATGCTGGCTGTATTTGGGGAGGGGGAAGTAAGATGGTTTCTTAGCTATGCAGTTGCTTCATAAAATAAAATTTCAGTCAGATCTGGTACACGGTCTGGGAAATTACAAGTTTTTTCTGTTCCTTAGAGTCACATTAAACTTATTTTTGTGCTTGACCTTGTTGCAGCAAAACTAATACTATTTGTATTACTCTAGTACTTTTTGCTTTAGGGAAAGGATTGTTCATCCTCTTGAGTATTTTTCATGAGAGAAGGTGAACTTCTTGGTGTTAAATGTCCATAGTACAGTTTTGTTCTTTTATCACCATGTACTTTTTCCTGGGTTTGATTGGACAAGTGTTAGAAAAAAAGCAAGTTTCATCTTTTGTAAGTGTGACATACTCCTGCTTCCATGTGTTTCAATCCTAATGGTTGAGAAGGCATAAAGGGGTGTTGAGAAGTTGTTGCTGCCAAAATTAATGCATTACTGTATGCAAATATCTGACACGAATATGAATAACTGAGGGTGCTAATTTCAACGCGCCAATTATACATTAAGCATCGTTCAGTGAGTGGCAATGATATGTCAGGTTAGTAAATAGGATTTGAGTTCTTGTTTTGATTTAGAACAAAAAATGGCTTGAGTGGAGGAGGCCGGAACCCTCCTGCTCTCCAAAGCATAGAGAAACAAAGATGCATGATGGAAATCTACTTAAGAGTCTTGTCACAGTTTGGAGGGGAAAAAAAATCATATGCCCTTGAGTATTACTGGTGAGAACACTACATTTTTATACTTTGAAGCAATTATACCCAATGTGTGATACTCTGTAGCTGACAAAAAAAATTACGATCTTTCCAGTTTCTTGGTACAGTGTTTCTGTAGCTGCCTTCCCCAGAGAGGCTTTCCTGGGGATGGGAGCACTTGCAGGTAGGGCTGGCTGCTGCATTTCCTACTCCAACCCTGATCAAGTCCTATAAACCTTGTGAAATTATAGTGTACATGAGTAGCATCCTCTGCCTGCAAATGTGATGTATTACTAGTAAAATTCAGATTTTTGTGTGTGTGCTTTGATTTCAAGCATTCTTTATACTGTGCGTTCTAAATATAGACTGAGTCCGTGCCAAAGACCAAGTGCAAACTTACAAAACCATCATTGATAGAAATTCTAGTCTCTTTAATGACTTCCTCTGGAAACTGTAATTTCAATCATATGATTTTTCTGAAGTAGCAGTAGGAGGGAATGTCAGAAAAATAGCTGTAATGCAGTTTTCAGAATTTTAAAGTTTTCACCTGTACAAACTTAACCTTGTATGTAACTGTGCTGGTCATTTAATTCCTTGTTTATTTGGCAAGACTAACATTGTCTGTAAAGCAAGTCAGATCTAAAGAGAACAAAATCCCAGGCATAGCTAGTGTTCTGGTGACTTTTTTGGTCCACATTTTTCATGTTTAGAAACATTTGTGTTTTTATGGTAAATACTCATTGAACACTCTCGTGGTTTTGGCTTTGGAATTGGTTTTGTTTAGCTAGGGAGACCAAAACCATCTGGCAATGCTCACCAACCATGGCCAGTCTTAGAGGGTTGCTGGCAACATGTTCTCCCTATGGTAACTCCTGTGAAAGGGAAAGGCAAATGAGCTCTTGTTAATGGGAACAAAGCTGTGGGAAAGGACAAAGTTGGGAATGAAGTGGAATGGGGAGAGACACAGAGGAAATGAGAGGCTGATGAGGAGACTGAAGCCAGTTGGAAAGAGGTAGGTGGGATGGCAGGAAACATGAGGTTAGCGTGGGAGTCTTAAAGAAAGTAGGGTTTTGAAGAGTAGAATAATAGAGTTAGTGACAAAGATGGTGTAAAGATAATGGGAAAAGAGATGGGAGGTGCAAAGAAGGAAAATGCATATTCCAAAAAGTGAAGGGAAGGATTACAGCCTTGTGTTCATAGGTGGAAATTCCAGCATGAATTTCCAATACATATCCTTTTCTTGGAAATTAGATCTGACACAGTTCTGAGGTTCTTACTTAATGAATATCCTAAGGAAAAGCTGGAAAATGCTGCTGCATTGAAGTGTACTTTCATTACTGTCCTAGACCAATGATTCAATGTCTAACATGTCACTATTCCTATCTGATGTCTTTGTGCAGCTTCCATAAAGATGCAGTTTTGATGGCTGCAATTTAAATTTGTTAAACATTTACCAGATGTCTTCTCTTGCATCAAAACATATGTATGACTTAAAATACCAGGAATGCAAAACATGAATTTCTAGTCCATGGGAGCTGAGGATATTGGTAATTTCTAATAAAAAAATCACAAAACAGAATTAGAATGTGTGCAAGTAAACCAAGAAGGCAATAAAAAGCATTAATATTGAGTGCAGCTTTCATCCAGCTGATTGGATTTGTCCAGTGCCATGTCAAATAATGTAAACTTGTTTTTGCAGTGCTGGAGGAGAGTAGTGGCCAAGAAAGTAAGCTGTGAAAACACTGGGCTTCAGGAAAGTGCAAGCTGTTTTGTGGAATTGGCTTAAAATCCTCTCATGCCAAGCAGCTCCCACTGAGATTTCCAGCAGTAAATTGGTAGCTGTACGTGTGCAAAATGCATTCCTGTGTATAGTTGCTCTCTACTCTGAGTGCAGTGAGCAGTAAAGCTCATGTTCAGCTCTCCTGCCTCTGGGTGCTCTCACGTGGAGGATGACACAGGTGAATTGATTTGCTCACAGATGCACATTTGGTCACATCAAAGAAATCTGAATTGTCAGACTGAACATGTGCTGTCTGTGAGGGCAAGAAATACTGAAAGTGGCTATGCAGGTGCATAATTTTTTTTAATTTTCTTCTTGTGAGTTTGCTTCCTGAAGGATGCTGCAGGAAGGAATCCCTGTAGGAATGCCGTGACAGTGTACATGGGTACACTTGGGAGGGAAGCAGATTTTGGATTCCATAAGTAAAGATGGAGTTAGTTCTAGAGTGATGGGGTTGGAAGAAAAATAAACCAAAGGAAACTGCTATAGAGAAGGCCATTTATAGCATGAATTATTGCTAGAATGCCAGATGAAGATAAGAAAGCTATGACAAAATGGGTTATACTTTGAATCAGCTGACTCATTATATTGAAAATTGCTTCTTAGCAGTGTAAGCAGCATTATCAGCCCAAAAGAAGAAATCTTGAAGAAGTAAGGGACTCTTTGCCATTAACTCTTTTTTCTTGCCTTCCTAACGTACATTAACAGACACAGATACATTTTGCATATTTTCTGCTTCTTCATCTTCTGTTATTATTGCAATTAAAACTTAACCTCAGTCATTGCCAGCATCAGCTGAAAATGAACATCTGGTAACAGACTTGAGTGCCTAAACTGCAGTTTCTAAACATTTGCAGCTGTCTGCAAGTGGTGCCCTTTGGTGTTCTGCTCTCATCTGCTGGCAGGGGAAGATGTGAGCAAGAGCTGTGGGGAGAGGTGGTGCTCTCTACTTCTTGATATTAATATGAGTTTTTGTCTTGCTGACCTCTTTGAGTTGCCAGTGCCTTAATCACCCTAATGACACAGGGGTTTGTTTTTGGTTTTTTTTGGAGGGGGGTGGTGGTTTTGGGGTCTTTTGTTGGTCTTGTTTTGTTTTGTTTTGTTTTTTTTTTCATGGGCAGACTTAAGGTTATCCAGAGACAGTGAGGTATGTGAGGCCATAGCTGCTAACCAAAATATTGACATAAACCTGTGCCCAGCATTTGCATTCAGGAGTTAGACTGGCATGGTGGAGTACAGGGAGTGCTGGCTCATATTTTGTGGTTTATCTCAAGCAATTCTCTGGTTTTTAAGTCTAGTGTTTGCTGGTAATTTTTGAAGTAACTCTCATGCCTGGTATAATATACAAGTATTTACAAAACTCCTTTGTTTTAATGCTGGTTGAAATCTACCCAAGTAAAATCAGTTGAAGGCAACTTTATTAATATGACATAAATTTATTATTGATCCAGTTATCAATTTTTAGGGGTTTTTTGCTGTACTTGTGAGCTAGAATTTGATTTTGCTACAGTTAAAGGAAAACTTGTCTTCTCCCACAAGTATTTAGGCAGCTCAGCTGTGGGGACAGCTGACTTACGTTGTATGTCCACAGCTGTTGCTCTACGTTTTCTTGGTTCAAATTGGTGGGACATGAAATATTTGTAGGAAATGGCTGGAAAGGCACTGTAATTATTTTTTTCTTTAGAGAAGCAGTTACTGGAAAACTAACACAGGGAATTTTAATTTTTTTTCTTCCAACTGTGGATGTAGAACTTGAAACAATGATGATTTTCTTTGATTTTCTCAGCATTTCAAGTGAAACAGTACTGCCACCATTTTTCTGAGCGGACATACTCTCTGTCTGGAGGCCCAAACTTCCTATGCCTCACTGTCTTCTAGTCTAGTTTTTTTAATAACTTGCCAAGAGTGACAATATTTGCATATTTTGCCATTTGAAACGCATGCATACACACGAGTTACCCAATTTTTCTTTGACCAGTGGCTGCTCTCCTCAGTGTGAGATATAAAGGTGGAAAAATTCTGCTGTTTTCTGTCGTTATGATGTTTGGCTTGTCAATATTTTTCGGGAAACAGTCTTTTTAGCTTAAATACTTCTCCAAATATTCACTCTAGGTACTCAGTGCTAAGCTTCCTAATTAACCTACAGAGTACCTGCTGCAGTTGAAGGATTTCTTAGCTCCATGCAACTTTGTAAATGGTCAATAATTTCTGTAGTGTGCTGCTGAGGCAGTCGGTCTGTAATTGACTTAGAGATTTAAAGTGAGTCTCTTGCTGACATTGTGTTTATTGTTTGGAGTGCCAGATTAATTACAGCATGTATTGTAGTTGCTGTATTATGACCTCCATCTGCTTTTTATTAACTTTCTCTGTAAATGAGAAGCTGTCAGTGCATACTGTTTCTTATATTCTGAAGAAAAATTCCCCCAAACCCCACAACTGTGTACTTTAAAAATTAAAAACCGTTGTGTTTAGATCACAAGTTTATTTCTTTTGTTTCTGGAGCAGCTGACTCAAGCATAGATGACTCCTCCCTGTTTTGCAATGAATAAATGAACAGAAAGACCATCCCAGGCCATTTGAAACTGGGCCACAGGAGTTCGTGTTGGTTCTCTGTGATCCGAGCAGTCAGACACGCACAAACCCGCAGCATCCCTCGTGCCAGCAGCTGGCAGCAAATGCCTCCTTTGCTGGAGTCACTTATCCCAGCCTCCAGACTGCTGCCACTGCAGAAAGCAGCCCCAGCCGGCAGGGTCGGTGACAGGCGAGAGGGCTTTGAAAGAAAGTCACGTTTCCTTGAGCCTTTTATCTCCTTGGTGCTCAGCTGGCCAGTGTGGCTGTGCTCAGGGGGTGTGTGCCTGCAGCCATGAGAGCCTAAAGTCATGGATTCATACAGGCTCAGAGGAGGAGAAAATGTATTTATGGGCACATTGGTGAATGCTTTAAGGAAACTCTAGGTAGCAAAGGAGCCAGGAGGTGGGCATTGCACTTGAACTGCACTTACACAAGAGTGGTTTGAACTTTGGTCGTTTCTGTAAGAGTAGGAAGATTTTGGGCTTTTCTGTTTCTGATCGGGGCTTGCTGTGTTTTCTGTGAAGAACAGATTTGTTTACACTTGGCCAGTCAAGGGAGGGGTAAAATACAAACACAGTTGTAATATGAAGGGAATTATCAAGGGGTTTAACATCCAACGAGTGTGCTTGGCAGTAACTGTAGTAAAACTGAAATTTCAAGCCCTGGAATGTAGTAATATAAACTTATTGCTGTAATTAAATTACTTGAGAGTACAAATTTGTCACGATCTTTCAGTGAAAATTGGAATTAGTTGATGTATTGGTTTTGGATTTTTAGGAGCTTCTAGCAAGCAGATACCTTCCAATGTGCTCTGCACTGCATTTGCATGTAAACTGGAGTGTGTTCCACTCTTATGCCCTTCTTTCTATTTAACCTCAATTTTTGGGACACAAAATGCAATTTATCAGAGTGACTGCTGAAATGGATGTTGCAGAGATGCTCAATAGGTGATTAATTTCCCAGAGGTGAGTTTTGCTATTAGTGTGATATTGGGGAGAGACAGATGGACAGAGGTGATGCAGAGAAAATTCATCTGAGAACAGCTCAGCAATGATTTCTTGATTTGAAAGGCAGCACTGGACATCTTTCAGGTGTTTGTGGTGTTTTTATTTCTCAATATATCACAAAGAAATTACCCTTGCAGAGGAACAGTGTAGGCAGTGTTTGCTTGCTGTGAGCCCCTCCCTGATAAGAAAAGCAGAAGTTTTTAAGTCACTGTTCTTTGGGAGATGAAGGATCTCTTCCTGTAAACTGCATGTTATACTGCTGAAAATAATTTAATATCTGTGAATAAGAATAACATTTTAATGTAAGATATACAGCTCTTAGAGTGCTGTATACATCTTGCCTTGCTAAAAGCTAAGAAATTGTTTATTATTACATGGTTAAAATGTGATTCGGTATTCACATAAAGAAATGGTTGGTATAAAAGCATCTAGAAGGTTTTAGTATTCAGAACCAATTGAATGTCACCAGATGGATAATGTTTTTGTTGATTAGGTGCATCCCAAGTGGGTTTAGAAGGAAGATGGAAACACTGCTTTCCTTATCTCTCTATTTGCCTTTTTCTTCCTGGAGACTACAGCCTGCACCGTAGTGGTGCATGGAAAAAGCCAATACATTGCCATGCTGGCTGGAAAAAATAAATTCTAAAACATAATGAAAGAAATAGTCATGTTCAGTCAATGGCAGAAACCTGTTGGTACCACAGCAATTTTTGAGTCAAATTTCATATGCCTAAAATAATCATAACTTTAAGATATGTATTGATCTTTCAAATTTCAGGGCCAAGATCTGGAGATGGGTGTCAGTTAATGATCTAACTCTGCCTAGAAAATGACTTCTTACAGCTTCAAAAAAGGAGTTCAGGAACTTTTTCTTATTTAGTATCTATCTATTGTAAGCAGTGTAATTAGTGTCTGGTACATGGGAAGAAAAACCTAGGCAGTGAAAGTGGTCTACTCATACTGGAGTTCTTTGTGAGAGCCTACTAGGCCCTTGAATCAGTATTCCTGTGGGCTCTTAGACTGGAGTTCTACTGGGTTGTCATCATTTTCATCTAATTCATGTAGCTGTTGCTACATGAATAGCTCTCAAGAAGACAGTTTAGATGTTTCTTCATTGGACTTGCCATTTTTCTCTTAGTTTAGAAAAAACAGCAAACAGAAAATGCTATCTGTTCACCATGTTCATCAGGAATACAGTTGGAATAACCTCTAAAAATAAGATAATCTGGGAGAGGAAGACTTTCCTGGGAAAATTCATTTCAGAGTGTGATACTAAAGCAGGGTAGGTAAAGTATTTGTAATGGTGATCAGAAATGTTCTATGAGCTCTCTTTGGCTTTAGTCACCCAATGTCTGATGTCCTTTTGGGAGGCAGCTGTTGATATCTTTCTGATAACATTTTATTCCATCCCAGTTCCCAAGAGGACTGGTCTGTTTGTCCTGCTCCCTCAGGCCTGTGTAGTGCATTAATCTTTGCTCCAGACTAACTGCATCCTCCTGCTCCAGCCACTGAATTCATCCCTGCAGTGGCTGTGTCCAAAGCAGCTCACACAGTGGGGTGCAGTCACTCACAGCAATCAGACATGAAAAGGTGCAGCAGTAGCCAGGGATTGGATGTGGGAGCACTGCAAGGAAGGCTGAGCCTGAGGCGTGAATTTAAGCTCACAGGTCAGATGATGTTTTTTATTTAGAAAAACACAGTCACAAGGACTTTTTTGAGAATGTGTGCGTGAGAAACTAAAATTATCTCATGGTTTATGCATCAGAATTGCAACCCTGAGTACGAGTCTGTGTGCAGTGAAGATACAGTGGTGGTATTTCTGACAGCAATGTCGTGGCTGTTTTCTAGGTCCTCTATTAAGCTGGTTTTACAATACTATAGCTTTTCTCTTCTCTGTATTTCTTTTCTTTCCCAGACATTGGGATTCTGTGTTTGTGCGTTTAGATACAATGGCAACAGACACTTAAGTCATGAACTGTGAATTTGTTGGGTCCGTGCTGAAAAAAATAAGCCATAACAGACTTTGTGTCCTGCTGAAGGATCACCTTGCTTTGGGTGGCTGCTTGGGCTAAAGGCTGAAGAGCAACTGCCCAAGAGGCAGCAGAAGGGCTGCATGGTGTGTGCCATTTTGTGGCTGACTGTATTTGCAAAATGCCCTAATGGCCCTTTTTAGAAGTTAAACAAGGAATTCAAGTTTATCATGGTGGTAACTGAAGTTGTGTAACTGAAATGGAGTGTCTTGGCGATTACAATTAATTCATTCTCGTTTCTTCTTTTCAGGTTTTCTTCTCCACCTTGGCCTTCCCCTTCTCCCTTGAAATCTGGTCATTTTCTGTTTAAACTGCCATATGATCTGTTACCTCTTCCTTGTCTTCCCTCTTTACTTATGCTTTAAGAGAAGTCTTTTCAACTTCATTTCCTCTGTCAGTGGTCCGAAATCCAGTCATCAATAGTTTATTTCTCCAAACGTAATGTTGTACAGGTAATCTATTTTTTAAAGCTTATCTGATGTTTCTGGCTAATTTTCACTTAATTCTGGGCATTCTGAACGTGAATTTTCAATGTTCTGCTGGGATGTTTCACAGCTGCTAAGAGATCCAAATGTGGGATTCAGCTATGATTCATGTACAAGTGCATCTCATGTCTTTTAATTTGTGAGGCTGCATCAAACAGATATTTCACTCTAAGAGCCTGTTGCAGATACTGACGTTTTCTTTTGAGCTACACCGAAATCTTTGAGAAACAAGATTCTTTTCTGTGCTCTACCAGGTGCTGCACTGCATTTCTTCATGTTTCTGTGTGTGTGTGAGGTCGGTGTCTCAGTCTCTGCTTTGTGAATACCTGTCTGCCTGTAGGTATGTGTATAGAAGTGTATTACTCTAAATGGTGGAGAGACACGAGGAGGGCATTGCTGGCTGCACATCAGGCAGTTGTTACACGGCAGGGTTGAAAAGCAGTGCTCTGGTAGTTAATGCTCCTCAGGTGACAGCATGGCAGCCACCAAAGCCTAACAAGAGCCAAGGGCTGCGTGTAAACTGCCTTCCCTGGAGGGAACAGTGTGCAAGAACAGTGCAACACGTGTTTGCTCTCTCTCAGCTTCCTTCTCATGTCCTGAGTTGAACAGAAATTCTTCTAAAGATGGGTTTGGAGTTAGGTGCCAATAATGGGGAAAATTAAGAGGGAAAAATTGCTGAGAAGACACAGTCTTTCAAATGTGTGCGCACATATAGGCAGTGGCTCTAGCTTCTCCCAGGAACATTTCATAATCAGTTGTTTGTCCACAGCAAACAGATCCCCCAGAATGCCCAGAGCCTCAGGCTGTGTCTCCTCTGAAGACACTATTAATTGCTTGCAGCCCATGTTGAGTTTTATGATGTTCTGGGTAGGCTTTTGATCATGCCCAAGTTAGCTGGGTGAAATCTCTTTCAGAGAAAATGATGCTGCAGTCTTATTTCAGCTAAAAAAACAAGAAAAAAATCAAGCCCCAAACGAAAAAAAAAAGCATGTTGTTGTTGAGTGATAGCTCTGAGAATACTCAGGAGTGTGCAGTAGGAAATGGCTCATTGCTTTCTGCCTTAATACGAGAGTAGCTTTTTCCTTCTGTGGTTTAGACACTGGGAGGAGAAGCGAGTGCCCTGAGTTGTATTGGAGAGAGGATAAGAATTCTTTTAAACTGGTAAGCCAACAGCAATAAGTGCCCAAGTGACAAATGCACTTTATTATTCAATCGAGCTCCTTTGGATGTGCCCTTACTCCTGAGCATTTGCTTCATGCTTTGAGCCTGAATGTTGCTTTTCCATGGCAATAGTTTGAGCCTATTGCAAGTCTCTCTTGGCTATTACCAATCATCTACTTTGGCGAGGGAATATCCACTCCTAAAACTGTACACACAGTATTTCCTAATTTATTTATGAGCAGTAAATAAATAGTTTCAATTTAATTATCCTTTTTTCCATATTCATAGGAAGCCTTACTTGACCTTTTTGCTTTATTCAGTTATTTATAGGTCTATGTTTCTTCATCTTGTTGTAGAGTAATCGTTGTATTTGCCCTTTCAGATGAGAACATACCAAGATCTATGTGTTAATTTGTTGGTTTGGTTTTTTTTTTTCTTTTTAACTTCTCACATAGCATAGTGTGTTTTTGTTGGTAGTTTTGGGACAGACATTCTCATAACTGGTCCCTTAAAAGTGCTGGGTCTCTTTTGTCTTTTTGTTTGAATGGCTCAAGTTCTGTAATACTCTGGGGCTATTCAGATCTTAATCAGCCACTCGTTAAGAATGACTGTCATCTGCCCTGGTGTTGCCCAGTTGTCTGGCTATTTTTAGAGCAGTGGTATTTTGGTATTTGTGTTACTTAACTTTAGGCTGTTCATCCTGTAAACAAGCTGGATGCATAGCTGTGTTCTGAGGAGCTGCCCCAGACATTGAATGTAGCACTTGAATTTCAGGAGAGGCCTGCACGGTTAAATGGCTTCATTATTTGGGCTGTTTCTTGCCTGGCAGAAGTTGGTGTAGATGCATTTGCACTGGCACAAACGTATTTTGCTTGGAGGAATTTTGTTTTGTTTACTGAAGTGTCACACACAATAGTAGCAATAAAGCTGGAGGCTTGCTGGAATAGCTGTGGACAAAGACTGGGGAGGTGAAACTCTGCCAAAGTGTGGAGTGAGGAATTTGAGGATAGGAGCAATAAAAGACCACTTGAAGGCAGGAGTCTGGCAAAATGAAGGCTGTTGAGAAAAACTTCCAGCATTGTCTGTTGTGTAACTTCAGCTTTCTGTTCTATGTAAATATTCCTCCATTCTTGAGAGCGGGGGGAGAAAAGGCCTGTTAAAAATAATTTTTTCTTTTCCATTCCTGAAGAAAAATATACTGCCCTTCAAAATTGATGGAAGAGATGGATTACTATAGAATGGCATTTTTAATAGTTTGCAAGACACTAATCATGTTGTTTCTTATGAGTTAAAAGCTTTTCCAGGGTCTGATGCTACACTTTAAATAAAGTGTTAAGGCTTGATATGCTTCTAGAACACAGACCTCTTCTGAAGCCTTTGTTCTGTGGTTGCAAAGAGTTTGCAAAACTTTGGTGTCTCATGCCTTTATTTATGGTAGGCACCTGCTCTTTGCTCTCTCTAGTGTTATATGGAATATACTCCCAGTTATATTGGAGCTTAAAAAAAAGTGATTTTTTTTTTCCCCCCAGTAAAAACAGGTATCAAACCCTGTGTTCCTTAGGGATGAGCAATGACATAGTATCACCTGGACCAAAGTGGCCTTGTTGTGTCCCCAGCCAGGAGAGTGGTTGGCCTTGCTCAGGGGGTGGTTTCCTGCCAGCCAGGGCTGCGTGCCGGTGCCGTGGCCACGTGCATCAGTGGCAATAAGGACTGGAGTGCTGGTTTGTGCTTATCTGCACTGCCAGGACCAGATGTGCATCACACTTGTTACAGTTCTGTGCCTGGCAAGCCTCCTCACACTTCCGAGAGTGCCATGGGTGTTTCTGGGGCTTTGACAGTGCATTGCTGCCGTCGCACCTGTAGGTATTTCAAATATTCAATGCAGAGCTTTATCCAACCAAAAATTTTGTCTTAGTGCCTAAGACAAGGTAGGATTTTTTTCTAAATTAGATGTAACTGTTAATCCAGGGAATCATCTGCAAAGAAAGCAAGCTGTTTAATTCCACAGCTATATTAAGAAATTTTGTTTCTGTAATACACAGAAAATTGGGTTATTATGATCTAATTGTCTCTCTAAATTCTTAATTGATTCCCCAAATGATCTGTTCATTGGTTGTTATTTGGGTACCTGTGAGTTTTCCTGCAGATCATACATATTTTCAATGTGCTTTCAACTCATGCAAGACAAATTCAAACACGTTTTGTTACAACTCAGTTCAGGCAAAATTTGATGGAAATGTTGTATTTAAATAGTGTTTCACTGAAGGAAAGAGTGAACAACTTTCAAAGAATGAATTTCTTTGACTTAAACTGATCTGCTTCGTGTCAATTTCCAGCCACTGTGTCCTTGACAAGAAGTCAAGTAAGGAGAGGGTACTTAGGACCAATTTTGAAAGGTTTGGTAGCATATTCTAGAATTGTCACTGGCATCAGTGGATTCTTTTTGCTTTGTGGGTTGTTCTTTGGTGTTGTTTTTGAGCTGAGCGATTGAGCTTTTTTCATCTTAAAAGAGCAAACAAGTGTAGAGATACAGGATGTTTGGCCAAAGCTTTCAGTATCAGTAGACAAGAGGTGTCCAACTGAGATGAGAAATGGGAAAAATAAGTCTTCTAAACTGTATTTTCACTCATGAGTTAGCAAATAACGTTATGGAATGATAGTAATCTCCTTTGGTACTAATAGGATGCCAGGCTTGGTTTCAGGTCATTTTCCTACATATAATCAAATGCGTATTTAAATATAATGTTTGCAAATATGTGAAAATCATCTCCACAGTGGTGCTGATGGTCTGGGCTTGTGTTTTTCCTGGTTGCATCTAAAGAACACTTGGAGCACACACAGTGTGCTAGAATCTGCTTCTGGGAATTTCTGACTGCGACATCCACTTCAAATATTATTCACAGCTTAAAAGCATTAGAACCACATGGCTTCCTGTCAACTTAAAAAAGAAAATAAAATTTGCCCTTAAGACTATTTTATTGGGTTCTTGTTTGATTTTGCTCCTTTGTGAAAGGCTGAAGCAGCAGATTTTTGAAGCTTCTGTAGGTTCTGTGTGCATACCATGTTTTTGTGACTAAGGTTTTTCCATTTTAAAAAATAAACTATCTGTTTCTCAGAACTCAAAATGCAGCATTTTTCTTGACTTTCATGAAACTTGGCAGTGAATCCTGTGTTCCTTCAGTGTTTCTGTATCCCCAGCTGAATGTGCTCAGAACTTCTCAGTGGTGAAGACTAGAGGCTTATTTTTACTGTTGCAATGAAAAGAGTATCCAGGCAGGACTTAGAGTTTCAATTTTCAATTGAATAGAACAGGTTTACAGCCTAAAGTTGTATTATTTCACATTTCTTTAGTAGGGAAGTGATTTCAATCCTTGAGATGATGAGAAAGGCAGATATGTTTTGTTACAGCGCCTGCCATTGAGAATATATTTATTTTTATATTCCCTAAGGTGTGTGTATTTGTCTGGCATAATGAATTACATTAATTCAAGAGTCAGAAGAGGGTTGAGAAATTTTTTTTTAAGAGTAGTCCATTGTATCACAGGAGAAAAAGGCACTGCAGGAGGGCAGAGGACTCAAGAACAGGGGAAGGAGGCATCAACTGCAATATCATATCCTTGTTTCTAACAATTAGAAATGTGGGTGGTAGTTGGGCATTTCTTTGTTTGTTGGAACAGAACTTACATTTCGTGTTTTGGTGGTGATTTTGCCCGGTGGCACTTTGTGCTCCTGGACACCAGATGGTGCTGCTAAACTGGCTGATGTGTAATTTTCACACTTGGAGTAATTGTTGCTTGATTTAGTTCCAAAGCTGGGTCTGTACTCTCTGACCAGGTGTATATTATGGGATGCGGAACTGCACGTGCTAGTTCAGCCCAACACCTTGTGTTGTTCAAGTGGGCTTTAGAATCAATATTTTAGATCTCACTGGGCAAACTCCACCATCAGCTGGTGTTCATGCTAATTTATGTGCTTGAACTTCAGGAATTTGTTTTAATAAAGTGTCATTTAAATTTTGTTTGATAACTGCAATCAGAAAACTTCGTAGAGACACCTTTAGTGCCAGGTTTAAACTGCAAAGGATATTTGTAGAGACTAATCAAATGTAACAGTGATGATGAGAGAGGGTTTGAGTTTGGTGGGCTGCCAAAAAGCTTTGAGTTGTCTGCTGTTACTTTTGGTTTGAGAAGATATGATGGCTTAGCTATGTAATTACATTGCAGACAATGTTTATGATACTGTGATATACATTTGGAATTTGGTTTCTATTTATTTTAAGTCACTTCTCATGTTTAAAAAATTCATCTGGTAACGGTAACTGTGGAGCTGAAGGGATGGAATAAGACATTTTGGTCTTCAGCTGAATCCCAAAGGCTGGTGGTACAGCTTATCGGTGGCTTATAAATAATGGGCTCAGATTTATTTGAGCAGTGAGGAAATTTCTTTATAGATATTTTACTGTATTTTTCTTACAAGTTTATTTCTTTTATAGATCCCCATATTAAAGTTTCTGGAAAAAAAGAAAATGTTAAAGAAGCAAAAGAGAAAATCATGTCTGTCTTGGACACAAAAGTAAGAAAACTTTCTTAGAATGACACCTTAGCCCCTAATTTTGTGGTGACATTGATCTCTTTAATGGGCACATTTCAAGAGAAGGTATTTATGGATGCTCTGAAGCAAAGTCGCCAATAAATGCCTTGCAGATGTTGATATTGGTGTATACCCACATATTTAAACATTTTGCAAGAAAAATACTTGCTTGAAGCAGCTTTTCCAGATCTCAAAAATATAGACATAATATTTCCAGCCATATGGCTAAAAGCATAGGTGATTTGTTCATTGAATTGGAGTTTTACTTCAAAATCTGAAATGGAGCTTCACTGCAAGCAATGGATTATGCAACCACTCCAGAGAACCTAACATTTTGTTTCTGTTTGAAATTTGATTTTAGGAGTTTTTATGCTGATTTATGTTTTAACTGTTACTCTGTTCTTACACTCTGAAACATCAGGACCGGAATTTCTAAAACATACAGATTTTGGCCAGGGGTCTCTTCTATTCATCAGATATTATTTTCATTCAGCAGCAGCTCTTTTGGGGCAGTGTGTATGGCTGCTGTGGAGTTGTATGGCACCTTCCTGGATCTCTGAGCAGATTGCCAAAAGGAACACTCGAGTGATAAGCACCACTTTCTGAACAACTATTAACAACATTATTGTGAGCTGTTAACAACAGAGCTTTTAAGAAAAGCTGTAGCCAGTGTTTGCCCACGTTAAAAATTCACTTACCAAAAAAAGATTGTTTAAGGAAGAAAAAACACTGGTACTTGTCTCATGGCTTGGATTTCAAAGTCTTCATAATGTGATCCTTTCAGATCAGACAGGGGTGGCTGGCTTCAATTGAAAGAACACAGAATTAAAAGAAATGAGAATAAATTGCACAAGGACACTTAAGTCACAGTTGATGAAAGTTCAGGGGTATTTTAAAAGCTTTAGTCATTTTTTTGAAGATGCATCTTTTGGGGTATTTATCTCCACATTATTTCCTCACTAGAAAGAAAACAAGACCAAGTTGACATCCAACTGATTCCTATTAAAAACATCATCCTTGAGTAGAAGTTAAGTAATAGCAAAAATACTTTGGGAATACAATTTTGATGTCATTCTTGAAGTTAAGTTACTCTTAAAAACTTAGACCTGGGCACAGCAGAACCCGAGGATTTAACTGTGGGTGCTTGATTTCCAGAGCAATCGGGTAACCTTGAAGATGGATGTTTCACATACAGAACATTCTCATGTGATAGGTAAAGGTGGCAATAATATTAAAAAAGTGATGGAGGAAACGGGATGCCATATCCATTTTCCAGACTCAAATAGGAACAATCAAGCAGAGAAAAGCAACCAAGTAAGTATTGTTTAATGCTGAGCTCATTTGTATTGTAATTCCTGAGGGTATAAAACATTTCTAAACTTTTCTCATCAATGTGAGTTTTTTTGGAGATGGTGTGTTCATATCCAGGGAAATAGATTTTTGGTATTTACACTGTGTGGAAAATACGGGGCTTCCTAAGTGAACAAATCTTAAAAAACAGATGGAAACAATTTGTGATGGCTCATGAATCATTTTAATTTTTTTAAGCTAAAATTACTTTGTGCATACAGAAATCAGCAACTTGGTGTGAATGGGAGAGAAGTGGGGTGAAAAAATCTGCTTTTGTAATTTGTTTTCCTGTTCAACATAATTACTTATTCAGCATATTGATGGATTTTTTTGGTGCTTTTTGCTTATGGTGTAACTTAGTTGAAGACTAAACTTAGCAAATAGGCAGCAGAAAGGAATGTCCTATTGCAAGAGTTCAAATTCATTAGAATAAGTCATTGAGCCTGAATTGTACATCTTTTCTAGTGCTAATATTGGTGGAATGTTTGCTTTCAAGTCTCTCATCCTTGCACTTAGAATTCCCACTTGTGAATCCTAATTGCTGCTGAGCAAAATGCAGTAGTTTCAAAACATTCAAGAAAATCTACTCTTGTCTGAATATTAACATTGAGCACATGAACGCAGCAGTAATTCCATTATTTGACCTAAACCACTGTATTTTTTGCTGTATCCTTTTTTCTAGTTGCTTAAAGATATATAACCTAAGATGCTCCAACATTTTTTTAATATTGGCTGTAATTCTCAGCTAGAGAACAATTAGGATGTCAGCAGGTGTGAAGAGTGTTGATTTTTTCGTAGATTTTTTTCTTTAAGGAGAGCACAGCTATGTGCATAACTTTGCCACGCCTCACTTGGAAATCTGATCCAATGTTTTTCATATTCCTGTTCTTCCAGGTGTCTATTGCAGGACAGCCAGCTGGAGTGGAGTCTGCAAGAGTCAGAATTCGGGTAATGCTCTAGCTCAGTGTAGTGTCCCCTTGAAAACACCTGTCAGGGAAAGAAAATGCCTTTTTGAGAACCTTAGGGTTGTGTGCCTCTGTCAGGTGACAGCAGAAATGTAGGAACAAACATGAGTATCCGTATGAGAAATATTATACGGTTTTATAACAGCGATTCACATTCTGGCCAAATTTTTAACTGGCCCAAAGTGGGTCTTGAACTCTTGAAGTCTGCACTCTCATCAAGATGTAAATTAATTCCATACTGTGTAGAAAATGACAACTTACCCACCACAGATGGCCTGTGGAAGCTCAGGCATCCTATGTGAATCTATGACTTGGGAAAGGCAATTCCTGCTTCTCACATTTTAACCATTTTCATGTATAATTTGTGTAAATAATTCAGTGTCATTCTCTGCTTGTAGCTGGTTTCTATCTTTTCCTTTTAGTTTCAACTCTTACGTGTATTTTGGCATGGATAATGAAAAATCAAATAAATTACCAAAAGCTTGCTGCAGTTTTTTAGCCAGACATGTCACAAAACCTTTTTCCAAATGCTCCTGCTATTTTGAAGAAAATAAATCAACCAAGCAGAACTCAAAAAAGCCTCTGCAAAAAAAACCCTCTCTAGTATCCCTGGAAAAAGAGGTGCCTTTTTCCAAGTGATGGTATGTTTTTATCCATAAACTGTGGGCAGATGATGTGTTTTGTCACTTAAATCATCACTGACCAGTACATTATGATTGAGGAATAAAATTGTTGTCATTTGAGTATGGATCTGAGTTTCAATATCTCCTCTTCGTTTTTGTTGTAGGAGCTGCTTCCATTGGTACTCATGTTTGAATTGCCTATTGCTGGAATCCTCCAACCCATCCCAGATCCTAATTCTCCGACCATTCAGCATGTCTGTCAGACATACAACATTTCAGTTTCCTTCAAACAACGCTCTCGAATGTATGGTGCTACAGTCATTGTCAGAGGGTCACAAAACAACACTAGTGCTGTGAAGGTAATCTCTGCTCTTAAGAGGGTTTCTGAATGTCATGTGTTTATAGTTTATATGTCTAAGATGGTATGTATTGCCACATCAGCATGTTATTGTATAATCACTTGCAAACTCTGAGGGTCTGAATTTTTTCCTATACTGAACTTATACAGGTGAAGTGTAAAAATGCATAGAAAATAATTCCAAGTTTAGGATTTAGCATTGTTGGTGGTAAAGTTTTAATCCAGTGCTCACTTCCTGCACACTTGTTCAGGTTTTCAGCAATTCTGGAGTATGTGCTGGTCTTACCTGTCTTTTAATTCAAAACCAATGCAAAAACAAAACCCCACAAAGTACACCTTCCATCTCAAATTGTTCCTGCTGAGCTCTTCTCAACATGCACACAGATATATAACCTTGAAAGTTGCCCAGTCAGTCAGTAAAACTGCTCTTGCCAATCCAGTGCTTCGAAATGTAAATTTGACCGCCAAGGCAAGGAACTGCCAGAAGCCTGTTCATCTTAATCAAGTAAAAAGTGTTCTTGTGAGCAGCTGGCAGTATGAGAGGTTGATACAGTCCCAGATGGGTTTATGGGTTTTTTAAGCCAGTAAGAACATCTGAGCCCAACACTGAGAGGCAAGTTTTGCAAGTGAACCTACCCAATCTCTATTGACTTTCTGACTGCTTCGTGGCCACAAAAGGGCTGTGGGGATCAAACCGTGTGGCATTGTCTTACTGCCTGTTACAGAGTGCCAATTAAATGCTGCATTTGGTCATAAAATGGGAGTAGTGGGCAGTTTAGTGCATTTGTTACCTTTGATGAATCCATTGTGCTTTTAAACCCAACAGCGTTTTCTTGTCTTGCCTGTGGAGTGCATGACAAGAAAGGAAGCAGCCTGGGATTTCCTTTTTTGTGCCTGAGAGCACAGTTTCACTGGTTTCTCCAATTCTCCCCAGGAAGGAACAGCCATGCTCTTGGAACACCTGGCTGGGAGCCTGGCCTCTGCAATCCCTGTGAGCACACAGCTGGACATCGCAGCGCAGCATCATCTCTTTATGATGGGGCGAAATGGCAGCAACATCAAACATATCATGCAGAGGACTGGTGCTCAGATCCACTTCCCTGACCCTAGTAACCCACAGAAGAAATCCACTGTCTACCTCCAGGGCACAATTGAGTCTGTCTGTCTTGCCAGGCAATATCTCATGGTAAATACTTTCAGTGAAGCTTGTGTGAAAAAATTGCTAGATCACAGAAAATATGCTTGCTCTGCATGTATTTACAAGTCACATATAAATTAGCCTCAGAGAGGAAGGATTGCTATTCACACTGCAAGCAGCTGATCCAATTTTTGTCAGGCTTTTGTCAGTGTTTGTAGCTACTGAAAATATTTGTAATCTCTGGTAATTCGACTTGAAAAATAACCTTGGTAATATAAATGCAATCTAAGTCATTTCAGTTTACAATAACAATATGCCTCTGAGTAGAGGCAGATTTCTGAAATACTCTGTGAGTGTTGGGTGACGGGTCGTGTTTTGCTTTGCCAACCTGCCTTTTCTGTGTTTGGCAGGTAAATAGGTTTCTTTTGAGGGAAAATGTCAGGAATTCCTTAGTTCCCATGTAGGCGAGTTTTCAATTAAATTGGGAACCATAGGAAGTAATTACTTGTTTTGATGTCTTACATTCTTTATAGTACCACAGCCACAATTCTATAAGGCCTTTTGTAAAAATAGCTCTGGTGGTGAATATCATTTTTTGTAGAGATTTTCGGTTTATCGGTCTTTAAACTTCACCTTAGCCCTTAGCCATTATTTTAGTACTAATGTATGTACACATTTTTTATATAGGTGAATATTGAGGGACAAAATGTGCAAGGATTGGACCATTCAGTTCTTGGTGTTTTTGCTCTAAAGCTTTACTATTTCAAGTGTGCTACAGATGTTACCCATGTCACTAGAAAGTATTTGCATAGTTGATCTGGAATGGGGAAGAGCAAGGTAAAAGTGAAGTCTTAGGCAATGGTGAATTAGAGATTTTTTACAAGTGTGTTTCCTTATTTCAAACAGTTTAATGGGAGACTCTTAGTATGGGTGTCCTGCCATCATTTCCTGACAAGACTGTGCTGATTGAAATGTCAAATATTCAGTAAATCATTTCACCCTTGTGCTACCAAACTCTGTTCAGAGTCCCTGGACAGGAAGATACAGCTGTATTCTTGCATACAAGGAAATGGCTTTCCCTAAAATTTCAACCTCCCTATTTTTTCTGAACTTACAGAAATTCCTTACATCATGAGGTGTAAATGTTACAACGTCTATAGTTCACTTTATTCCTACCATTTTTATGGGAAAATGGCCAGTTACAAGTGCTAGGAATTTCTTGTGCCTTTCTTTTCAGGGTTGCCTTCCCCTCGTGCTCATGTTTGATATGAAGGAAGAAATTGAAGTAGAACCACAGTTTATAACACAGCTAATGGAGCAGTTAGATGTCTTCATAAGCATTAAGCCTAAGCCAAAACAACCAAGCAAGGTTTGTGCAAAGCTAATATTTTCCTTTTAGGCTTTCAGGACAAAGTTGTAGAGCTGGTGAGTTGACGTATGCTCTTCCCCCCCAGTTTAACAGATCATAAACTTGTGAAAGCCATACGTATTTTCTGCTTGAAATATCAGTTTAAACTATTCAGTAGCTCTACTTTAGGGTGATTTGACTTTCATTAAATGCTTAATAATAAAGAAATTAGCTTTCGTATAGAATACATTGATAAAGGCAGTGGGAGGTGTTTATTGTAAAATATTTAGGCCAGTGTGGATAGGGGACTCCTGGAGTTACCTGTGTTGTATAAAATGCCAAAGCAGGCAGAAGTTTTAAAATTTTAAATGATCATTCCGTTGTCTCAGTATGTGAGCTTCCCTGTGTAGGGATACATAAAATCAATACAAAGAAATGTCCAGTAGACAATGTACAAGAAGCAATAGGGTTTTGTATTTAATTTTTCAGAAACTTATTACCTTAGTTTCAGACAGCTATGAATTTAATAGGTAAATTTAATATGAACAACTGGCTTTTTGTCCACTTCAAGGTATAATGCCCTGGTAAAAGAGAAGATAAGCTATTAGTTATTGATTCAGTTATCTGGCTCTTGAGGTGCTTAACATTTGGTCTAACAAGTAGCACCAAGGTACTATAGTAATTAATTTTCTTAGAGAGGTCTTCCATCATTCTCATTGCAAATCCTTATGAAATCCCTGCTCTTACTCTCCTGAACTTCAGACCCCTGAATTTAAATAGTTTCTAATGGATGTTAGCTCATGCTGTCTCACTCTGCTCTGGTTGTGATAGCCATGCAGGGGTATGAAGAAGAGTTATCTGTGTTATGGAGAAGTGTTACTCACTGGTTTTCCTTTTTTTGTTGTTGTTTTCTTTCCCTGCAGTCTGTGATTGTAAAAAGTGTTGAACGAAATGCCTTAAATATGTACGAGGCACGGAAATGTCTCTTGGGACTTGAAAGTAGTGGAGTCACCATAGTATCAAATCCCTCTGCTGTCTCATGCCCTGTTGGTCTGTCTTGTCCTGGTTTGGATATTTTGTCCTCAGCAGGGCTAGGACTCACTGGGCTTGGTATGCATTTATTGTATTTATATTTTCTTTAATGTAGTTTTGTTTTAAACTTAGTTCACTTGTACTAGAAAAAAGGACCAGATGTGTGTTCTGTGTGGGGAGTCGTGTTAAAGGGTTGGAGAATTGCAACAGCCTCTGGCCTCTCAAAGGCTTCTTGTTGTAAATCTTCTCCAAGGCTTTTAATCAGGTGTGGGACTCATCCCTGTAGAATAATCTCTGGAAGTGCACAAACCACTCAGCTGAAAGGGAGGGATGTACAGGTGGGGCAGGGCAGGGCAGGGGGTTTACAGCTTCTTTGGCTGTGATGTCTCAGGCTGTCCTGAATTGGGGGGGTACTTCAGCCTGGTGACAGTACTGGGAAAGGTAACGTAGCAAACACCACATTTCAGGTCAGTATCTCACTGTGACTGAGGGATCCATGTGCTTCTAGTTTACACCTTACCAGCTGGAAATTTATGACAAAACTGAGTAAACTCCTTGTCTTAATTTTATAGAAGCAGCTCATAGTCTAGACTGAAATCACCATTTTATTTTCAAGCTCTGAAAATACCTTTGTATCAGAAACGTATAGATAGAAAAACAAAGTAGTCCCAAAAGAATCTAGTGACAAATCTTGACACTGGTCCTCGAAACTCTGAGTTCTCATGTAACCAGCATTGTCCCTTGTGACCTGCCATGCAGCAGTGCTGGGTAGTTCCCACATCACATGCTTCCCTGGGGTCACACAGGAGAAAGGTTGTGCCATTTGACTGTGATTTTTAATGCTCCTGTGACTGTTCTTGTCATGCTGCACTTTGGGGGTTTGGGTTTTTTACCTTTTCAGCGTGTAGTGCTGAACTGCTTTGTGAATGCTTTTACACAAAGAGCTGGTTTGGGGGAGTATTTTCGGAGTGATCAATGCATTTGGGGGATGATTTGCAGCCTGTATGAAAGGTGCAAAAAGAAATGGAATAGGTCTTAGTATGCAAGTAGTGGTTGATTCACAGGAGCTTCTGAGAAAAAGGTTACTGTGTGAAATGCAAGTGAGGTGGTGCAGTACAGTTGCTTTCTTGTCTCTGTGATGCTGCTGCTTTGAAACAAACCTCATCAGAAGCAACAGGGGATACAAAGGGATGTCAGGGCTGAGAAGCAGCCAGTGCAGACTCTGTTATGGCGAGAGTTAGGGTCCAGTAGAAGGATACAGTAGATGCTCCAATTCTTCTTGGGTATATCATGCCCAGTTTAAGAACAAGAATTCTTAATGTGCACCAAATGAACAGCAGGTTTAGTATTAAAATTGGTTTGTGAAATACAGGCTGGTGCAAATTCGCAGGGGGTTTGTTCGGTTTCTTTTCAACTGGTACTTTTGTGAAGAATGTTTTCCTGTAAGTCTAAACTAAATATTCACTTGCATAATTTTTTGCAGGCCTTTTAGGTCCAACAGCCCTGTCAGTCAACACCTCAAGTGCTCCAAACTCTCTCTTGAATGCCCTTAATAGCTCTGTGAGCCCCTTGCAGAGTCCAAGTTCAGGCACGCCCAGTCCTACGTTGTGGGCAACATCCCTTGCTAACACAAACACCACAGGTTGGTAGAATTTTAATGTGAATTAAATGAACTGTGCAACACCAAGTCTTTAGAATTGTGGTTGACAAGTCAAGATTAATTAATTCTTTGGAACCTTAATTCCTACACTTACCTTAGCACGGATGAAGAAATATGCAAATTTAAGGTTTTTACTTAATATATGACATGCTGTCACAGGCAGTGTTTTCATCTGTTTTATGAAGAAAACAAAGTTAACCTACCCAGATAAAGCATTATGGTTGTGACATGCAATTCTAATGGAAACTTTTTAGTAATGTATCATAGCTACATAAAGATTTAGATAAAGTAGTGTAATGCCTGAGGAAGTTAAATGAGACACTTAAACAGAACATAACCAACTTTTGTTACAGGTTTTTCTGCTATTCCACACCTAATGATACCATCTACTGCCCAAGCAACCTTAACTAGTATTCTGCTGTCTGGAGTGCCTAATTATGGTCAAAACACTCCATCTCCACCACCAGGCTTGACTCCTGTTGAAGTCCACGTTAATGGCATGCAATCAGAAAGTAAAAAAGGTTCACCCTCTTTAAATGGTCACGTAAAGGTAAGTGATTCTAGGCTGGAGAATCTGATTTCTTTATACTAGACCTCTACTAAGAAAAGCTGAAAGAGAAAACTAGCTATATTAGTAGATTTATAAAGCTTCCAAGTTTAAAAATACACAGCAGTGTTTTTGAATATGACTTAAAGATTGAGGAATAGAACATTCAGATATATTGTTCTGCTGTACCAGGAATGAATTTCTCATTCTTGTGCACAGATAGAAAGGGGAAATCGTTTCAATATTTCCTTAAGCATAAAAATCACTTCAGTGATTTGTGACAATCTTTTCAGGCCTCAAATATCAAGTACGCTGCACTGTCTGCCACATCGCTGGGAGAAAACGTGTTGACCACAAATCACAGTGATGGAGTAAGGCAAAAAAGTGCTCATGGTGCCTCAGAACAAGTAGCTGCCAAGGCAAATAGTGAAGAAGGTGAGATTTTGACACTGCATTCCTTTGTCTGGTAGTGTTGTACAGTCTGTGTACAGTTCACCATACAAAAATGTAACGATATTCTCTCCGAATTGGTTTTGCAACCATGTTTAAGGAAAACACTGCTGGATGTCTCAGATTCATTGTCAGGGAAAGGAAATAGAACCTGTAGTAACTGAGCTGTACTGTTGATAGAAACACCTTAAATCAACATAAATGTACTTGCAACATTTTACTTATTCCCTAGGAGCAGAGGGAAGATAAAATGTGGGGATTTTAGTTTTTTTTTACAGCACCTTAACTTAACTCTGCTGATTTAAATGGTGTTTTATTTTTGCTTTTTAACAAAAGGATATAATTTCACTGGGAAGGGTTTTTGGAGAAAATTGTGTAGATCTAACCTAGATGACACTGGGAAACAATTTTATGTGTTTTGCAACAGCATTTCAGTTATGCTGCCTTTTAGAAGTTAAAGTCCTTAACTGTCCCCATCATTCTTAGAGGGAGGGGAAAGCCAGCTCCACTTCAACTTGAGCAAATAGATGTAAAGGCCTTATTTCCCTTGTCAATACTGATCAAGGAGATCATCTCTTATTTAGGGTTGTGCTCATTTGAAGTGCTGATTTGAATAAAAGGTACATTGCCAATTTAAGGTAATAAATATTTCTAAAAACATCTAAAGATACTTGAGCATGAAGTGGGGGGAACTCTGATTCCAGCAGAAGTTACCTGAGCACCTGGCAAAAAGACTATTAAAACTGGGGATAAAATCAAATTTCTTCAGAATACTTAATCACTTTGAATTGTCAGTCTTCACATTTATTAATTAATATTACTTAAAATAAGTATTTGAAGAAAGAAAATACTTAGTGTGACTGCTATATATGGGAATACTGACACCCTTTTGTGCATTTGAGCTTGCACATTTTGGCTGCTTAACCTTGACCAAATAGCTATCCCTGAATACAGTCCTGCAAGAGGAAGAGGAGGGTTTCTCCCATAGTTGTCATTGCCTCACAAAGCTCCCTAGAACACAGCAGGGTGGTTGTTTAACTCTTTTTCTTGGCCTTGTAGGTTGCAATGATGCTTTTGTGGAAGTGGGCATGCCTCGGAGTCCGTCGCACTCGGCGAACACCAGTGACCTGAAGCAGATGATGAGCTCTTCCAAGCAGGCCTGTGCCAAGAGACAGACGGTGGAACTACTGCAAGGCACCAAAAACTCCCACTTACAGTAAGCTGAGTGTATAAACACAGATTAGTGGAACTTTCACAACATAAAATTACTTCACATGTTTTTGTGCACAGAAGGGGTGATTCAGTCATAAGATCCTCAAAGAACTGATTTAATTTGGCCTTGATTTTTCCATCACACTAGGCATTAATATAGCCCCCTGTTTGTCTTGTAACTGCGGACTTTGAATGCTTTTTGTTCATCCCATTTGTCTTTGGGTTTTAAAAATGTCTTTCCTCTTCCACAAAATAATGGAGATCCTTGTCAGAGGAACTTTCATGACCTGTTTCTAAAGTATATACTTTTGCATTTTCCTTCTTCATTCATTGCTTAGAGAGTACTTTGGCAGCTGTTTCCTTTTGTGCATACCTGAGGCTGTTTTCTTCTTAGGAAAGTGTTCAGGGCATAGGAGCATGTTCTCAAACAGTTGTCTCAGTGATGATTTTGGTTGGGTTGGCTCTTTAATGACCCAGCACTGGGAAAGGCTTGTTTGAGTCATAACACATCTTGGCAACACACGCTTTGTTCTTGATGCAGTGTTTTTATCCGATGTACTCGTGTTCTCACTGTTTGTTTGGGAACTATTTATCACCACTCTTTTAAGACATGTATTTTCTTTTGCTCCATTTATTTACATTGTTAAGGCTATGATATGTAATTCATTAATTCTGCTTTCACAGTGTCAAGATCCAAGGAATCCTGCTAACCAAATGCAGTTGTTGGCATCTTGCTCTTTTTCTTGAGGACATGGCACTCATAGTTTCCTGGGGGGTAGTAGTTTACAGCTTCTAATTCTGATTCTACAGATCACTTTTTGAAGTAAGAGTTTATACTGTTCTAGAGTAGGCCTAAAATGTGGCTGAGTTAGAAAAAAAAAATTGCACCAAGAAGTAATGTAGACATGTAGGAGTGCAGTTAATGAAGCTGTGAAAACAAGTAAGACTTATGGCAACTTTCTTAGTCCCTATTTTGCAATCTCTTTTTTATCTTACAACTTTGAACCTGTTAGAACTGCTGATCAACAGGAAATCACACTGTGTAGGATTGCATGCAATAATTCCAGATACCAGACAGCTCAAAACTGAATCTATAAGCTATACCTGTTATTTGGTAATACAGGAAGGAGAAACACTTGCTTTCCTTCAGTGACAGAGAAAAAGGTACAGGAGAGCTGGAACGTTTGGAAATATTGCTAAAAACGCTGAGATCTTTGTGTACAGACATGTCTTGAACTTGGCTGCTAAGCCTCTCGGGGTGAAGCTGAGCTACCAGAACCGCACCGAGCGCTGCCTGCGGTGCGGAGGCAGCCCGAGCTAGGGCCGAGCTAACGGAGCTTTGTCCCCGCAGCAGCGCGGAGCGGCTGCTCGCGGAGGCCGAGCTGGGGGCCCCGGAGAGCCCCGTGGCTGATAAGAAGGCTCCGGGCAGCGAGCGGGCAGCCGAGAGAGCGGCAGCCGCCCAGCAGAACTCGGAGAGAGCACGCCTGGCTCCGCAGCCCTCCTTTGTAAATATGCAGGTAGGTCTCCCCGAATGAAGCCAAGTAGGCGTAAATCTTGCTAATTGCAGAGTGAGGTTACCATAGAATGCAGAGGAGACTGGGCACTGGAGACTGAAGTGTCATTACCAGTTCAGTAAAAGCGTTCACAGCCAAGACATCAGCTGTTTCGACTGAGGAGTGGGTTGTCAATGAAAAAATCTTGACAACAGAAAAGCTCTTATGCTTCTGTTGAGTAAGAAAAATTTAAGTACAGAAAATTGTGTGGCTGTATTTGCCTCCACAAGCATTATTTGCCTGTTAGAAATCTTACATTGTCACTTGGACAGAGTTATAGCTACAAAATAAATGTTACAACTTTTCATATGCAGTAACAGCTTGGTTAATTACTGCCTACAAATATAAAGTATTGCCATGTTACTGCAAATCTCTCCAAAGAGGGAGGGGACCCCTTTGACTGTCAGGAAGCAGTAACAGGGTTATTTTCAGAAGAGATCTGTTGAAGTGTGGGTATAACTGGATTGTATGAAGTAGTGGAACAAGAGGAAGATCGTGTTTTGCAGCCCTTTTCCGCAGTTATTGCTCTAGTTACTTTCAGTAGAGAATGCAATACTTCAGGCTAATACAGCATTTTTATAGTTTTGTGTTTAGTTTTTCTAATTTGTAATTCAGCAAAGTGTAGCTTGTTTAATCAGGGATATTTAAACTTCACATCTTCCATTGACACAAGTAGAATACAAGCAAAAATTCTTTAAATTATCTCAAAACTTAAGTTCTTTTCCTTTCACAAGAGGAGTGCATGGAGGAGAACCAAACCTGAAATATTATTGAAAATAACTGGTGCCTAGATTTGCAAAGATATGTTAAATTTTTTTGTGCTGTTGAGGAATGTTTTAAATGCTAAGAACAGATAGTTAAGGACGAGAAGTGATGCTTGAAAGATGCCCTATTAAAAAAAAGTAGAAGAAAAAATATTTCCTAAGCAGTGCTGCAGCCTCACTCATATGGAAATCAGCTAGTTATTTAAAATCTTTATCTCTGTTTGAGTGAACACTTTAAGTAACTCAGGTGCTAACTGGGCTACCATGAAATTATTGTGTAGTATTTCAGGTTTCCCCTAGACATATTCACTGGCCATTTTGAAAACCTTTGTTTTCACAGAGATGAGTATTGGAGTGACATTTAGTTAGAATGGCAATTAAATTATCTTCTCTGCGTTTAATTTTTAGGCATTTGACTATGAACAGAAGAAACTACTAGCAACCAAAGGTATGTGGATGAACAGTGACTTCTGAAAAGTTTGTTAGCATGTGGATAAAATAATTTCCTCAAGTTTCTTTTGTAATCCAATTTTTAATAAAATATGAAAGTGGTAGTGAAACATTTGTATATATTAGCTTTATGTTCCAAAAAATTTCTTCATACCAGCATAGTATAAAATATGGTGTAAGCAGCTTGCAGAAGGGATGTGTAAGTACATCCATGTGCGAATGATCTGGTTTTCAGAGAGCTCATTGCTGTAACACTTTGCTTTATTTGGATACAAATTAAACTTTAAGGTGTTGGCATGTCAGCTAAATGGCCTCTTATTTCAGGGATAAATTAAGTTGTAGAATTGGTAAGGGGCTTAACCATATCTTTGACCCTGTTATAAAATAAACCAAATTACCTGTTCAACAAAAGAAAAAGAGAAGCTCCTCTCTTTGAAACAGATACGATTCTTTTGGCTTCCATGCAGCCCTGTGGGATTTAACTATCTTCTGGCAGGGTTGATTGCTTTAAGGAAGGGTAGGATTCAAGCTGTGTAGCAAGTGGAGGTGTTCAAGGTTTGCTGTTTGGTGGACTTGGGCTGTTTGTAAACATCACTTCAGTATTATCCTCTCAGTACCTTTACTAAGGCCGAGATTTTCTGATTTGTCTCTGTATTTTCAGCTATGTTAAAGAAGCCAGTTGTAACAGAAGTGAGAACTCCAACAAATACATGGAGTGGTTTGGGATTCTCTAAATCAATGCCTGCAGAAACTATCAAGGAACTAAGAAGAGCAAATCATGTATCGTACAAGCCTTCCATGACAACTACATATGAGGTATATAAAAGTGTATTGTAATGGAAGTTCCCTTCTAGTGAATGATACAGTTGTTTCTCTTGAGAAATGCCTACCTTCTGTAAAAACAAAGTCCTGCAGATAACAGTTCTAAATATTTTTTATGGTGCAAAATATTTCTTACATAAATATTAAGGCATATGGAATACATTCAGCCCAACACACAAAGTTATATCTGTTTCTAGATAAATCATAGAGAGTAGACAGCTGCTTCTTAAAACATGTTTGAAGCTGCTTTAAACAAACAACTTACAGGACCAAACATCTCAGTAGTTGCAAACAAGCAGTAGGCAATTTGTAACCCAATGAGAACAGTGTATATATGGCAGATAAACTATATCATGTGTATCACTGCATGGTGGAGGAGAACAGCAGAAGACTTCTCTGGACAGAACTGGAACAGCTGTCTCTACTTGCACTATTCACTGGGCTCAGAATTTTCCCAGGAAGAAGGCAGACAGAGTCCAGCAATTCTCTTCAGAGTCGCAGCATGAGAATCTGGCAGGGAATTTGTTCCTTTCTTCTTAAAGGCATGCTGAAGTTGCTTTTAAGTGTGCTTCCTTCCTGCAATCCTTCCCAGCATCCATAGAGACACCTTTTTTCTGTCCTGTTTATATAAAATGTAAATGGTATGTTTCTTGAAGAAGAGGACTTCATAGTTCTCTAGGATATACCTGTCTGTTAATGAGAAAGAAATATTCAGCCAGGATAAAAATGTGCCTTGGTGTTCTCCACTTGGCATATCAGCTTTGAGCCATTCAACTGCATGTAGTAGGCTTGGCTACCCATAATGCAGTAGTAACTAGGGGAAAGAAAAAGCTACAACCAAAATCTGCATTTGTTTTGCATACTTTTTTATGTTGGTTGAGTTGGGGTGCAGTTTTCCCCCAGGCCTTGATGTCTAAAATCTCTAAATAGGTCTGTGATTCTAACCAAGAACAGTGTTTCTTCAGGGGTGTCAGTTTTACTAAATAGTGTAAAAGATTGCCTCCTAATTGATGCTGTTCAACTGTAATTTGGTACAAGTTTATAGAATTAAATTGTTAATTTCCACAATTTTTAGCTCAAACAAGTATGTGGTATCTATAAGGTTGATTTCTTTTGGATATGTTCCCATGGAATACTGCTGTCTTGTATTGCTATGTTCTGACCCACAGTGATGAGAGTTGATGATAAGTATTTCACAGGTATATGAAAATCTATTATGAAAGACCCCAGACAAAACAACTACAAATTCACAAGGCATTGCGGAATTGTTGTTGCAGTATTGTGTGCAAGACTGTTGTCAAGAAGTGTGTACTTGATCCACTTATCTTCAGATAAATGTTCTGTTATGTTCTCTTCCCTGTGAAGGGATGTAGTCAATAGACTGCTTTGTCTAGAATTTGTGTGGGAATTTGATACCATGGAATGTTTTGGAAACAAACTTGGAAATACTGAGCCATTTATTTTGAATCATGGTCTTTAAATAACTCCTGCTTAAAAACTGTAAACTGCATATGTTTTAAGCACACCTGCTGTTTTCGTGTCCGGTTTGCAATTATTTGACTATTTATCAACTGCCAAAAGAATGTTTGTGAGCATTGAAAGCTGCTTTTTAAGTGAGCTGCTTCAAAGCAAACATCTGAGTCACAATGGAAGCTCTGTTTTCAGCCCAGCTTTTCTTTCTGTGGTTTGCAGGGTTCATCCATGTCTCTCTCCCGGTCCAGCAGTCGGGAGCACCTGGGAAGTGGCAGCGAATCTGACAACTGGAGAGACCGCAATGGGCTTGGACCCGCTGCTCATGATTTTGTCTCCTCAATTGGCAGCCCCAAACGGAAACAAAACAAATCAGGTTAATCAACTCTTACTATCTGATTAAAAGAAAATAATCTTATTGATACCAGTGTTTATTTTGATATGAATGTGTCCTGACTTCATGAGGGATTTAAATTACTGACACCTTGTAAAGTAATTACTTCTTTTACAAATGGAGAAGTGCAAGCTTGTGTAACATGGTAATACAAATAATGGTCCGAAAGAAAAACTGTTGAGGATATTTGTTAAGTGCCAGACATCCTTGCTGAACACTCTGCTGTCATGGAGTGGGTTTTTCAAGGTGTACTGAAACCAGACCTGTAAAAAGGCTTATTTCTAGACTACTCTCATTCTGCTCTGGTGCTGATGCAACAGCAGCCAGGGCTCTACTGGGCTGTTTGCTCACTGGTGAAGTCATCATCTGTGCTGAAACTGGATTTTAAAGCTTAGTTCTCCTCATGGGGATAAAATTTACAAGAACGTGTAGGGACAAGACAAGGGGGAGTGGCTACAAATAGAGTAGGTTTAGGTCAGACACTATGAAAAAATTTTCTCAGTGAGGGTCCTGAGGCCCTGGCACAGGGTACCCAGAGAAGCTGTGGCTGCCTCTGGATCCCTGGAAGTGTCCAAGGCCAGGCTGGACAGGGCTTGGATCAGCCTGGGATAGTGGAAGGTGTCCCAGCACGTGGCAGGGGGTTGGAATGAGATGATCTTTCAGGTCCCTTCCAACCCAGGCAATTCTATGAAAAGGAGCTTGTCCATGTGTTTGGCAAAGCCTAGCATGATTTTAAATACTACTTTCTGTGGATGCAGGCTGTATGTCTCGTAATTACTTTTTAAACTTCGTTTGAAGTTTAAAAATCGAAATTTTACTTTAGTTGAACTCTTGAAACTTTGTTTTTTAAATAAATTGATAGATGCCTTTCTGAAAGAGTGTTAAGTGGGGGTAGAGAATACGAAGTCCATACTCCCTGTCTGCTTTATGGGGAAATAAGGACTGTGGCTGTTTATACTTTTTGTTGTTCCTTTTTCTTCTAAAAGTGAATAAACCTAAATCCCAGATTCAAAGTACACAGATAATGAAATTTGGACGTGGTAAGAAAGGATAGCTCCAATTAGATAAAATATTCATGGTTTTAAAAAGCATAATAGTTCAGCTGTGAATGGCTGCACATCATATTCTAGCTACTTGAAGAACTAAAGAGATGACAAATTTATTTGAAATCAATTGATGTTTTCAACCTAACTGGATAAAAATGGAAGTTCTAGGTTAATTAAAATAATTAAGGGTTAAAAATGTGTTTACATGTGTGTTAGAAGAAAATTAGAAAAAAAAAACATAGGCAGTGAAAGAAAATGTTCTATAGCAGCTGTAGCTTTCCCAGAGAATAAAATGTGTGGATAAAGGATAAAAGAAACAGCATGAGTTGGTTGGACAAACGTACATCTATAGAAAACTAACACTGGAATTTAATTAACAAAAAAATTGCTTTATGCTGTTTATTTTCTCAGACCACTGGGAGGCTTTTTTTCCCTAAAAAATAAAGATTTAAATACTTTGTAAATTTAATGATCTAGCTGAATATTATGGTGGAAAACTATACCCGTGTGTGATGTGTCTGAAAAGTGCACTTGTTCCCTTCCAGCTGAACACTATCTCAGTAGCAGTAACTACATGGACTGCATTTCCTCGCTGACAGGAAGCAATGGCTGTAGCCTCAACAGTTTGTTTAAGGGATCTGATCTGCCTGAGCTCTTCAGCAAACTTGGTTTGGGCAAATACACAGACGTATTCCAGCAGCAAGAGGTTGGTGTTCCTTCGAGAGGCACCTTTGTGTTCTAGGATGTTTTCCAGCAGTAGTTTTGCTGTCTCTTCACCAAAAGCCACTTAAAACTCACTGTGTGACATGATTTTCATGAGCTTTTCTTTCAAAGCTGGATCATACATCTTACAATTGTGATAAATACTCAAATCTCGAGACCTATAAATAAATGACTAATTGATTTTCTCTGCTTTTCCAGAACTGACTACTTAATTTCTCCTTTTCTGTCAGAAATGTAGCAGATTGACCGATTGTGTGAAGAAGCCATTGAAAAGCCATGATTGCTGTTGAAATGCAAAGAATAGTTTGGCAGAGTAACTGTAAAATGGAGCAGGGAAAAAAAATGAAGCTGTTCTGAACCACATTTATTATTTAAAACTTTTGTGAAAAGACTTGTTTTGCATAGTTTTCACATTTCTTTTTTTACTCTAGATTGATCTGCAGACATTCCTCACTCTTACTGATCAAGATTTGAAGGAGTTGGGAATTACCACTTTTGGTGCCAGAAGAAAAATGCTGCTTGCAATCTCAGGTAAAAAACACAGACTACCATTTGTTGATTTTAAGCATTGTTTGTATTCTTCTCACTCAAATTGTGTGTTTATAGCCCACAAAGGAAAAAAGCCTTGGAAAGACTGAAAAGCAAGACTAGAGTCTTGTCCTGGTTTAGGGAGTCACCCTAGGACAAGTCTACAGAGGTAATATTAGCTTGCCCCTCACCAGAGCTGCTTAAACCCAGGCTTTATAGAGCTTTGCATTACCTAATAGCAGCTCACTTGAAATAGTCCTGTAAAGCAGGAGCTTGGTAGAAAGTTCATCTCACACCAGATTGTGAAGTTTTATGTCCCAAAATTGTGGGTTCAGAAATCTCTGGGATTGCAGGCACTGCAGGTTCTGAACAGCACTACATACCAGTCACAACTGGCATTTTCAACCTTTTGGTTCCCTGTCTTCCATGTTATTGGTTAGCAGAGCAGTCATCCTACTGGGAAAAAGTGCCTATCTTTGAGGGGTTTTGTGGGTTTTTGTTTTTTGGTTTGCAAATTTACTTAGTTCAGTAGCAGTCTTGAAAATCTATGTAATCTCTCAGTTTATATATCCCACACAGAGTTTGTTTACAGGAACAGGGAAGCAGGGAAAAGAAAAATATTTTACATGATCTATCACTAATAAGAGATTAGGATGCATGTTTAAATGAGAGGTGAGCATGTGGTTTTTCTGAAAGTCCTTGTTAAAATACTGCTTCAGTTTTATGTTTAAAATAAAGAATTGTGCACTGAGAAATTATCAAGTTGGTAAAGAGCTTTTCTGTCAATCTTGGTCTACACTGCTTAGTTGTGCCTCCAGGAAGATTGCAGTCTTTGAGCATTATAACAGAAACTTTCAAAAGTTTGTTATGTCAATTTGATCTAAATCAATATTGGAAAATATTATCTACTTCGCACTGCATCAGTGCCAAATAAGAATTGTCCCAAGTAGACGCCTGCATCCCAAGGAGCCTCTGAGTCTTAGCCTGATGCTCTCATTATCCTGTTGGACTGTTTGTGAGTTGAAGGAGTACCTCACAGATATTTTCAGTGCGTACCATATCTGTCTAAAATACATTATTCATTTAAACAGAAGTTTTGCATTCAGTTTAGATCAAAAGATTAAGATGAATTTCTGATGGGAGATTTCTATGGGTGTGCTTGACCTCTCCAGAACTGAACAAAAACCGAAGAAAGCTCTTTGACCCATCAAACATCCGTGCCTCGTTCCTGGAAGGTGGAGCCAGTGGGAGACTGCCGCGCCAGTATCACTCGGACATTGCCAGTGTCAGCGGGCGCTGGTAGCAGGAGGTTGGGCTCAGAAATCAGCTGGAAAGACAGACATGGCAATCCTGTGGACAGCCTTCACTGCACACCACCCTCTGCACTTTGGGAGTTTGGGTGTCAAGGACCAAAGCGTTTTGGCTGCACAATACTGTGCCAAAAAATCAGAGAGAACACGTTTTGTCAGTTGTCTTTTGAAACACCAAATGTGGGTTACGTTTTACTCATGTAGATTGGACAGAGTCTGCAATAATAATAATATAGGGTTCTTTGTTTAGTATTTTATTACCTATAACTATAATGTATGCACTGAATTTTGTACTTTGTTGAATGAAGGAAGAATGAAGAGCTGGGATGCCAGAGAGCATAGATTTGGCTTTATCAAGATGGATTTTTCTGGTACTGCTTAAAATAATTATTGAGGTCTTTCTGCACTTTACGTGTTCTGATTTCTTGTCCTGTGGAAATTTATTTCTCTTTCATTTCCATATCAATTTTTATATTGGCACTAATCAAATTTTTTCAGGTGTTCCTACATTAAGTCACATCTCACTATAATGGTACTAGAAACTGGTTCTTCTGCAGATTTTTTGTTTTTCCTCTCTCTGTCTCCCAGGTAGTTATCTGAAGAGATTGTTCCAAAATCAAGTCACTTGGTAGTGGACCAGTCCTGTTATGCTCTTATGAAGCAGTCTAATGCTGCCTGCAATAATACTCACTGTAACAAATGCAATGAAAGACCAAAATGGACCTTGCAATATTAACCCTTTGCAGTCAACATATTTAACTGCTGCCTTTATGCTAAAACTGTTTTTAATGGTTGTCTCAAAGCAAAGGGCTATTTTTAGTACCCTGCCACTAAAGGACACTTATTTATATCAGACTTTTATTTTTAGATTCTATACACCTACAATACGTAACAGATTAAACTGATCTACTGCAGATTTATGGTAGAGACCGAAAGGCATTCATCAAACTCGAGCTCTGGGCTGTCAGTTTGATTAAACAGACAACTAATCTAATTTGACAAGACAGCACTGTTGCCATTTAATAAATGACACATATTACTTACATGACTATGCATGCAGCAATGAAGTGACCTACATAAAATAGGTGTAATGGCATCTGTTTCGTTCGATCTAGATTTGTGATTGTCAGCTGCAGAAGTGTTTCAAACTCTGGAGATGAACTATTTCTGAAACAAGTTATGTTCAACAGAAAGAGTCCATGTTATAAGTGGCTAAGAGCTAAATTTTGCATTCTTATACTGTGAAAGTCCGAAAGATTTGGCAATGTTATTCCTCTGTCTTTACAGATGTTGTGTTATGGGTTTATGAAGGGTTTCAGTGTAATGAAGGAATCCATAAAGTGCCTCTTTTTGCAATGCAATGTGTAGTTTCCAAGCATTAATTGAAAAGCATTCCCATGAGAAATATTGTGAATTACCTTACCTCTACTGTAATGAATTATTTATGTTCAGTGTACAAGCCTTTTGAGATGGACATAAACCACTGTCAAGTGCTCTAACAGAAGGCATTAGAATAGCTTTTACAGTAGTTGGGGTTTATGCAAAATGGGTGAGAGTTTTGACACTTTCCATGGGTAATTCTTTAAGGTGAGAATGCAGAATGATGTATGGCGAAAATTGCATACACAAAGGGAATCTAAAGAGTCTATTACTTGAGGGCATAGATGATCAAGCAATAATATAAAGTCTTGTGGTTAGCTAAGAATTGCTGCTCAGTGCTCGTTCCAGCCATATCTACTTAATGGTGTATAACTGGGTGACTTCCTCTGTAGACCAAGTAGCAGCTTCGTCTGGTTTTAAAATGGTACTGCAGGTGTGGCTGTCTAAAACTGTAACTGGTACTCACAGCTGTTCACAGCAAGTTCCTGTGCTCAGTGACGAGAGTCAATATCCACGTGTCTAGGAGAGATGTGTGTGTGTGTTGCACAGGCAAGAGCAACTTCATGGAAACCTCTTGGAAGACACAGCTTCTCATTCTATAGCTATTTACACTTGTGCTTACTTCTGAGCGTGCAAATAGTTCCATTCACATGGGCTATTTATGTGCTTACAGATAAGCTATTGTTTAAATGTTTGCGTTTGCAAGCCTTGTGCTTGCAAATCAAATTGTATTCAGACTCATTATTTTATAAAATATTTTTAATGAACTAAATATTCAGCAACACTTTGTACCAAATTTCCTGCAACCCATTCTTGCTTATTTTGCCTAGACTTAAAAGCATCCAAAAGCTTTGCACTCAGATTTTTAGTCTTTTGTAGGTACGTGCCATGCATCCAGACAGTACTAGACTTGGAAACTGATTTTCTTACAGCATTAAGTGGATGTGGTCTTTCGCTGAGCAGTGCTTATTTCATCTACACCAAAGTGAAGAATTTCCCATGAACAACATTATTTTTCAGTAGGGCTTCACATTAAAAAATAAAAAAAAAACCACACTGGAAGTAAAGAAAATTCTCACTTACTTTGATTCCACAAAGGGAATATAACAGTACAGTGTATCGTATTGTTAGTGTTACATTATGCACAAATATTTGACTTGCTACATAAAATGTTAGTTTTAAATCTGTGCCTTAACAGTGACCAGTTATCTGTAAATATAGAGCAGATACAGATTGTATTTTTGTGGGTTGTGTCCTTTTAGTGATTTTTTAAAAAAATGGAAGTTGAAATTAAAACATTAAAAATGGAAATTTTCAAAGCTAATCAGTGTTGCATAAAATAAATTTATATAACTCCCTTGTATTCTGATTGGTTCATGAAGTATTTTTATATAGACCCAGTTCCAGGGATGCTTGCTTGTTAATAAAATATAAAAAGCAGTATTTGTCATAATGGCAACATGTTTCTTTCACATGTTAATCCTTCATGTGTTTTACTGTTCTTTTTGTATCACATACAGTGTCTTTGTCTGGCTTTTGTGTGAGAATGCTTTTTTGGGGTGCCTTTCTTTAATCTAAGACGAGTTAAATTATCACAGGTTCAATTCTGAGCAGGTTTTAGTGGTTTGGCTCACGAGATCTATTATTTCTTTGATCTTCCCATTTAAATGACTGTTTTGGACAGGTTAGCAGAGAGTCGTGTGTTTTTGTGGTCATTGTACTGCCACTTCCAGTGTAGAAGTAATGGAGGGGGGAGGAAGGGAATTCTTTCTTCAGGCTGCTGGGATGTGAGCAGTCAGCCTGGCGAGAGGCACAGGTGTCACACTGAGGCAATGTGCACACAACAGATACAGTCAGTCCTGCCTGTTTGCTCCACAGCTGCTGGTACAGGTTCAGTATTGCTCTACCTCGCTCAGCGCTCTCAGGCATCTCGTTATCCCCGCCCAACGTGGTCTGTTTTATAGACACAGCTCTCCAATGGCTGTTCCAGGCTCACTGACCTTGCAAAACTCTGAGAGTTGTTTTTCTGAATACCTCCTGAGAAGTGCGGGTGTGGGAACAAGTCTGTGAAGGAAACAGATCAACAAACTGTTCTGCTGAGGACAACTGAAGTGTGTGGTGCTGAGCACCAATTTACCAGACATTGACGTAAATAATGTGGAAATTTACAGGCAGGTGGGCTTGCAGATTGCACAGTGTTCCTGATGTCTGACCTGTAGTGAACTAGGAGAGTCTGAAGCAAGGTAGTTTCCTTTGTGGACCATTTATTTGGGCATGTTGCTTCCAAAAGCTTTAGTCAGCAGAGTGTAAAGCTGGTGTGGGACAGAGAATTGGAGCATTGGAGCTTGTTGGCTGCTCTCCTTATGGTACAAGCAGTGTTCCCAGCAGCTGGCATGGCACAGCATCAACAGGATTGCTCCCTGAGCAAACTGGGCAGGTCTCTCTCTGCTTCCAGTCAGTGGAACAAAACTGGTGATTTTCAGTCTGAACAAAATGTTGCATTTAAGAAATGTTGCCAATACACAAGAGAAAATAGAGGGATTCTCCAAGCTCTGTCAAGATTAGAAGTGAGGCATCTCTCTTCACTTTGGAATCCCACTCCAATTTAACAGTTGCTGGAGGACTCTTGTTTTTCCAAAGTCCTAGAAAACACAGTTACACAAGTTTTGTGAGTACTGTTGTAAGCTGGTCAGTATAGGTGTGATGGGCAGGGGTACACAGAAACTTGTGCTCGTACTGTAAAGTAAGCCAAGAAGTATTTGATTCCAGGCAAGTCTGGACACTGTTGGAGCTACATTTTATCCTTGAAGAACCAGCTTCCTTTGCATCACAGATAGTTGAGCAGAAGGAAGGTTTGGTTTTATTTAGAGCTGCTGCAAAATTTTTGAGGATGTCAAAGGAGGAAAAAACTGGGGAACTTGTAGAAAAAATTGCGATATGCGTGGTTGGGGTCTGTTATGTTGTTGACAGCTGCTTTGAAAGTGGTGAGCTGTAAGAACGTTTAAGCAGGTAGGGGGAGGTATTTTAGCATGGTTAAAGATAAAAGAGCTCTTATTTTGAATTAGGTGTAGTTGTGAATGAGGACTATCTTGTAATCTGAAAAGTACACAATGAACTTGTGCTTTGGTATAAATTTCCTTTATTTTCATTTGGGTTAAAACAGCAGCTGGAGCAGAAGTAACAAGAATCCAGCAATTACAAAAGGGTTCCTGTAGATGATATATTTGTATTAAGGAAAATCTGAGTTTTATCTTCCTGCACTGCAGATGTACTTTTTTATAGTGTTTATAATTTTAATATTTTACATGCTTTCGTGAGTTAGTAAAGCAGACTAAAAATTAAAGTAGTAGAAAAATTGTACTTGCCAATTTTGAATATTGACACAGCTACCGGGGCAGTTAAAGGTTAATGAAGATAATTTTTTTCCTCTCGTTGAAGAAAATGTACTGTTAAAGAAACACTCAAACAATGTAGGAAGTTTTTGCATTAGAGCATCATCTAGTGTCAAATTTCCCCGCTCTCTTAAGGACTAAGATTTGGAGAATATTTTCTCTGAGAAATGCAGAATGATTCCAGATGTTGATGAAAATATGAAGAAAGATGAATACATTGTGATGGAAATTACCTAGTTTGTGCCAAAACTGTGTTGCAACTTCATGGAAACTAACAGATGGAAAAAGCAAAACATAATATGAGGAAAAAAAATCAACTAAAATAATTATATAATGAAGCAAAAATTTGTCACTTTAACAATGGATGATTAATGTTTTAAGAAATAATGTTGCTACTAATTTCATAACCCTAGGACCATAAATTGATATGGATGTTGCCACACTTCTTTGATAAAAATCGTGGTTTGTCACCCATGAAGGACAGAAGAGTTTAAGAAATGCACAGGGCAGTAACTTATGGTCCCAAAACTAAAGCCATCCATGGGAACTGCAATCTCATGCTGTCTATATACAATATAGAAGTGAGGAGGATGTGAGTATTTTTGAGATTAAGAACATAAGAAATCTTCTGTAGACAGTAAATCTTGCTGTATGTTACACATGAATATACTGAGAGAAAACAAAATGGAACCCAAGGATCATTTCCTTTGCCTTAAAGTGATCCAAAGTTCAGATAAAATATTCACAACCCTTTCCTTTAGCAGAAGTTTTTCCACCATGCAGCTGAACAATGTTTTGGTTCCTCAGAAGTATGCTTCTGTTCTTACGCCAAACTCACCTCAGAGAGAAGCTGCTAATGCATGGTACCAGGAAAACCCTTTCTCTGAAGCAGCCTGAATAAGCACTGTGCGCTTTAGCACTGACAGTTCAGTACTGAGAATGCTGATTCTTCCAGTACTGCAAGGTCTCTTTATGTAGCCCGGCGTCTAGAAATCAGTACAAACAAAACTGACATGGTGAAGTTAAATTGCTGACAGATTTGAATCTTGCTTGGAAACCGGATGGGAGACAACTAGGTAACCAATCCCTGTGGGGCAAGAGATGTTTTGGTGCAGCTGTATTAAAACTCACTTTGTGCCAGCAGTGTTTCTCTTTGAATCAAATGGTGGTAACAGCCAGCAAACTGGAATGCTGAAGGCATCTGTCATGTAGGAAGGCTTGTCCTGAGCATGCCTCCAGCACTGATTATCTTCCATCTTCACTGAAAGTGGTTGCAGATGCTCCACTGTAGACTTGGTACTTTCTTTCCAGTATACTTTTGGACTCCAAATGCTAGAAATGGCAAACTTTTAAATTTTACATGCAGCTTGATGAGCTTTTTGCTTGCACAAGCATAACACTTTCTTCTTTTCCTGGGAGTGATTGATGTGGACAGTATCCAGAATCACTGGAGTGGATGAGAGCTTTGAAAGATTTTTTTGAAGGGATTTAAAAGTCATGAGTGGAGACTGGAAATAACACTTCTGGCACTGCTGCCTTTCCTGGCTGCTGGTGGTGTCTGCTCACCTCTCCTAGATCTTGGCTCTCCCATGCTTGGCTCAAGTTTCTGCTTTCTTCTGATCAGCACTCAAGTTTCAAACAAGTGCTTTTGGGAAGTTTGAGGCATTTTCAGGCAGACTTCATGTTTGTGGCAGTGTTTCAGGCAGTGTTTGCTTTTTGTGTTGGACTTTAAAACTCTGGCAGTGAGGATACAGGTGCTAATGGTCATCGTTGGCCAGTGTGAGGAAATAAATTTGTAAGCACAGCATAAACAGAACATTGTGGTTACAAGGCTGGAGTAGATGAGGGCATAGTTTCTTCAGGTGGGCAGTTGTTTGTGAAGATTAAATAAAGGAAATGTTAGTTTGCTTGATTGGTTCTCTTTCTTAAACATTCATAGAAAGGAGCATCCTTTTACATAGTGTTCTTATTACGGTTTAGAAATGATTTTGCAAAAGTGACTCCACAGGGCCTTTGCCTTAACCAGTAATGAAAGCACAGTTATTCATAGACAGAAGGATTCTGAAGGATCCATCCACTTTAACAATTATTGGAGCACAACAGCACATTTCTTCCTTGCTTCCCACCTGCCTGTAAGATTTCTCCTGGGGCCAATACATCCGTGTTCTTTGGTTGCATTTTATGTGTGGTTGTTCTGTGCCCTGGCTCTGCTGCAGAGACAAGGCAATGAACCCCCCAAACAGAATTGCATCTGATCTAGTTCCTACTGCATCTTCTCGCTGTGTAAACATAGGAATTAGGAAAGCACTTCTGGACTGAACAGATGTGTTGGTCTGCTGGAAGCTTGGAAACCCTGTATTTTCAAGTCCTCCTTAATCTTTGTGATGAATTTGTGAGCTTCAAGATGTTTTACATCTGGTTCTGTTTGTCAAATTCCTTTCAAGTGTTCCGTTTTTTGTGATTATACCATCTGTGATAAAATGGGCATTAAATCAAATACTCCATAAAGATGCATTGTCTGTTCAAAGCTATACTAGAAATGGAATATTTTATGTTTCGTATCTTTGGTCTATTTTGGGTTTAAGTGAAATTTTATAGACGTTTCAGAATTTGTATTTATACATAAAACCCCAGAATGTTATGACAAAGAATCACAGAGACTCTGTCCTTTCCACCTCCCTTCCTGAAAGCAGATAAGTCAGTGTTTCATTTTAAAGCATTTTTTTAATCTAATTGAGATTTTCCAACTCACAAAATTTGGCAGAAAACAAATCAAGTTTTTATGGTTCCTGAAGGCAAATCACTTTCTGATAAAGACTCCAGTGTGTCTTCAAGTGCTATTCAACATGGGAGGTGTGCAGAAATATCAAAAAGATGTTGAAAGCTTTCTTGCTTGACCTCTTAACTCTTCACCAGGTCAACTTTTCCTCTGGCTTGAATCTGGTGAAATTGTTCTGTGTTTAAGCACAGAAAAGAAGTCCATGGTAGAGCAATACTTCCTTCCTCAGTGCATGCTGTGACCTTGCCTGCCTTTTTTGAAAACAAGTTCTTCAGGCTTCTAGACCTGATAGTATGAAATGTCTAGTTGCTGCATGTTCGCCCTCTCAGAAATGAGAGGCTTTGCACTCCATGGTGAACGGGCTTTTAATTTGTGTACCCAAGGGAACCAATTATTTCATGTGTTTCATGCTCAAGCATGGAAGGGCAGCACACCAAAACAGCATAAATTTTCAAGTCTTCCTTTTCCCATAAAAGCTGTCTCTTGCTATGCTGCTTTGGTGCAAGTAGAGTTCTTTCCTGGTAAATAAAGAGGACTGCCCCAAATTTGTCAAAACAAATGTTATGGTTTACCTCCTGGCAGCTACCCAAGTCTCCATAAAACCGAGTTTTACTCCATGGGGACCCATAACTGAACTCGATAGTGGCATATGATTTCTTAATGGTTTATTTTCCTTTTACAGCACTCACAACTCTCATTATGTAATTATCCTAATGAAGAATTGAACCAGCACAATTTCTTATTATTTGGAGGTGTAATATTGCTACATTATTAACAAAGTGAGGAGTTGGATGGTCAAAAGTTAACATGAAGAACTGTTAGAAAAACTGTGGGTGACAGTCTCCATATCTGACTTTGGGAAGAGTTGCTGCAACAGGTCTTTAAGGAAGAGAAAATATTGCAAACCTTTGCTTTGGCATTGCTTATTAGCTGGAGTGGTAATGCTTCATGATTAGGGGAGGAAACCGGCTGTGTGGTGCACCTTTTAAGAAACATCACCAAATCACTGCTCTGAAGAGGGAGGTAATGTTTCATTAATGTTCTTAATATCTCTTCATTAAGTATTAAGCCTATATTATATAAATGTGGGTTCATTCACCTACTGAGAAAGTGTTTGAAAGTTTTCAATTTGTGATGACAACAAAAATCCCCACTCTTCATTTTCAGTGATAGGCCACTATTCAGTGGGGTTTGGAATGGACAGCTTCTCTTCTAGACAAAAAGTCTAACCTTACTTTAAATGTAGATAAAGTCAGAATCTGTTTCAATCCACTTCTGAATATTTGTCATATAAATTACATTATGACATACCTCAGATTTCCCCAAGGGGGTACTTAGGTTGCAGTCAAGCCGTGCTTTGATTTCTGTCCCTGCAGGTTGGCTAGATGGGGTTTCACTCCTCTTATGGAGGTTTTTGGATCACTGTAAACCTATTCTCCACCTTTTCCATGGTCTGGTTGTCTGGTTTACCTTCCCTCTCACGATCCCCCTTTACAGGGCTTCCAGGTAATCCATCGCTGTCCCAGCCCCAGGCTGGGTGTCTCACAGGACAGGGTTTGTTGCTGGGATTTGGGTGTCTCACAGGACACTGTTGGGTACAGGGTTTGTTGCTGGGATTTGGGTGTCTCGGGACACTGCTCACAGAGGGTTTACTGCTGTGGTTGGTACGATGTGGCCAAGCTGTGGTGGGCCAGCTCTGCCCAAATGTCAGGTGCCCACCTCACCAGGGCCAGGCCACACTGGGTGACAGCTGGCGATACGAATGGGGACATCCCATTACTGTGTACTGTCACAGGAGAAACAAATTCCACCTGGGGAAAATTGACTTCATTTCTTGGCAGTTAAAATACATTTGGGTGATGAGAAACAAAGAGCAATGAACCCTGTTGCTGCCTGTTTCTGCCCACTCAGCCTCCCCTTGCCCCCCACTCCTGGTGCCCAGCAGTGTTTTCCCGCCTCAGCCCCTGAGGCGCCACCTGAGGGGCTCAGAGGGGCGGCAGGAACCGGCCGGAACCGGCCAGAACCGGCCGTGACCCACCTGAGGCAGCCCCGCGCTCCCCTCACGCAGACCCTCGGCCCCATTGCTGCCCCAGGGACCTGCTGCTGCCCCAAATCCCACCTTGGCCTGTCCGAGGTGTGTTCGGAAGCGGCCCTGGACAGCTTGGACACAGAAGACACTACCAGGGGTCAGGCGTTGCCTTCAGCCAAAGAGAGACGTGGGGCTGCCTCCCCCCTCACACCTGCAGGCCAGGGAGCTGAGCGCACACAGGTGAGGCTGCCCCAGCTGCCATTTGGGAGTCAAGGTGCACCTGGAGGGGCTCCTGGGGAGCTGTCTGGGTTGGGCCCAATTTGGTGATGAGTTGCCCCCACCCCCTTCCTTCCCCGGGCAGGATGGGGTTCCTCAGCACCGTGGTTTGGGGTTGTGGACAGTGTGGGAAGCAGCTGCCTCCACTGCCACAAGCTGCTGCCTGAGTCACCTGGAAACGGAGAGTGCTGGCCCTGGTGAGCAGAGCAAAGCAGGAGGAGCAGTGCACTCGGAGCACCCACAAAGGTAAGCTCTCTCTTAAAATTGTGTAGAAGAAACAGGCTGGTTATAAACCTGTGTGTCATCAGGCAGCATGGTCCCTCTGAGCTGTCTGTTGTATCCATGATGAGGTGTTTCATATCAGGGGTTTGGGTCTGCTGTTCCTCAGCAATGTGTTGTCTCTGTGCTGGGTCATCCTGAAAGCCTTTTAGTGTGTGACCACAAAGGGACTGTAGAGGATATTTAAGTCACCAAATGCTTGATTTTCCTTGTTTTAAAATGTTTCTTTGTAGCCAGGTGTATTTTGAATTGTACATCTGGCCTCATCCAAGGCTTGGCTTGTCAGTGTGAGTGCAAATTCATGAAATCCAAGAGCACCCTGAGGAGGGTTCCCTGCACTGCTGCATGCTCAGTCTCCAGCTCTGGGTGCTGTCTGGGCAGAGGCAGGGTGTGTTTGTGTAGGATAGTCTGCGGTTTGAAATTACATTCCAGTGCAATAACTTGTGTGATGAATTTAGGGCTTGGCTTTGGGAGAGAATCATGTGTTGTTCACACAGGTCAAAAGTCATCCAAATCACAGTTTAAAAAAAATGTTTTTGTAAGAAATAGACTGTTGAAGATATTTAGTTATATGCTAGCTGTATAAATCTGACCTTGCATCTATCTCTTAATCTGTACTGATTTGCTATGTTCTCATGAATACAAAAGCAATCAAAAAAAAGTCACGATTGAAATTGACACCACTTCAAAACGTCTGATAAGGGAATTGCCTTCTATTTAGTCACCGATATTTTTGTGAGGCATGGGAGGAAAGGCAACAGCAGATGGCAGAAATTTCCAGCAACATGCAGTGTGAGATATAAGCCGAGCTTTCCCAGCTCCCCTGCCGGGGCAGCAGATGGAGGGATTGGCAAGGAGGACGCTGTTGTTCTCTGCCGGGCGAGCCGGGCTAGCAGAGCTGAGCGCGCCCAGGCAGCCAGGGCTGAGGGAGAGGTGACAAATGCCAAGCGAGGGCATGCCAGAGGCACCGCAAATATGTAGCAAAACTCCTAATGATGCTTTGAGGTTTTCCTCTCTCTAGACCTTTTATGGCTTTTTCCCAGGCAAGAGATCAGAATTGCAGCTTTCCCCCAGCCTGTGCCTGCGTGCAAACGCACACACAGAGGTGGCATTTCTGCATTTTGTAAACCTCTGCAAAACATTCCGAATCTTCACAGCCTATTTTTTTCTGAGACAAAACAAATTTAAATATAGGAGAGCCCATCTTTCAGTTAACTGCTGTCACCTGCCTTTGCCTTCATGTGTTTAAAATAATGCTTAATTATGCAAGAAAAGGAACCCACTTTTTTCTGTTGCAACTTTGATTTTTCAGAGTGGGTAGAAAATTTTATGAACACTTATAGGTTAGTTGTTATTTTGTGCCATGCATTGGGTTTTCTTGCAGCCTATTTTAATTCAACCAATGCAAAATGATAAGCTTTTACTGCTCTTTTAAAGTGATCTCTATAGAACTGACACTTGAAATCGCCGTTCCAATGGTCAAATTAGCAAGTGCAGATCTTTGCTTTTAAGGTTTGTGTTGATGAGGTTGTTTATTTTAGGGACTTAAAATGTAGGGAGTTTACATTTGCTCTGGCATGGTGCAGTGAGAAGTGCATATCCACTGTGCTGTTGGACTGCTCTATGGGAAGTTAAAAAGCTCCCAGATNAGAAGTGCATATCCACTGTGCTGTTGGAAGTTAAAAAGCTCCCGGAGTCAAAGAGGGGTACCAGGAGAGTTGCAGCTCATATTTGGGTCAGAAGCAATTAAAGAAACCTCCATGAGTGTTACCGATTAATCATTAAAGTGAAAGGTTTTTTTCTTCCTTTGTGTGTGAAGCCACAGTATGTTAAAATTGCACTTGGTGGGTTAGTACAACACACTTAGATCTAGCTGAAGCTTTGTCTGAGGACAGTGACCTGTGAATTGTATTTTTAAATCTGTCACTGAGCTTTCAGGTAGCCAGGGGCAACTTCTGGACTCTTCAGGAGTCGAATAAAGCTGTATTTTATGAGAGTCTGGAAACCTGCTGGTAACAGCCTCACAAACAACATCCTTTGCCCAAAAGGATAAACTTCATTAGGTCACTATAACTCCACATACTAAAGAATTTTAAGTGTACTTTTACTAGACTCCATAAAAACATCATATGCCTACAGGCTCTACAACTAGTAAAGACTGAGGAAAATCATCTAGTGCTTCTTAAACTTTCTTTCATCTTCTGAATTAGGTAGCTAAAGTAGGTCAGTGTTGTTGACTATTACTCTCTTACTTTTTAACCAAAGAGAAGTTAAACATTTTCACAGTTTAGAAATTTCTATACTGAATAACTCTGTATTTTATATGGCTTGCAAAATTTCAGTAACAGCTGCTTGATTTTTTGTATTTGAGCACATGATTTCTGGAACTTCAGGAAGGCAGGTAAAAGACTTGAGATGAGGTTAGGGGGCTAACGACTAATGTTTTATTTCTGTGAATGTTGTATTGTGTTCTAAATAGCTTTGGTCACAGGGAGAAATCACAGGGAGTTGGTGGTGTTCTGAATATATTTATCCCTGCTCTTCTTAGTGGTGAATATTGAATGGAGTGGGGTACTGGAGATAGGAGATTTTGTGCATCTCCTGTAGTTTGTACAAAAGCTTAAGGTAGATTAAGTGTTGTGATAAAAGCTGTTTGTGAGAGTTAATAAAGGGGTGTGTGGGCTTTGTTTTATGTCTTCAACCACTGAAAGGTATTGTTTGCATGCATGTGTGAATGTGGGATTTTAATGCAGGTTTCTATAATGTGATACTTTTTCATTTGTTTTAAATTTAAAAGATTAGCAGATAGTTCATCTTTAGAACACCTGAATTTGCAAAGAGGAAGATCTTCCTGACAATACTTGAGAAAGGTATTTGTGCTCCCAAACAATACAAAGAGGAGAGATAAAACTTTTATAACTGCAGTGTACTGCATAAATATGCACCATTTTATTTCAATTCATTTTATTTTTAGTACATACAGCTGTATATACTAAAAAAAAATCAACTTTGTAAAGTCCTGCTTGGTGGAAGCAGGAAGTAGTGTATCTGGGAACAGCTGCACTTGGGTAGGTCAAGGTCCAGCTGGTCCAGGACTGTGCTGCCAAGTGCCATGGGTATCCCCTAGGATTTCCTCTTGGCTTCAGCAGGTTACTCAGAGCCTTCCACACAACAGGCTCAGCTTTCATTTTGATAGTTATGTCGAGAACATGGAAAATGATCCACCTTTTGATTGTCTAAATGTCTTTTTTATTCTGAGTGCATGTGAGGTGAACACAGTCTGGGTGCCTGCCTGGAGCAGTCCAATGACCCTTTTTTGGGTGTCCATCCATGCCCCTCTGCCTGTTTTGCAGGCAGGGGCAAATATCCATTGCTGCTGGAGCCCTAATGTAGCTTCTTCAAACTCTTGGCTTAGTGAGGCTTGGCATCTGTGGTCTGGAGGCTTTTGTGGGGAGCTTTATTCTTTTTGTGTTTAAAAATGTTAACCCCGTTTGTTGTTCTCCCCTAGTACTGCCTGAGCAAAATACATGAGTGAAAATGGTATGTGGGGAGGCAATGTTATCTACAAGTTCCTGTGTTGCCCACACAGCAAGAAAGAGATGAAACAAACACTTGAGTGGCTCAGGCCATGTTCCTTCCTTGATGATACAAGTTGCAACAGTCTATGCATGAGTGATGCTCTTGTGGTGAAATGATGGGCTTTTCCTTTTTTTTTTCCCCTCAAATAAGAAGAGTGTTCATTTTGTTATTGAACACTACAAGGTTCTTTTAAAGTTCTCAAAGGAATCTCCAGAGCTTCCTCTTCCCAACAAATGCTCTCCTTGATTTACTGTTGACCCCATGGGATGAAGTCATCAGGAGAAAGTTCTTGTTTTCTTGTATCTTCTTTCCTACATAGCCTTGTTGCTTTATTAAATTCACCAGAGCAGACATGTGTTTTAAGTCTGATGACTTGAATTACGTTAGGAAATCCTCCCACAGCACAGACCTTTCTAAACATTGTTTGTTGACTTACGGGAACAAGATTGTTCCTGTTGCTGGGGCTGACATTTGTGTGTGGCAGCCATATGCTCTGGGAGACACGGACAGCCTGGTCCCTTTCCTGTTTGCAGAGTGGAAAGAACAACAACAACAAAATAACAATGCTGTTGTCTGAGAGGGGTCCTTCCGTGTTCAAATGCATGGCAAAGCAGCTCTGAAGAGGCAGCACTTCTATTAAAAAGAGCTTTTGCAGCTGGGAGGCTCCTGAGAGCCTTGCACACAAGTGTTTGGGTCTGTGTCCATCAGCCTGCCTGAAACAAGCAGAGCAGGAACATCTGAAAATCAAACAGGTACCCACTTCCTCTCATCCCAATCCGCATCCACCAGAAAAGAAGGGAAAAACTTTGGGGGAGTATTTGGCCTCTCCACAAGGAATGCAATAATCCCAAATGTGGTGTGAGCGCGCTTCACGATTACACACTGGCACTCGCTCCCGGTGGTTGCTGCCAGTTTCCCTCCCACGCGTGCTCAGTCTCGGAGGTAATGTGAGTCTGGATGCTGGACAGTTAATCAACAGCAGGAAAATTAACGTTTTGGAGACTGTTCTTCTCTTGCGAGGTGCTTGGTGTTCAATAAAGCACAGCATGCTGCCACGTATTGCATACTTGCAGGACCCTGCTGGCTGCCTGCTCTGTTGGCTTTTGGTTTTGGCTGGGGTTTAGCATTTCTCGGTGTTGAATTTCTCCTGTTGCCATTGCTGAGGGGAGGATGGGCTGTGCCGTACCGGTGAAGGCAGCTGAAGTCTGGCCCTGCCTGCTCTGCAAACCCTCAACAGAGCAGCATCCCGTTGTCCCTTGGTACCTGCAAGCAACTGGGAGAAAGGCTGGCCATGTGGAGGCGTTGTGGGCAGAGGATGCTGACGAGGTTACCCCGTCAGCTAAGGGTGCTCATGTGTTTCTTATGATGCTGTCTGTGTGAATGGGAGGTCCTGAAGAGTTTTGCTAACAACGGCTACAAGCCTGCAGGTGTGGAGCCAACATGCCCTCCTTTGGCAGGCTCCATTCTTGAGGACAAGGGCCCCCACATGGGGAGGGTTCCCAAAAAGAGCCTGACCTCAGTGGCAGGGTCATTCCCATGGGAGCAGAGCTGTGGACAAACACAGGCCAGCTGTGGAGAAGAGAGGAAAGGAGCTCTACATGCCAATGTAGCACCTTAGGCTGTCTGCACCTGACAGAACCCTGGCAACCTGGGTAAAAGCCAACCCATCCCTAAAAAACCTTGGAGTCGTTCTTTTGCTATGACGAAATATATAAAAAAATATTTGCTCTGAAAAACAACTCCATTAAGATTCACGTGCATTGTTTTGCCCTTTGCTGCCTAGAGTTTGGGTAACAGTGGTGGTGTCCCCTTCCAGCAAGGGTGATTTAGGGAGTGGTGTGTCAATGATATATGTAAATTCCATATCAGCAGTTATGGGCTTCTGGGATGTGTTGTTGCCCAAAGTGGCCCCAATACAGGGACCCTGTGCTCTGGCCCAGCTCACATGTTTTTCTCTGGAAAGGCTCAGCTTCCTCTATCCCACTGGCCAATACATGTGTACAGCTGTTGTAATTTTCTCCCTTGAGCTTTAGCTTTGGTTCACTTTTAAAATTTAAGTAACTGTATGGAAAGTGATAAAGAGTGGAATGAGTGTCCTGTGACATAATATCCAAAAGAGACTGCAAGTGATACACCCTGACTCTTATGGAGGATTTTTCATGTTGGCTTTGCTCAGATAGAAATCTCAATTACTTTACCTTTTTCTAGGTCATTTAAATACTCTTGTCTTTCAGCCCCGTGTCATTTAAAAATGTACCAGTAATCTTGTTTGCTCATTTACAGCTTCTTACAGGGCTTGGCAGCTCTACCAGCCTTCCTTAACTTGGGCTCTGATTTCTGTCTTGGTAAAACACCCACAAGCTCAGCACTGGAAATATATAATGGACTGAAATTGCTCTTGTGAAAGGGTTTTGTTTTGTTTTTTGTTGTTGGTTTGGTTGGTTTTTTTAAATGTGGAATGATTTTAGGAACATAAGGACAAAACATTCACGAAGCATCTAAAATCTCTGACCTTCACCTTCAGAAGGATTATTTCTGTGCACTCTGGGAACAAATGGAGAAGTTCCTGCCAGCCCAAAGAGCTGGTTGATGTTGAGCAGTTGGGACAGTGTGGGCAGTGCATTGTGCTCTGAGGTTATGCTCTCAAACCAGAAAAGGAAGCCATAGTTTGGAAAACAGTAGTGTCATGTGGCTGGAAGAGGAATGCAGCATTAGGCTGAGGTAAGGATTTAGAGGGGTAATTTTGCAAAAGGAAATAGCTCTCCTCCCACCCATCACACACAGACAGCAGAGGCAGGGAGGGGTGGCCAGGGAGAGGAGGGAGGATGTTTTGTACTGACATGGCAACAGCATTGTCTGGAGAGCAGCAGAGACTTTGTCACTGTTTCAAAATAAACAGAGGACTTTGGACACAGGAGAAAAACCAGCAGCTCCTCAAGAACACATTGAGCGCTGCTGTCAGCAGAGCTGCACTCTCTCACCACAGCAAGAGCAAAGCTTTACCCCATTTCAATGAGAGCTGTCAAGAGTTACTCTGGTTTCTGGCATTGGTTTGCTGGCCAGGCAAGAAAGGAACCTCTGGAGTTTGAGCTACTGCCCATCTGGGTCTCTTCACCCGCTGGGGGTCACTTGCCCTTCCAGACACAAGCCTCATGATGCTTTTGAGGAAAGACAGCACATGACTTCTTGCTCCCACCCTCTAGAAGAAAAAACACTATGAAGTCTGTGTGGTCATTTCCATCTCTAAGGAACAAATGGAAAATATGAGTGGGAAAAATTTTAACCTTTTCTCACCAATGAAACTGGTCCCAGTATGCATCTGCTCTTGTTAGGGAACCAATTCAATTTAAACTCTAATGCTTTGTTTTATTAGGGTTTATTTTGTCTTAATATTTATGTTAGGTGCCTCTCTAAAGTGCTGTCAGTAAAGCAGATGATTTTGCAGCCAGCTGAGAGATACAGGGTCTTGAGAGTGTTCCTATAAGCTCAGCAGGGCTGCTCCTGCCTTTGTAAAATGCTCTGTCATGCTACTCCTTACCAGTGCTGGTCTGTGACAGCTTTCCTGGTGTTGTGTGCTGAGATTTGCTGATGTTTGGCCTTTCTCAAGCCGGGGCTTCTTTCTGAGTCCACCTGCTACTTTGCTTAGTTCAAAAATGTACATTTTGCACTACTGCTCCCTTGTGCTTGAGCTCTTCTCTCTGCTCCTATTTTTCAGCAGAGCAGGACTGGCCAGGGTCTGTTAGACTATTGATTTTCTTTGTTTTAAAATAATTTTTCCATCACAGGCCTGCTAGCACAGCATTGCTTGGTATTGATTTCTAACAGCAACACAAAGGGTGAGGAGGTGTTGTGTTTGCAGGGCCAGCCCAGCCCCAGGGGACAGCTGGGCCCCTGCCCTGCAGAGCTGCACATCTGTGCTCCCCTCACGCCAGAGGGGAAAGCACAGGGGGAGAGGGCTGATGTGAGAGGGGGAAGGCAGCATCCATTGAGGAGCTGATAAAAACATGCCCTTGAATTTATCATTGGGCTCTCTTGACCTCTAACTGCAGAAACTTGGAGTTTCCAGAATCTGAGAAAACCTTTACCATTTTTCAATCTGCTCCAAAAAAATAAGGTCCTGCCTCAGTACTCAATAGTGACTGCCTGAATAATTTCTAATGGGGCCAGGACCCTTGCAGCTAGGACCACTGCTCAGGCTACAGTGCTGTGTGCTTCTGCTGACCACATTTGTGCTGGAAATAGCCACAGCTTGACAAAGCATTTGATCTACATCTGGACATGAATTCAGTATTTCAGTGCTGGTTTTGCAGCCTATTGACACACACACAACATCGATGAGGGATTTTAGCTCTCAGATTTTCTCCACTCTGAGTCAGTTAAGTCCTCTGAGCTCTCTGAAATGTTCTCCACTCCAGTTGTATCCTAGGGCTGTAAATGTAAGTCACGGTTCACTGATAGTGCAGCAGCAAGGGCCATAACCTGCAGGCTATTTAGCTTAGAGCAAGTGACAGAGGTGCACGCAAGAGCTTGCCAGTGGCTTTTATGTTCCCAGAAAATCCCAACTTTTGGTCTTAGGATGAGATGTGGTGGAAAGCTAATGTCAAAAGGAAAATACATTCTGTCTTACCTTGCTGTTTTCCTCTTGTCCTTTCCTTATGCCCTTCCTGTGTGCCTTCCAAGCTGATACGTTGCAGAAGTGCAGGGCAGAGGTTTGGTTGCAGGACGTGGGTGTTTTTTTAAAGCACAGACGCTGCCAGGGACCACATGGTTGCGGTTCACCTGGGAGAGGGGCAAACCCTCCAGTGCCCTTTGAATCCTGTGGTGCAACAGATCCCCTACCAGCATTTACAGGTTAAAGAAACATTAAAATCTGGGTCTGATTCAAGCATTTATTCAAGTCCTTTGAGCAAAAGTTAAACACGTTCTTAAATCCCTATTGCAACAATTCAGGGTGCCCATATAATAAAAGGCAAATTACCAGGTTCCAGGGAACATTCATGTGTGTGAGAAGACCTCTATCTCATGTATTTTTAATATATATCATATGCCACTTATACCACTCTTTTCTCTGCCTTCCTGGTGGCCTTCTGACAAGGTGAAGTTACCTGAAAATAGATATGATAAAGTGTGCAATTAATGGATATAAGTATAGTTTGGGGTTTTTTCTCTGTAAAGCAGGAAATTTAAAAAAAAGAAAAATCTGTTCTCAGTTCTTCTGCTTAGGTGTGAAATTTGCCAGACAGCTTTCAAGCCACGTAGACACTTAATTCCCAGGAAGAAGTGGGATTTGTCTCCATAGTAATGAACTCACTTTTTTTAGAAGATGATGGTGATAAGAGGGTTTTCTCATCCAAGCCTGTATTTCCGTTGCTTTGTAATCCTTATCATAAAGAGGCAATAGAATAAAATTTAATGTAATAAATCAGTACATTTAATAAGCTAACAAAGGTTTTATATTGAAACAGCTCCATCCAAACAAATCCCAAAAATGAGAATAAACCACCTCCAGTAAATCCAGGAACTGAGGGTTGAGATTTCTTCTTCCCTTCATTTCAGTTTGAGCTTCCAGATCTTCATTCCCAAAACTGTTTGGCCAGTAGATGTTTAGAGAATGACAACTTGACTGAACCATTGACATGAAATTTCAGCAATCAAGTATGTTACTGCTACTTACAAAATGGTTTTGAACTAACAGACATTGCAGAACTGTAAGTGGTGGTTTGTGTTTTTTGGCTTTATAATGGAGACTTTTCAAACAGGCATCCATGCAAACATATGTTGTTGTGAAACAAAACTTGGGAATATGGGCACGTAGAACCTTTTCTCTGATTAAAATCTGCATCAAGTGTCACTTCATGAGCTGGGCATGGACTCTTACTAAGCAGATTTTTTTCCTGAGGAGCAATATTATCAAGATATTTTGTGTTTGCCTTTCAATCTGAGCCCCTCAGATAAATAGCAGCTTGATTAATTGTGACTTCTTGTTCCTTGCACAACAGTTTTAAAGATTTAAGGGCATGTAAAATCACAGAAAGTTCTGACAAGTTTTTTCACCTATAGAATAAGGATGTGAGGAACTGCTGCAGATGCATTTGCTGAGCTTTCCATCTTAGTCCTGAGCAGCAGCAGCAGCTTCTGAGCAGACAGGAATTTAGTAGCAACTAATTTTACTCGCTTATAAAGCAAATGTGCTTTGGAGCCCCTGCATCTGATGTGGTAGTGCTGTAGCTGTGTCACTGGACATGAGCTGTGGTCCGGGACTGAGTGCAGACCCATTGCTAAGAACAAGTGTGGTGGTGGTTGTGAAGTCTAAGAGCAAATCTGAAGCCTGAGATCTTTTTGAGATTTTTGTGGATTGTGCACTGCAGTAATGTGTTAATCTCACAGCTTCTGAAAATATTTACTGTTAACAACGAAAATAAACTATCTTAAGGATGGAACAAATTCCCACGTTATCAGTCAGGACAGTTTTATTGCCATTCATAATAGAGCTGAGAGTGCAAAACACTGTGTTTCATCAGGACTTTGGTATTAGTCTCTTTAGTGTATTTTGCTTCCCTTGAAATACTCTGAATAATTGAAATTGTATCAGTCTTGCAAAAATGAAAAAGAAAAATAACTACACAAAAAACCTGTGTGAATATTGTACAAACATTTTCATGCACAAAAAAATTATTTCTGATCTATTTGGGTTTTATCCAATTTCCCCCATATGTTGGACCTGGTGCCACATTCCTGCATGCACTAGGAATGAATTATATCATGACGAATAAGCTATTTACAGATGTCTTAACAGCACTTGCTTCTCAGTTCTTATGAAAATCCATTAGAAGTATATTGTTAATAAAAGTTTGAAACACTCCAAAGGTTTCCATACAATATTCAAACATTCAGAGAGACAAGTGAGTGAAATTAATCTTGTCATCAAAGCCAAACTTGCCAAGGTACACTTCTCTCAGTGAAGGGAGTTGATTGCCACAGCATTGGTGACTGCCATGGCCCTGGTGTGGAGGGAGACAGGGAGGCTGTTACTTTGCCTTCCTCCTCCTCACTGGTGAGGCTATTGGGGAAAACCCTCCCAGGAGGGTAAACTTGGCTTTTGTGATTGTCTCCTTGGGCAGCTGTGGGAATCCAGGAAATTTTGCAGCCCAGTCAGCTGACATGCTGCCCTTTACAGACAGGCTCTTTCCCTGAAATATGGAAACTGGCCCAAAGTCCGTGGTGGCTTTGGACTCTGCGGGAGGGCACAGCACTGCACTGTTTGGCAGGCAAGGGCTGCAGGGCTCTAGACTGGTGCTTTCCAGCAAAGGATTCATCCAGATGAGGATGGAAAGTCCAACAGACAACTCAGTAGGGGCTGCAGTTCCTACCATGCTGCCAATGCACTGTGAATTGGTGTCAAAGGTTTTGGAGCATAGGCTGGGAACACAAAATCCATCATCAAGAGCAGAATTGTATAACTTCTTCATCCAGGAGAAATCTTTGTGTTAAATGTATGGTAAAGCCCTAAAGCTCAAATAAAGTTTAGGCCAGCATAAGCCTTTCTCATAACCATAGAAAATGCAGTTTAAAGTGGGGAGGGGCAAACATAGTCTCCATTTCCCATATATCTGTTTCTCTATTTCCCCATTTTCTTCTAGCTAGAGAACAAAGTCCTAAAATTATGGAAATATTTTTCCCACCTTCTCTTTCTGCTGTGGCTGCAAAACAAACCTTCTGCAACTTTGACAGGAAAACTCATTTTCATGGACTTCCCAATCTGTACCCAGCTCAGGCACAGACTCGGCTGTAGTTCAGCAATAAACCAGTCTCCAGATGTTTGGGGCTGGTACTAATAGCTGAGTTCACCCGTTTGTTCTCCAATTGTTTGCCTTTTGGCTGCTGAGTGTTTTTGACAGAGAGCTGAGTATTGGCAGCCTGAGAACTGACTGTGAGGTCAATGACAGCTGCGTGGGCTCAGACTCCGACATCCGTACGCACGTGCTTGGGAAGGTGTTGGATCTTGCATACATGAAGCAGAAAATATCGGCAACATTAGCTGGTGACCATGGACACAGAAATCCTTAAAATAAGGCAACTGTAGCTACCCAGTTTCTGAATTACTTGGCTATAGCATCCCCTGTGCACTGTGGTGTAATTTGCTCTCTGGTGTCACAGCCAGATCGTCTTTGCTGCTGCTGTTTCTGAAGACTGACAGAGTTCCAGTCAGATTCCCTGTTTCCTAGACACCATAGTGCAGGCGTTGCCCCACACAAACCTTGCTTCGTTAACTCTGCCATGTCCAGGTTTTTCTGTCATCTTCAGCAGCTCCTTGGGTATTTAGCACCATGTCTACTTGAAAATGGAAGCTTCTCCCAACTTAGCTTTTCAGTTCCCTTATGCAGAGTCTGAAGGACTTATGCTTACTCTGTCAAAGCTCTAGTATATGCTAGGAGGACTCTGGTTTATGATGATAGTGATGATAGCTCTTTTTTTTTTTTCCTGAAGCTCTGTGGTCTGCTTTGTATCAATTTAACTGCATTTCAGTGCAAGCCAACTTAATTAATGGTTTCCCTCAGGATCTCAAACAGCAGTGTATCAGATTTCTTACCGAAATCCATAAACATTAAATTATCTCCAATTCATTTCTTCAGTCTGTAACTTTTCTAGTCTCTTTAAAAAACTGAATCAAGCTTGTTTGCCAATATTTTCATTTAATATTTAATGAACATATGTTGTTTTATTGTAAAGACATGAGTCACCTTGACCTTGTTTTCAATTAGCATTTCATGCTCAGATCTGAAGTTGCCACATCATCTGCTGGAAATCCACTTTTCATGGGAGACTTTGGAAATTTTAATTCCAAATTGCTAAAGAACCAGTTTTTCTCCTCCCTTACAGACAGCCCTTTGTCAAGGAGCCTACGAAGCATGGAAGGGTTGCCCTTAGACTCCTTAAAAATAATGATATACTGCTGAAAAACATTCCACACCAATTTCCCTCTCTGCTGTTGCTATGCCAGCAGTTTCCTAGATCAGAGAAGCCTCACCTTCTTTTTTATTTTTTAACTCTGCTATGAAGACATCCAAGCATTTGATTGTGTTTCCACTTCTGTCTGTGAGAGCTGTGCTGCTGCGATGGAGGGGAGAGAGAAAAGCCAGTGAGGGTGCGGGTCATGATGAGAGCTGCACCCTCATGCCAAGGGTGCTGTCACAGAGGCACTCAGGGTGTGACCAACTGCAGAGCCAAGGCTAGGCAGCAAAGGGAGATACAGAGTTTAGGTCTCCTAGCAAGTGGGACAGCATTTAGAGTAACTGCAAGAAATATGGGCTTCACTTCAGCCAGGCCTGGTTGGCTGTAGTTATTCTGCTGATATTATACTTCTCCAAGGCTTAGATGCATTTCTTTTTCAAACTGGAAAAGCCATTGTGCATGGAAGACTTCAGAAATCTAAGTGACACATCACAAAAAGTTGAAATAGTGAAAATCCTGTAATCCCGGGATTTTAAATGGTAGAATATAATAAATTTGTGAGGGAATAGCAAATTCTATTACAAGTAAATAGCCCCTGTCAATCACAGCATAGAAAATCAGACAAGGAACAAATAAATACTGCACATATAAACAAACAAAAAAAGGGCATGAAAAGACATGCCCATTTAAAGTCAGAATATAGAAATAAAAGTTACATCAAAAGCTTAGTAGAAGTGGAATGCTGCAGTAAAAAGACACAAATCATACAGGCAAGGCAGCTTACACCATGAGAGGGTAAACTTCCTAAGTTTTTTTTAAGGTGGTGTCAAGAACAAAACCACCTACTTCATATAGTGTCTTTGGATGTGTAAAATTACTGTAAGGACTTCAACACATGTTTGTATAGATAATAAGCTTTTGTAGGATAAGATGATTCTGTTCTGAATTTCTTTTTCATTTGGCTGGTTTTTTAAGGGATTTAAAAACACAAATAGAAAAATGGGAGGAACAAAGGGCCAGTCTTTACATGGGAATATAATCTCCATTGAGAATGCAGAGCAACCCACTGTTTAATGAACTCACAGGTATGTGGGAAAACAGGTGACTAGTGAGGGACAGCATTTGCTGAAGGTGTCAAGTCATTTGGGACAGTTCAAGCAGATGTTACTCAGCATTATTCAGAGTGCTAGAACTATGATTCTTACAATTCTGAGCAGCTGTATAAGAAAAGGGCAAGGACTTTGTATTAATAAAAACTGAATTTTAAGTTCAATTAGCAGTAAGAAATAGCTCCAGCCATGATAACCCAGGGATGGGCTCCAAATGAGCTATTGCCTTTTTAGGAAGATGTTGGTCATTGTGCAAACTTGTTTGAATGCCACTAATGAAGATATACAATGAGCTTTTCTTCCCTGATGACTACCAGGTGGAGTTTTCCTTATAAAATGTCTGTTGTTTCAAGGAAATTGTCTTATGAATGCTATCGTGTAAAGTAAATGAAATGCATCTCTCGTCCCTTGACTTAATCCTCTGGCATTTGGAAGTGTGTGCATTCCTATTTTAAAATTGGAATTGGCTTGGTTTGGCTTCAGCCTGGTTTCTAATGTAAAGGTTTTGGTCTGAATTTTCTCAAAAGCTTTCTGTTGGTATTTTCTTTTAATCTGCTTGTATATAATTTTCTTAGTGTTAGAAACCTTCACTTTCCCTACATCAGGGATTTACACAATTTAATTCAATGCAGATTCAGCACTGGCCAAGATTTTATTTCAGTTGAGATGATCTCTGGTTTGCAAACTTGGTGGTATTTGCAGGTTTTCTTGAAAGAATTTATCATTTTGTTTTATACACATACTGGTTATCTACAGTAGATATTCACAGCTACTTCTGTTTGCTGAGTTTTCTCTTGACATTAATAGGCTTGCATTCAGTTTGAGAATTACACCTGGAAGAGTTATTTAACAAGAGCAATAAATGAATTTCATAAAAGTTTAATTTCTGAAGGATTAGTTCATTAAGAACTTTCATTCAGAGATTGACTGCACAGTGCTTTAAATGAAGTTTTCTTAAATAATCAGAAAACCTCTTGACATCTCCCTTATGAGTTAAACCATTTATTTATTTTTAAAAATAAATTGGTTTTTGCAGTAGTGTAATCTGGACATGAATATTTAAATTATGTTTGGATTCCTGAACAGAGCAGAAGCAAGAAACTCTTCTGCAATAGCATTCAACAAATTGAGAAAATAGGAAATGTGGGAAAACTATAGGAAAATAATCAAACCATGGTAAATCTCCATCTTCCTCTTCTGGATCATTACATGCACAGACACACCTTCCCTCCCCTCCCATACAAGCTCAGTTTTGCCAACCCGAGTGCTGGATAGGTGAAATTTATCTTCTCAAGGAACTGCTTTTGGGGTTTGTGCCCAAGTACATCTGACTGGGTGCCCAAGAAGTGGGGCCCACAGCAGTACAGAAACCACGAGGGAGTAGACTGCTTGCTTTATGAAATTTAATCATCAAAATGAACTGCAAAACAGCTTTTCATGATTGAACGAAGGGTCTACCTGCATATGGAAGGACTCGTGTTCAAACGTATTTCATATAGAAATATTACACAACATGCAAGCTTTTCCTTCTGACTGATCAGTTACTCATTCCGTAGATTTGTTTCCTGCAAATTTGTTCACTCTGTTAACCACACAGATGCATTTGCTATTCTGTGCTGAACTGATCTACATGTAAAAAACCCTCAGAGGGTTTTTCACTGGAGTTGCTTTTCATCATTTTTTTTGCTGATAATAGATGCAGAAGGATGGAAAGAAATAAGTCATTTATTGTTTCATTTGAAGTAGTCACTTAGGATTAAGAAGATGATTCTTTTTCTTTTCTCTGAAAGTGTAATAGCTGACCTTTAAGAAAATGGGCTTATTGTTCTGACAAGATATTGAAGTCCATTTTAAATGAAAATATTTTTTCAAACCTTCACATTGTTAAATGAGAAAATATAAATTCTTTCACTCCTCATCATTACTTATGCTGCACTGCTGAAATCATAAACAAGAATTTAAGTGGAAGAAAGATTAGTGGCTGCTTCTCTATTCCTCTCTTCCTTCCCCCACCATCCCCTCAAAGTTTGGTGCAACTATGAATCCCCTTGTACATAATACATTTTAAAAATGAGTGTTTCTTGATTGCACTGGAGCTCAGGCAAAGTTTGACATCTAGAATACAAATAGAGCCTTATCACTGTACGTTAATTGCTAGTTCTTTAAACCTAAGATGTGGAATGGTTGCAACTGTCACACATTTTATTTAATGTATTTTAAAATTGACTTCCTTCCCTGAGTGAGAACTCCATTGGTTCAGTTGCATTACAGACAGTTCCCCAGAAGGATAAGCTCAGTACCTTGCAGCAATTTATTTTCTTTCAATTAAGAAACTAATATATTGTCCTATTTTTTCCATCCTCTGAAAATATCTCAGGAGTATCTTCCATTAAGTGAGAGCTAATCTGAGCTGATATTAACTCTCTCTCTCCCCATCACTTGCATGGGAAGATTAATGTAATGTGTTGCCCTGCTCTCAAATAGGTATCAAGTCTGAAGATCTGAAATGGGATCAAATTGGAGAATTTAGACTTTCATGCACCTTCCTCCAGCTGGGATATGCCCAAAAATTGCCCCATTGCCATGTCCAGAAAACAGAGCAAGGGAAGTAAATGCCTTTCCCCACACACTGGTTGTACAAACAACAGAGGCTCTTGTAGGTGATGGGTCTGTAACCCTATTGGGAAGATCCCTGTTTTGCCAAGCCTGGAGACGGATGCACTTCAGCAACTGAAATACTCATTTTAGGCTCTCTGAGAAAGGCTCCTGATGAACATCTCTCTTTCTACCAGTGGACCATTGGTCTGCAGGATGAGCACAGATCAGCCTGGGGGATGGGGTATTTACATCACAGTAAATATTTTATTTCCTGAATGCTCCCTCCCCACGGTACCAATAGAACATTGATTCTCTGCTGTTCCTGTGGCCTATGACTTCTGACTCCATGGTCTGTAGTGCACAGAAGTCTCACAAAGAGGGTGTGTGGTTTCTCTTTGTGCCTGGAAAGTACCTAAAGCATTTGAGGCAGCAGGCTATCAACTAAGCACGAGTTTATCTGCCCGGAGACCTGCACAGCCCATCTCATTTCAGGCTCCTACTCAACCTATCTTTTGTTTATCTACTCAGAGACCAACCCCACCATTTCATGGCGCCACCCTTTCAAGCTGGCTGACCTGTGTATATCTTTTACTTACATGTGTGTATATAAGTATGTATTAGTTTTGAGTAAGCTGATGCAATTGTGAGAATTTTCAATTGTTGATGGTTTTTTTAATATATTTTTATTGGCAGAGTTTGAAACCATTTGAAATGCAGCCATGTTGGCTTGTGCTCTGTGAGGAACAGGGGGAGGAATTGGCGTCTGCCAAATGGAAAAGGATAAAACTAGTGTAATGATATGTTGCAATCACGCTGCAAAACCTACCACAGTAAATTACTGCTGCAACAACCTCCTTCCTGTTGCGAAAGGCTCCAGGCTTTCTTGTGTCTCCTTGACATTTCAGTTCTTGAAAGAAAGTTGTCTCTGCACTCCTTAGCACTGAGTGACTGCTAAGCTTCTTTGAGGACAAGATGAAAAGCAAACATGGAGGCCAGGAGGAGCAAGTGCCTGATCTGAGGCTGGACGATACTGCCAGACATGAACACCATCAGTCTGTAGTGGCAAACCCGTGGTGTTGTGGGCAGGGCTTCTTCTGGCACGTTGGTCTTTACTGTGTACAGTCTTTTCTGCCCTGCCTGCTTGTTGGCAGCTGGTGTCAATGTTTGTAGGTCACATGAACTTTTCATGGCATCATGTCCACAGTCCAGCCACTGGGATGCTCTGCCCTGAGCCCGCAGCCTTGGTTTGGCCAGGCTGGGTGGCCTAGGAGGAGTGTTGCCCTCTGACGTGGCCTGTGGGAAATGAGCTGCAGCTCCTGATTCTGTCTGTCCCAGATGCATTTCCTCTCCACAGACATTGCGCTGTGTTTGGCACATAATTGTGTTTTGTTAACACTAAATAAAGGAGTGAAAAGGGAGAGAGCCAGAAAACTGAATTACTGGTTTCAGAGTGATCCTCCAACAGGGAGGGGAGAAGGTGACAACCTCAGTGTGGGAAAGTTTTCAGGCTGCTCTCTAAGTTGTTTATGTTCTGTGGAGAGAGTGGTTTGGGTCCTCTAAGTCTAACTGCACGTTTGAGAAAAAATTATTCATCGGCTTAGGGGAAGGAGGAAAGAGCCTTCTTCTTTAGGGGAAAGCAGTGAGATCCTGTTGGTTTCAGAGGTGTGAGGTGATGGCCCTTTGACAGCACTTTCTAGAAAAGCATCATACAAAACTTCATCTGCCAGTTAGCACTAAAACAAGAAAACACTGGGAGGAACTCGGAGCTGCCTTGTACCAGAACTGTACAAACCACCTGGTGTGATCTGTGTTGTCAGACCACTCACAGGGAGACATCTCTTCCCAGAGTTTTCACCTCCTGCTTGTGAGATAGATGATGAGTATTGAGAATGCTGGGAATTAGAGAATCTGCGAGTCTCTAAAAGCTAAATGGAATGGAGTCTCCCTTTTCTCAAGATACCATCCAGCCTAGCAAATTATGGGGCTCCCAGTACCCTGTGCTTTTCCAGGTGCTGCTTTGACTGGCCTTGGATTTTTCACAGCTTAGCCTGCTGTGCTGTCTCCCTTGGATATGAATGAATTTCTAATTTCTCTTCTGTGTTGTGTACACAATTATATTTTCTGAAATAAAGCCAAACCAAAAAACAACAACCTTGCCCCACCTCAACTCCCATAATTACCTTCCTGTACTTAAAGTTTGCACCAAATGCTTGTGCTCCCCAAGTTCCCAACCTCTGCTGCTTCCAATAATAATACTAAAACCTGAAAAGGCTTGTCTTGTCCTCTTTACAGCTACAACAAAATGGATGTAGATTTAGCTGTGCTTTTCCTTTCAGCCATCTGGCAGTGCTCCCTTTCTTTCTCTCCAAGTCCTCCTTGTGGGGAATGAGCACAGCTGATCATGGGGATAAGGATCAGCTCAGGGGAGCATGTGCTAGCCAGGGAAATTTTTTCCCTTTGATGCCCATTGCTCCCCACCTCTGATGTCTCATGTGCGTTTCACATTCTCCAAGCCCAGAATCATCTGAAGTCATAGGCCAGAAGCAGCTTCTCTCCCTGGGCTGTGCAGACCAGATCACCTCTAGGGGATTTTCCCTTGTTAATGTTGCCAGCAAAATATTTTGCGTGGCTTGTTGAAGAATCAAACTATTTCCCAGCTATGGCCAGTTTGGAAGGTTGTTATGAAGAAATGTTGTCTGTTACATTAGAGTGAGTGGTCAAGAAAAGCCCCAAATAAAAGCTCAGAATAGATGGGATCCCTTTAGCCAATTTATTTCCTTTTCTTTTCTCTTGTGAATTTTAGCTAGACATTCTCTCTCAAAATGAAATTTGATCTTTATGAGAATATCTCAGTCTCTATAAATCAATGATTTTTTTTTAATGAGCAGATCAAGCACTACATATAAAGTGCATGGAGCAGATAACTTAAAATATGTTAAAAAGTGGTTTTTTTATGTAACAGAAGTGGGTGTACCTCATTCTTTCATGCATTGGATCTTCTCTATGGAAAATCCATAAAACAAAAAGGGAAATAAGCCATTTCTCTGCTGCTGATGTAATATGACAGAGAGGAGGAAGTTTATGAATTATAATGGGTCAAGCAAAAATACCTTCCTGACTACTCTTTCCAAAAAACCTGAACAAGTCAGAAGTCCTGCATAGTGCTGGGATTGGTTTGGGCACAGATGCAGTCTCGTTTTGCCATCAAGTGAGTTTGGTTGTATTGCTTGTGATATTAAATTCTCTTGGTCATAAGAACCTTTAATCATTAATGTCACAGAGTAGTCATCTCCACTTTTGTTTGGGCAATTACTCAAAGTGGAAAACAAAGGGAATGGAGTGTGGCTTGGGGTTAGACTGGAAAAGAATGGCATGTGTCCAGCACAGAGTTTAATTTCCTACTATGAGGACTGCTCTGCTATCCCAGGGAAAAAGTGAGTGGCTGGAGGCAAGCAGGAGCTGGGGCTGGGGTCTCATTGTGTGGGGCTGTGCCATGAGGGAAGTATTTTGCTTCCCCAATAGTGCCAAAAGTCAGCATCTGCCCTTCATTGAGGGAATGTTTCGGGAAGCACATGAGAGTGGCCTCTGTCTTTGTGGCAGCTGGAGAAGTAAGAAGTATCTGGGCACTGCTGCCCACACAACACCTTCAATGGAGGTTGCTTTTGCTCTTGCCACATCCTTCATGCCTCAGAAACCTCTGAGAATTCCAGCTGGCAGTGAAGGAGAAGAGAAGGGGCAGCAGTGCCTGGCCCACCATCCTGCATTGCTTTAAATCCTGTCACAGTGAGGAGAATCAAGGCAATGAATTGCCCATGTAAACTTGTAATTCACAGCAGCTGAAAGGTGCCTCGCCAAAGGGATTTAGTTTATTATTTCTGTGTTGCTCCAGTAACACTGGCTGTCAGACCCTATGCCCAGTGAATGAGAATTTGAGCTCTAGGAAACAGTTTTGTTGCTGTCACAGCTAACGGCTTGTCAAAGTTTCCAAGGTAATTCTGATATTTTGTCAGACCAGTTTCCTGATTATTTTAAAATGCACTAGACAAAGTCCTGCATCAGCCTAAGGAATACACTTCTTTATACATCCTTTAGAGCATACTTTGCTTGTTTACTTTGTCTGTTCTTTAATTTTTTGTTGTTTGGGGTTTTTTTTAAGCTGATCTGCAGCCTACTGTAGGGTTTAGGGTTTATCTCTGTTTTTCTCCTGGTTTGTTTTTTGTTTTTTTTTTGTTTTTTTTGGTTTTGTTTTTTTGGGTTTTTTTGTTTGTTTGTTTGGTGTTTTTTGTTTGTTTGTTTGGTTTTTTTTCCTGTTGGGATGGGCAGAGCTGAATGAGCTCTGAATGTGGATGAATGAGCACTCAGCTGGGTGATGTCTCTGTCAGATGCTACTCCTCCATCAGCTGCAGGAGAAAAAGTGGTTTTTTTTGCTCTGCTGGACCACTAGATGGGGGAATTGCATTTGCATGTTTGGGTTACAAAATGGGTCCTGGAAGCTGGGCTGAAGCTTTTGATGTAATGAAGTATATCAAGCCTGTTATCTGCAAGAGGTGTGTGGTGATGACTCAAGGCTTTGCCCCTCCCTTCAGCAACACCACTACATCTCCTCTGCAGGGAGTCAGGCTCTGCTGAGCCGTGCTGTGGCCCCAGGTGCTGTTGGAGAGGTGATTTGCAAAGCTGACCTTTAAAGATGTACCCTCCTTTGAAACGTTTCTGTGGAGTGGGGCCGGCAGCTGCCTGCCCCACTGCCAAGCCCTCCATGCACCCCACAGCTTCACATGGGAAACAGGGAGAGAGCACGAATATTTCAACAAATTTCTGAACAGGCAGCTCCTGAGGCCAGGAAACCATCTGGGCATCTAAGAGCTCACATCAAGTTCAAGGCAGGAACAAAAGAGACAAGAGAACTTGTTCTCAGACTTTTCTCTTGCTTTCAGTACTTTGCAGCTGCTAGGCCACTGACCTTTTCATGATGAAAACATTTCTGACCAGAGTGGCAAAACTGGCACCTGTATGATGACACTGGGTCTGACAATCCTGCAGGTTGGAGACCACTGGTTATGTGGCAGAGTAATTCATGGGAAAAGCTTGAGAAGATTTGGTTGGCACAGTAATGTGATGAGTATCAGTGCTTAACCATTAGAACATTCTGATCTAAGTAAAAACTTCTAGGACATAATGAACCCTTTTTCTTGTAAGAGAGCAATAAGATTGGTTGTAGTCCATTTTGGATTACTCAAAGCTGTTAGTCCAAGAGGATTGGTGACCTGGTAATGTTACCTAAAGATGCAGTTAAAAAAAAAATTGGAGTGCAGGTCACAGGGATGACTTTCCTTGCTGCAGGGTGTGTGACAGGAATGCAGCACTGATTTGACTCAGTGCTGCAGTAATTCAATAATAACCTTCTCTGTGTAGTGCTGCTTACAGAGCAGATGTGCCCTCTGCTCATGTATGTAAAGATTTCAGACTTTCTAGACAATATAAATTTGGAAAGCAGTTTTATTTCTCTAAAGGTATTGCTGTACTATTTTGGGGAAGATATTTAAAGCAGTGCACCCATTGCAGTGTGAAAGCAGCTATAAAAGCACACACCTCTACCGGTGCAGGCAGGGAAATGAGCCGTACCATGAGACGTTACCTTCACACTGCCATGGCCCAGTCCATGCAGCTCTCTGTCCCCACCTCTCCCTGCCAGGCTCTGTGGGGCACAGGTCTGCATGGGGCCCAGGTTTCCTCCTCAGTGCACTGACCATGATGGGTCTTGTCACAGATGATGGATGCTTTTGTGAGAGCGTGGTTACCCAAGAACAATATCAGCTCAGAAGGAAGCCACAGGAATGTGTTTAAACAAGCACACCTGCATCTTTTTGGCACTTGGAGCTGCTGTAAATAGCTTAGCCAAAACTATGGATGAGTTTATATCCTTTGAAATACCACCACTAAGTAACTAGACAGCCAAGCATTTTAACAGCACTTGTGTGCTTATTCTGCAAGTTCTTTATTAGAGAAATTATGTCTTTGGATTGAAGTCTGGAAGTCAGACATTAAGGAAAGAAAATGCATGTGAGCAGCAGGTACAATCATCCTGTGGGTGATTTGGGTTTGCTGTTAAGGCAGACATCTTATGTTTAACCAGATTTGGCACTAGGAGTCTACACTGGCTAATTGAGGAAATTTTACAGACTCCTTTATATCTGTGACTTTGTTAAGAAGAAATCTCTGATATATGTCACAATGTGCTTGGTAAAGGATGATCTGTGGGAGTTTTTTGGTTTTGATTTATAGAGATGCTTCCACAAGGGAAACCTTAGGCCAGGCTCCTCACAAATTGAGTAAGTCCTGGTACAGGAGCACCAGGGCAGTGTGTGCTCAGGGGAACCAAGGTGCTTGAGTAACAGCCAGTCTTTTCTCTGCCATGGAATAGAGGTAATCCTTCTGTATCATTAAGTCATCTGCTTTTACATTTATACAGAATACAAGTAGGATTATTTGCATCTTAAATATGGTGGGACAGAGCATGTTCCTTTGTGCATGCACACACAGAGCTTCTCTCTGGCTTCAAATGGGATAAATACATTTTCTCAGAACATTTCAATGACAGGAGGAAGAGTCAAAGGTTCTCCAAGGCATCTGCCCCAATGTCATGATTGAAAATATTCCAGAGTATATTGAGTCTTCATCTCTTGCCGTACAATAGTATGGCATGGCAGGGTTCACTGCTAAGTCCCTTATACCAAGTGCTGGTTTGGATGAAAAGTAGATGAGCATCAGTATCCCCTGCTTTGATCTCTTAGAGTAGTTTCTGATTTCTTTCTGTTGTGCTGGAGGGGTGACCATGGTATGAGTGGAGGTGCTATTGGTGGTGGTAGCAGTGCAGGAGAGGGCTGGATCTCAAAGGCTTTTGCAGCAGGCTGCAAAAATGAGCACTGCTCTGGTATCCCAGGAAGCCAGGCTGCTTCCAGTCACATCACAGTGATGGCATTGAAAAGCATTTTCTTGCCTTCAAACTGTCTTTCACGCTTGGTGATGTGCACAGGGTGCTTTCTGCACTTTAATTTTTTCCAGTCAAGTGGAGGTTAATCCTGAGCTACAAAGAGCCCTTTTGTACAGAGGCAGATTATGTCTCTCAGCACTCTGTCATGTCTGATGAAGCTGAGGTCCAAAGATACTGTGTCAAAATTAGGTTTTAAAAATTCATCTGTGAGCCAGCACAGGGAAATCAAGGAGGTAAGACATAACCACAGTCCAGCATTCCCTGGGATTGAAATGTAATAGAAGTGTTGTTGTTACAACCTTAGGTTGTAGTTTTTGCTCTTTGTCAAGAACCAATTAGGTGTGTGTTATCTTGATCTATTTATGGTCAGTCATTGGCCAGCACAGGAGCTAGCACTGAGCTTTGCTGCTGCTTCCCACCATCTTTTTGCAACCAGGGGTTAAAGGGAAAAGCTGCAGACCACATGCTTGTACAGGATCCATACCTCAGCGGGATAGAGACAGAAGAGAATTGCACATCCTTTGGGTAGTATGGCTCACACAGGCTGGCTTTATGGACTCAATGCTGGAGAGGCACAAATACATGACTGACAGTTCCTTCAGTCCTTCAAGGGCTTCCCAGAGCTCTCTGTCTGAGCTCTGATTTTTAATGGAGGGCCATCTGCTGCAACACACTCAGTTATTACCAAATGCCTACCTAATGCTTTCTAAGCAACACTAAAGGTAGATGAAACAAATTAATAAAATATACCACCTGCTTTTCTATTTGTTTAGTTCACTGCATTTCACAACACATTATGTAAAGTCAGTTTTACTGTTTCCCTGCCTGGTTTATCAGAGTTGGGTTTTGTGGGGTTTTCACATGCTTGCTGGAGGGGACCATAAAGATTGTAAAATCAGAAAATAAATAGCTGGGATGCAGTAGTGTGGTGCCTGTAGCTATCTGAAAACTGAAAATGGATGGATTTGTAGCAAACAGAAAAGTTTCTTCAAAGCCCAAATTATATTCAGTCTGCAAATGTCAATTTCTTGTCTTTTTCCAGTTGTTTGGGCTGAAATCCCCAAGCCAGTTGGGAATAGTCCCCCGTTGCTTTTGAGAGCTTTCTAATTGCAAATAATTAATTAAAGGGTAGATGTACCTCATTTGTTTTCTGGAATCACTTACCAAATTCTCATCTTTGCTTTCAAATTTCTTCACATCAAGAGAGTTTGTGCAATTTACATATTCAATTAAAGATGATTTGCTTCTTTGACCTTTGATACACAGTGTGAGCACCATTTGGCCACCCACACTTTCATAGCCAATGTTATTAGCAAAAGACTTTTAATTACTGAGATCTGGTTGAACTCCTGTGAGCTGACGTTGACAAAGCTAAGTACCAAATATTGTGTTGCTGCATAGGACCGTTCCTAAGAACTGAGATTCCACTTCTCTCAAACCCTTACTAAACACAATGTGCATGTTCATCTCCCCAGCGTCTGCCTCGTCAGGGTAAGCACCACCAGAAGGCCAATGTTTGGGCTGTGGGAAATGCCTGAGGTGCATCACCACCTGGAATTATCGATCCCATTCCAAGCTGTTCTACAGAGTGATTGTGTCTAGAAACAAGAGTGAGGTACCCAAGTGTAAACAGTGAGGTTGAGAGTATGTCATTTCGTTACTGATTTTGGATGCAGGACTTGTGATTGTCCCTTCATAGTGAAAAGAAAGGGAAAGGGATGTCCCTACTTGGGATAGCCTTTCTATTATCCCTCCTTGCTAGGCCAGGGTGGCTATATTGGGTGCACAGAAGCATCATTTCTTTCTCTTTTCGCACTAACAGCTCAGCTGCTTGGTCTTGGACAGCTTTGTATTGACAGAGGTAATACCTATAGTTTCTTTCCAGCAGTAGGTAGTTAGAGCTCTTCCCATCCCCATTTTGGGGAAAATTACAGTTCAGCTACACAAGAGCAGCTCAAAGTCATGCACTTAATGGTACCCACTCCCTCACGAAGGAATCGTTTCTGCCCTCTCTCTAATAGAGCTGGCTGTCTGCATGGGAAGCTGGTACAGAAAATGTCTAAGTGAAGATCTAGAAATCCCAACTGGGGGCTTACATAAGCCTTTCAATTTTTCTAGGCCCAGAGCTTGGATGAATAATAAATGCATCTCTGATGATGTGTCTATGCAGACCAACCTCAGACAAATGCCCGCTTGTTCTGGTATAAAATGTCCCAAGTGTCGTAGGCCAAAACTAAAATGTGTTGTTTTCTCTCTCTTGCTCTCTCTTTTCTTCTTTTTTTCATCTTCTTTCTGGCTTGGTTTTCAATTACATCAGTAATACACACAGCTGCAGGCTGAACAGGGATGCTCTATAATCTGGCCAATACGACAATGATATTGCATGGCACAACTCAGAGGCAGTTGGATTTTCACATCTCCCAAAATCTGCCACCTCCTCATGACTTTCCACCTGCCTAAGGACAAAGCATGTGGCTTGGTGCTCTTAGAAGAGAATGTGACATTCCCATTTTGAATATTCCATAGGGACTTTATGCTTTCTTTCCCAGCTCATATGCTAGGCATGACAGTTAACCTAAATTCTTGCAGATTAGCTACTAGTGGAATTTTCTGACAGATTTTTCTGTGTCCTGTGATTTCTTTGCTTTTGTGACTAAAATGGTTACCCTTTTTGTACTTGGTTCCCCATGGCACACCCCAGGATGAAAGGTGTCAAAGCAAGGCAGCTTGCACAGCTAAGCATGCCGTGCTGCATCCTAACCCTGCTATTAAACTCAGAAATTTTCTTGGCGGTTCCATGTAAGGTGGTTTGCAAACTGAGAACTTGTTCCTCTTGATTCTTGCAGTGGGAATCCAAAGCTTCAGTGGTTTCCTTGCTCAGAGTGTATTAATTATCTCTGCCAAATGTTTTGGCATCATCAAAGTACATGTGCTTGTCTTGCATCATCTGAGTCACTACTGACCTGTGCTTGGAAAGAGCTGAAGTTGCTACAGGTGTGTGCTGGGCCAGACTCAGCAATTCCTGGGCTGTGTACAGGTTTCCACAGGGCTGCAGCCACTGCCTCTGTCTCCTGCAACCATGTTTGTCCATTCTTGCTGAGCCTACAGAGAAGCTGACTGCACTGCCTCCAACTGCGTGAGGACATACCTGCCATGCACGCTTTGGGAAACAAAGTCAGGGAAACTGTACTTGCAAAGGTTTGCGGTGAGAGGGAGAGAGGGCTGGGTGTGCTCACCAGCTATGTGTGCAATATGCAGCCTTCAAGCACATCAGCCCCTGGCAAAGGCTGAAAGTCTAAGAGAAACAGGAGAAAATAGACAGTGAGTGCTCAGCTCAAAGCTGCAGGCAGGACAGAACTCCCTATCTTTTTTTTTTTTTTTTTAGTAGTGTGGTCCTCCCCCTGTTCTGTCATTCAAGGTCATTTTGTAAAACCAGCTGTAAAGAGGCTTGATGATTTACTGCTCAGTTTACTACAAAACTGCACAATTCATTAAAAGACTTGAGGGATAATGTCAAACTAAAGAGCTTGAAGGGATGGTTAAATGTCAGCACATCATGGAAGCATTTAATAACCACAAAAGTAATTTATTCCACATATAAAATACAACATGAAAAATATTTTGCTTTGGCTTGCAAGAATTTAAGAGGTCTGAGCCACTGGCACTGATCTCTCAGGTTGACTCTCAACATGGGCAGAGGAGCAGGGAGGGAGGCAGTAGCTGGGGAGGTACAGGGAAGTGAGGAATTCTTCTTGGCCTTCATTTATGAGGGGGAAAAGGCCACTGTTAGCTGACTTGCTAAGGAAGTTGTGACACTCAGCATCCTGTCCTGTGTTTCCTTGGGTAATTAAGTACTGAGGGATGCACACCAGCTAATAGCGATTGCTGGTTTAGATGTCTGTGCCCATGGTCTGAGGAACTGAGGCTTTAAACCACCATTTGAGATTATACTTGGTGTGAAAAAGTAAATGAGACAGCTTTGGAAGGAAAGTGGGATTTTGGAGGGTTGGAAGTTTCATGACAGCTTTGGTAATGTTTCTGCTCCCAAGCAGTTGCTCTTGCAGCACTTTACAAAGGCAGTGTCACACATCAGCCCGTGTGTGGCCACGCACACCTGGCTGTGCTGCCGGCGGGCTCCGCAGTGACACCGCTGGGCCCGTCACACGGGGCGGTGCAGAGCTGCGCACCCGGGCTGAGGGGCTGCTGCTCCCCTGGCGTGTGGCTCTGTGCGACTCTCACCCAGTCCCTTGATGTGCTGCTTCAGGGAAGGAACTCCTGAAATGCTTTAGGGAATAACACATTCCCACGGATGCAGGCAGCCACACATTTCGTTTTGTAGTCTGCTGCTGATTTTCTTCTGATCTTCCACTTCGTTTCCTTCTGCCTTTGTTATTTTCCCCGTTCTGCACTTGGGCAGGGAGCCTCTAGTCGCCTTCCGGGTCGTGTGCAGCCCTTATTGCTGCTGCCAGGAAGGAGTGACCGCTCTTTGTCAGTGTGTAAGGCTTTTGCTGCTGCCACGAGTCTTGCTGTGAGTCTGTATACGTTGCAATCACCGTTTCAATTGAAAGCATTGCCTGGAGGCATAAAGAACTGTGTCTGATGGGCATGTGGGCAGCATGGGAAAAGCATGCATACACTGCATGCTTTCACCCCATCTTTGGAAACAGGTACTGAGTCTGCCCTGCAATCCTGGATGTGGCACTTCCATGATCAAAACATGGCAAATCCCAGTGCTGATGCATGAAATTGTATAAAAGGATTTTTCACCTTCTCACCTGCACCCTGTTCTTCTTAGAAAATGTCAGCGGGGTGAAGGAACTGAGTTGTTTTTTTATGCGACAGGAAGGAGCTGGGACTGAAAAACTGCCGTATCCCCATCCCCTGCTACCCCCAGCCAGCAAAATGTCAAGGTACATTTCCTTTTGTGAGAGGACAGCACACCACAGGGACTTCCTCCGGAGAAAATTGTGTTGAGGGTGTGAAGTTTCGTGCTTTTTCTAACTGTCAGTGACACTTTGTGACTGCAGCAGTTGTGTTATTAACCTGGCCTTGGTTTCTCCAAGTAAAGGAATCTGCTTCAAAGCAGTCCCTGTCCTCAGGGTCTGAGGAAAATGGAGTCCCAGTCTGAAAGGGAAATACCAGCTGTTGGTTTGTGTTTGTCTCATTTTGCAGTGAACATCTAAACAACTGCAGAGATGCAGAGCAGAAGTCAACTTGGACAATTCTGTACACAATGATGGCAACAGCCAAGGGACACAAGGACAGCACTGGGCAGGGAATACACACATACTGCTTATGTATTCTTCAGGCTCCCTTATCTCACACATGGGAAAGTGCAGCTCAGGCTTTGGGCTGAGCTAGACCAAGAATATGCTGAAACCTCAGTGCAGCTACATAGAGGATGTTCAGGTTCATCCTGTCAGTGCTTTTGCCAGGCACTGATTCAAAACAGCTATTGAAATCCCTGCCAGTATCTGCTGGCAGCAGCTTGGGCAGAGGTACAAAAGAAGAAAAAGTCTTGCTGATTAGGGACAGCAGGTTCAGTTCCCCTTCACAGAACCACAAGGTGCTGGATGTGCTGCTCTGCTGCTGCCAAGGAGCAGTTTGATAATTTCCTCCTGTCATCCCGAGTGAAAACCTCCCAGTTCCTCTACAGGGCAAAGCCATGAGCCTGACAGGTCTCAGCAAATGGAGAATTTGGGCAATTCCTGAAAACTTCCCTATTGGGGAAAACAGTGTGTTGCCAGAGTGATGTAGTCATTCAATAATGGATTACATGACCACGTGCTCATAAGTCCATGGTTATTCCTTTATCTGTCATTAGCATTCAAGACATTTTAAAAACAAAACCAAAGCCATTCAGGACAAAAAAGCCTTTGCTGCCCCATCAAGCAGTGTACAATGGCTGGTTGCATTACCTGGAGGCTGGAAGTTGCTTGAGTCTCAGTCTCAGCTTTTCTGGCTGTAGATAGAAATAGATGTGAGGAGATATTAAAGAGGAGAGAGCACTGGGAGGAGAAGAGATTGAATGGTTTGAGATGAAGATAGCACTAAGCACTGTAAGAGCAAGCCTGTCTTTGTTTTATGTAAGGACAGTGTGTTGAACTTCTCTCTCCATCCTCTTTCTTCCTGTAGTAAGACTGGTATTTCTCTTATTTGGATTAGCTTGCAGACAATACCAAAATGAAACTTTAGTCTTTCTTGGAAGCTGTTCATTTAAAGAGGTTTAATGTCGCATACTGGGATAAATAGGCACCCTCTGAACAGAACACAAAGAAATGTAGGTTTGAGATAAACCTGTGTGTGCTCTGGAATAAAATATTCTAGTTTTGGAGCAAATATAATGTTTAACAGAAATCATGCCTGCTAGGAAGTGTAAACCGTGCTCGATTTAAAAACAAACATTCCCCAGCAACAATATTACTTGTCATTAGTAACCACACTTGGAGTGTTACTTGGAGTGTTAAACACTGTATCCCTTTCTGTGTTTCACAGGTCTCGACAAAATGTACACTGTAGCATGTGAGCACAAATCACAGTAAATGCTAGTTGAGGATGAGCTAAACTCTTGGTGTTAGGGTTTTTTAATTAAAAAACAAACAAACAAACAAAACACACAAAAAACCCCCCAAAAAACAACCCCCCCCCACCAACAAAAAAAAAAAAAACAACCAAACAACCCCAAACCTAAAAATAGTGACAATTTAGATGTGTTGATGGTACGGGTATGACAATATCCCTGGGCAATAGTGAGTTTACTGGGCTGGCCATGGTCTGTGTGCTCTGTGTCCCCACCAGGCAAGGGCGCAGCTCCTGGGGGCTGTCCAGAGCCACTCAGTCCCACTCATGGGGTACCTGTATTCGGTATACTCCATTCCCTGTCCCTGTCCCTGCATTACTCTCAGGTCTGTGCTGGTCATACCAGGTTGTGTAATGGATTTGAAAGCAGTTTTTTGTCTGCTTTCATCTGGATAAACCCTGATTTTGTAGGGTTGGCTTTGGCATTTGTAAACCTGCGTTGATGGCAGGAATTGTACTTCTTGGGATAATAGAAAGCTAGAGGAAGAGTAAAGAGAAAGGTTGGTTGGGGTATGAGTGTGATAGTGTTGCAATAACAGACTGCTAATTATACCTCTCCCATCTATCTGAGAGGGTTTGTCATCAAAAACACAAATAAGTGCCTTTTCATGCAGAATTAATTTTGCTATTCACAGTCCAGTGGGCACATCTTTTTAATGGAGTCAGATGCACCTACACTGAGTGTGTTTACCTCTGTGAGTGTATATATATTTTACACCAGTCTGCACTGAAGCGATGTCAACCTCTGTAGGAAAGTTCTGAAGTCTTCAGTAGAGTTAAACTATATTTAGAAACCAGACATGGGCTGCCATTATGCTCTGGGTTGTCTCTGCTGCCAGCACAGAGCTTAGGCAATCTGCTAAGGTGCAGCTAAGATTGTAAAGATGTCTTGAGTGCATGGACTGAAGGTCTGGCACACTCAAACTATGCTACCATAAATAACCTAGCCAGTTGAACTAGGATTAAATTTATGGAAGTGAGAAATCTATAATTTTCAAAACCCTGATCTGAGTTACCTGCAACTCTAGGCTTTGCAAGCTTATTCAACTTTGTTCACTGATGTAGGTTTTTTGGTTTTTTTTTTTTGACCCGGTTATTTTTACACTTTCCTGTTAGCAGGTTTTTTAGGTATTTATGTTGTCACTTGGTGGTATTGATATTTCAGATAATTTGGGTCACTCACAGCCTGTCCACAACCTGTGAGAGATTCTGTGTCCATGCCTGCTTCTTGGGAGTTCACAAACATCCCCAGGGATTATAAATAATCCTTCTTAGGACAGCAGATTACCAAAGTGATAAATTACTGGAATGATACACATCTGGGATAAACAACACAAGGTTTGCATCGCCCAGATGGTCTGTGCTTCCTGGCCAGGCAGTGTTTTGTTCCAGTCAGTGACAAAGTTTGGAGTAAGTTCTTCTGTGTGTGTGTGTGAGGTGCTTTCTGTTGAGGAATATTACCTGGTGTTGGAAGCCCAGCCAAACATAAGGACTCAGTGAAAACTCAGAGCCCCTGACCATGGCAGAGGCTGCAGTGGGAGACTGGTGGCATTGCCGATTTCCAAAAGCACAAGCACTGAGCCTAGGGGCCTCCAGTGGCAAGGGTGATGTGCAAGGCAGCTGGAGAGCTGCCCTGGGAGCAGGGGATGTCTGTTCCCTCAAAGCCCTTTCATGGGGTGATGTAGGACAGGGTAGTACTGAGTATCTGGGGGGGTCCTCCATCAGCTGCAGGTGGGTGTCTGCTCCCCCATGGACCTCATGGGCTGCAGGGGCACTGCTGCCTCACCACAGCTGTACCGTGAGCTGCAGGGGAATCTGCTCTGGTGCCTGGAGCACCTCCTGCCCCTCCTCCTGTAATGATCTTGTTGTCTGCTGGGTTGTTTCTCTCACGTATTCTCACTCCTCTCTCTGACTGAAATTGATGTTGTGCAGGGTTTTTTCTCATTCTTAAATCTCTTATTCCAGTGGTGCTACCACCTTCATGGATGGGCTCAGCCTTGACCTGTCGCAGGTGTCTCTTGGAAACATGGGCTCTGTTGAGCAGGACATTGGGCAGCTTCTAGCAACTTCTCACTGAAGTCACCATTGTAGCTCTCCTTGCTACTAAAACAAATAACTAATGCACATGGAGACAATCATACTGCCAGTAGAGAAAATTTTCATATCTTTATTTATGTATAAGAATACCATTTCTAAATACACACTATTGTATGCATGGAAATATCTGTTTTATATAAACAGCTTTCATCTCAGCAGATTATAGGTACTTCAGCTTGTGTGAAGGTCACTGTGCTCACACTGAAATCAGCTACTTTAGAAGCCTGTACAAGACAGAAGTGAAGACTGCATGATGACTTTGAAAACCTAGGGAAAGTTCAGTTCCCCAGAAATCTGTCCAGAACACTCTATGTTACTTTAGCTGCCCCTGCAGAAAGTGCTGCAGGGGTTCTGTTGCTCAGGGTGCCAGCCCTGCACGCAGCACTGTGGTGACTCAGCACTGCAGTGATGTGATGAAGAGCCCCATCTCCACCCTGATGCAATAGCCTGAGTGTTCCTGTGATACACATCTGTTATTTGAAGAGCCATATTAGCAAATATTTTCTGGGGAAAAAAAAAAAAAAAGTAGTTTCTTCCCCCACTTCCATCCTGCTTAGGTTCTTATCCCAGGTTGACCAGACAGAATTACAACTGCCTTGTGCTCTAAATATTGTATCCCTTATTGTCACCTGTGGTGATCCTCCCCTTTCTCAAGGAGTGAAAACGCATTTGTGGGTGTTTGTTGGTTTTGGGGGTTGTTTGTTTGTTTGTTTTGTTTTGTTTTGTTTTGTTTTTGTGGAAACAAAAGTTTTGTGCCCAGAAAGGTGAAGATGAGAGTAGGGAGGAATGGCTGGATCTGAAGTGACTCTGACTATTTGCGTACCCAGTGGCTGCTGCATGCCTGGCCAGGGACAGTGTTCAGCACAGCCTACATCCAGGAGTTTGTGTCAGTAACAGGATGTTACCAGGTAAAAATTTCCTCTCTTCAGTGTTCTCCCAGTAACTGAAAACCCTACAGTATATCAGTGTTTTAGCCAAAGAGGTGCACTGCTCTTTTGGTTACAACAGTAACTGATTGTATTTACAACACATGTATGAGCCATGCATTTGTCTAAACTGTGAGTTCCCAGTCCACCTCAACAGCCATAAGGCATTCCAGCAGCATGGCTGTAAGATCCTGGGCACAGTTCTGAGGAGGAGCATTAGCCTGAGCTTTGTGGTCTGGCTGCACTTCAGCCTTGCAAGGTGCAAAATGCAGAGTGTCAGGGAAAAAAACAATAATCTCCAACTATGTGTCTTTGTGGAGCTGGGGTCAGGGAGCACATCCCCTGTGACTGCCCTCTATTTGCACTAAAACAGATGAATTTTAGAGTAGGTGATGACCTACAAAATGCGGGAAGTTTGCCTGCTACAGTTCCTGGGAGATTAGCAGAGGAGGCTGGATGTGGGCTATGAAGGCATAATGACTTTGTTTTTAAACTTTTTAGCCATTTAGAGTTCCAACCTTATTAAATCCATGCACTACAACTCAGTAGCCTTTGAATGAATGGATTAATTCTGTGTTATTGCTTCCCTGCTGCAGCCTGCAGCTGTGCAGTCTAAAGTTATCTTGCTTTCTCATTTATAAGTGTTGTAAAGGAACCTCTCTGGAGATATTGCAGTGTGCTGAACATGAAAACCTCCACTGAGCTCGATTGCTGCAAACAGTCATCCTAACAGCTCCTCAAAGCTGTAGCCAGGGTCACGCTTCACAGGGGATCTATTAACTGTAGGGGTCCCCTTTTTACTGCTTCATCCAGGGATCTCTATGAAACACCTAGAAAGGTGCAGAGCATCAAAGCAACAATATTGATTTATGACACTTAGGTTCATTTTTGGTCTGAGATGACTGTGAATTGCACCTTCTGGCAACAGTGTCAAAGCAGCTGCAGGACCAGAAAATGGTGTGAAGAACCATAATTTGTGCTCTTCACTGCTTTTATAGAGAAAATGCTGCGTGTTGGGTTCTTTGTAAACAGAAATCTCTCATGCTGATCACAGAATATCTCAGGCCACTTCAGCTCACTGGGCACTAAAAGGACTGCGGTAATGTGTGCTGTATTCTAACAAAAATTTCCTATCTACTTTGACAAAGTATCTGGAAAGCCTTGGTGTCTTTCTTTTTTTCCTGCTGGGTAATGAAAGTTTGATTTGATTTTCAGGTCGAGAGTTATTCAGACCTGTAGTTGATAATTCAGCATGTCCATGAAACATCCTTGACAGAAACAGATGATGGAAGATGGGCGTTGGGTACTGGTAGAGGGCGAAATTCACGTTGTGGTGTTGGCAGGAGGGTAATCAGTTAGAGAGAAGCTCCCCTGAAGCCACTTTAGGATTTCAGAAGCTGAGCACTAAATGCAGCAGAATCAGTGGTAGCCTTTCCATCTGGTCACTGCATACTGCATACTCTGACCTACCGAGGTGCCAGTCACATATTTCGCCTTATCCAGAAGTTTTACTTTAGTTCAAACCTCTCCTCTGATAAATCTGGGATAACAACTCTCCCACTCAGCTTTTTTCTTCCTGTAGAATTTTAGTATGAATGATTTCATAGTTGGGGATTTTAGACCCCTGTGCAAGCTCCCCTGTGAAATGAGCACTCTGCCCACAGCCTTGGAAGCAGGGCAGCCCACACAAGCAGGGGACTCACTCTGGTTTGTTTAGAGGACACTGGAGGCAGGAGAAATCTCAGAGATCCAGAAAGCTTGTCTTGGCTGCTGGTCTAAGGAACATTGGGGGTGGGTTATCTCCTCCCAGGAGGATCTCTGTGGACACACTGCACAGTCACATGGTGGCTGATCTCTCTGCAGCCTCGGTGCTATGAAATTGGAACACTGTTGGGGCTGCCATGAAGGCAAGGATGAGCCACCTTTCCTGCAAATCCACCTGGCCTCTGTCCCCTGCTGCCCAGCTGCTGGGCACACTGTATGTTTTGTTTAGGCTGGGTACCTCATATTGCCTTGTAGGATTCATTCCTCTTCCCTATGGCTGATACCACTCTGCTCCTAAGACTAAACCCGTCGTCCTCCTGCTTCTTGTCAGCTACAGGTTCTTCCTGAGCAGGAGGACCAGCAGACAAGAGATGTCCCAGGAAGGCACCCTCACCCTTGCTTTCCAGAAGTAAACCTCAGCCTCAGTCCAAATGTGCTGTAACATTGCTTAGACTAATCCCTCCCTCTGTAGGCAAAGAGTTAACTGCTCACAGAGATTATTTTCTATTAATAAGTTTGAATAACTGCATCTTGTGTTGCTTTGGGTTTGCTACCTGATAGCCTGAATCCACATGTAGGTAAATGTGGAAAATAAATTACTCACCAGTGCTCATGGGTTCTAACTCCAGGTCTAACTGTGTGGGCTGACAATGCCACTTTGACAGGGAGCTTGTTTATGAGGCGCTGGATGATGGATCTGCAGGAAGGAATTAGATTCAATGTCTCCTATACCTGTTAATTGAATCAGGCTGAGGTGCTTGTAGGGAGGGTGCATTTAGACAACATCAGGGCTTGGTTTGCATCTGTACAGCCCTGGCTGAAAGATGGAGCTGGGCCTGTGAAATCCCGAAGGCAAGCGATGAATCAGCTCCGTCCACCCCTTGCAGCTGTTCCCGTGTCGGTGTGCATTCAGTAGAGGTGCTCCCAGCCCGGCGCTGCACAGGATCAGGGCAGGATGGGCTGGGGGCGGTCACGCCTCTCCCAGGACCCAGGTGAGCCACAGCAGACCCGCATCTGCAAGGTCACATGCTCTGGAACACAGAGCTGACAGCCCCAGTTAGGGTTACGCTGGCAGATGGGCTCTGTGATAGTGCATGAGCTCTTGCAGAAATCCTTCCCTGCCTGGGCAGAGAGAGCATCCATCTCTGCCAAAATTAGCCCAAAGAGAAGGGCCCTTAGTGCAGAGCGCCAGCGGGATGATCAAGTCCTTTGTTTTCAGGAAGGATATGACTGTCATCTTATAATTAACTTCTGGAAAATGATCTGCATCATTACATGGAATTTGTAGTGAGGACACAGGTTTTTTGATCTTAAATTTGAGTACATTTAAGAATGTGTGGGTAATTTATAAACAGTTTTTAAATACAAATTTTTGTGAAAAGACTTAATGTAGCAGTCATTAAAACCAATATTAGGTTAATGCACAATAATCTATTAGAGCAGCAATAGCTTTCTGGTTTTATTTTTACATTCCTTCTTACCATTACTTTTTGTTTATTCTTAATCTGGAACACTAACCTAGATATTCACAGATGTAAATAATGTTCTATAGGACTTGGACGGACCATCTGGAGGGTCTTCAGTACAATCTTAAGACAACCTACTTCACCTCAGAGAAATATTTGTGTAACCTCTTCTTAAAACCTTACACAAAATTTCCCTCAACCATCAAAAAAGAAAATTGTGTGTTAGGCCCTGGGCTTATTCTAAGACCTTACCAATGTTGAAGAAAAAGGATTAACAAGCTGCCTTATTAATGCAGGCTATGAAATTTGCCTCCTGCTCATCAGCATTGCCTTGCAAACTTCAGTTCAATATGATTCCTAATGCTTTTCTATGTATTGCTGCTTGACTAGTCATCACTGACGTTGTACTGCATATTTGATTTTGTCTTCCTTGGTGTAGGGATTTGCATGTGATAAAACACCTTGAATCATGTCAGACAGAAAAGATATATATCAGAAGCAAATATGGTTTTGCAAGTCAATGTAGTTTCTAAGGTACAGTCAGTTACTCAGTGATAGCTGCTCCAGTAGCAGCAGAGAGATTTCATTTCCATTCAGTAGGTGCTGTGTGTTTTGCTTCTAACAAATACAAATAACTGCAGTAGATTCATTTTAAGTGAGCCAGAAAGTGACTGTGACCTGTTGTTCCCAGTACAGACCCGAAGGTGGTTATATTCATATCCCAGACCATAGCAAATTTTGTGAATTCATTGGTATAGTAATTTGGGGATCTGTGGTATACAGGAAAAGCCCGTGACACAGGTTATATTCTGATTAGCAGTATCTTCTAATTGGTTACAATTAGCTAAAGTAGTTTTTATTCCTTGTTCTGACATAAGCTTCTATTAATACTAAAACATCAGCCCAATGATACGTTCAGCTTTGTGGCACAAACCAGGGGAGAGAAATTGCAGTGAACATGGAGTAATATTTTAAATGTGGTTGGAAGGTATTTCCAACACTTGAAGAAACTACATGGGATAGCTTCAGACTTGCTTGAATTTCTTGATATGTGATCTCCATGCATGGAGCCTTTGTTCTGGTTTTGGGTGTAAAAACACCCTGGTAATGTGCAGATGTGGGTGTTAACTTCAGCCTCAGACAGCTGCAGTGATAGTAAATAGGAATAGGATGGGCCACAATAATTTATCAACAGTCTTGTTTTCAGTCTGCTGTTGCAGGCTGAAGGACCCCTTTGTGTAGCAGCATAATAACATGCAGGCAGATGACTTTGACTCTCTCACTCTCAGGGGCACATGAATAAGACCTAATGAAAATAGCTGGGACACAAGAGCGAGAGCTGCCTCCTGCTGCCAGCAAAGCCTGGCCTTTCTAACAGCCCACACATCTGTAACAGGCCACATCTACAGCGCCGCACACAGAGCCAACAACTGTAAACAACGGTGTCAGAGCACTATGTGAACTGTATGCATGTTTATTCCAGATAAATTAACACAGGCCTGTTCTTCGCTGCAGCAGAGAAAATAAAGCAATTCTTTGTCACTTTGCAACAGCCTGTTTTAAAACCAGCAGTTTTAACCAAGGATGTTGATAGTGACGATGAGAGGACCTTCCACAGTTTTGTATTTCACGGTCACCCTTATTTCCTGGAAAGATGGAGGGTGTCTAAGTATGGCACTCGTAAGAAATGTAAAGGGCTGCAGCAGAAGTAGATCCAGTCAAAACTTTTAGTGATGGTGTCTTCAGAGCCTCTAATAGAAATGTTTAATTCCCTGAAATATTTGCTTTTTTGCTTAAAAAAATAGTTAAAACCTGCATTCAATATTAAGGCACATAGACTGAGGAAATGCCTCCCTAGCAAAATAAAATACCTTTAGAGTGTTATGTTCAGTCTCATAGCTAAACTCCAGCTGAATGTATCACAATCAAAGGAATATTTGCCTGATAGGTCTCACCAGCCACTAGCATGAGTAGACACAAAACTTGCAGTATAAATTATAAAATGTAAGTGCAAAAATAGTTCAGTTTTACAACATACAGTTGTGCTGTATGTGTGGTGTGATGATAGCCTATGCAAGAGTTATCCTGGAAAAATATACAGTGCATTCATCACCCAGGTACATGAAAGAGGGTGTGAAACAGGATTAGATATGAGGTCGTGATGGACATGTGGGGAGTATCATATGGGAGCAAGTCATATATTCAACTTGGTAAGGGCAAGAGGAGCTGTGATCACTTTAAATTAGATGAATCAGAGAAAGAAACACCATGGAAAACTATTTTTTTCAAATAACCATCATGAAGAGAACTCAGCATAAGGTCACCACAAGTATAAAATGGAAATCACTATTTTTAGCCTTCACAAAAAAAAAAATGGAATGGGTAAATAAGAAATTTTAAAGTGTTTATCAACTGGAACAAAGGGCATAGTGGGACAAAACTGAATAGCTGTTCTTTGTTAAGGAAAACTTGAAGACTTTTTCAACTTTTAAAAAATAGTAGGTGCAGCAGTTCTTGAAAAACATTCACAATTCTTTGAGTAACATTCATTGCTTCTTGAAGAACCTTTTGTGCCCAAGGGACCAATCTACTTAATGTTAATAGGTCTGCAATAGCAGAGCCTTTGGTTGTGTCACGGTTCAAGCTGAATAACAACCCTGCCAGTCTTTGAAATACGTGGGAAAACTTCCACTGGCTGTACTTGCAGTAGCCCTCCGCTGGGAATGAGGCAATAGAGCATCCATCCCTGTCGGATTTGCAGCCTCGGATGCGTTTGACAAAGTGCTCAGAGCAGGCAAACATGGACGGGCTGCGGCTGCTGTGGTAGAGCCTGGCAAAGAAATCCGTGGTACATCTGTTCAGCTGTTTTTCCTCCTGTTTATTGTGAATTATCTGTGATCGGATGGTTATAATGAATTAATTCAGCCTTCAGAATTCCTTCATAAATGCTTCCAAGTCTGAAGCATTTTGTCTTGACATTCATCCCAATGATTTGAACCCCATCTCTGTGTCCTGGTTAGGAAGACCAGAGGACTGGAAGTGATGCTGCAAGTTATAGCCTAAATGCAGAAGAAACAAATATTGCAAGCATCATGGTCCCCATTTGCAGCTTTTTGGGAGAGAGACTCCCATACCAGATTGGACTAAACATTGCCAAAGCCTCCATGTAAGGCCCAGTTGTGCACAGTTTGAAAAGCAGTAGCAGTTATGCTAAAATCAACTGAAAATACCAGCTACACAAGCAAACGTATGCTGTAGTTATACTACAAACTATATACATCAAAACTACTGTTTTGATACTACTGTCTTTTATGCTACTGTAAAAATTTACAGTGGCATTTAATTTTATTAAATTAATATGTATTACTGTTGCTTCTAGCAAATATTTCAAAATTGTACTTTGATTTTAGTATGATTTTATTATTCTTATATCAAGGGATTTTTATAGGTTAAAGTACTTTTCCATAACAAAGGAAAAGGAAAAACTTTAGCTTTCCATCTTCTAGTCATCTCCTAGAAATTACATTAGTGTATTCTGAATAGACACTTTGGAAATAAGTATTCAAAGCAAATTTGTCAAATTACTATTTTCAGGTGCCAGGGACCAAGATACTAACTACTTTTCCTATCAAAGCTGTATCTGAACAATGAGCAATGCATTTATAGGCAGGTTTTTCCCCACACCCCATCACTAAAGGAATATCCAACATAACTTGTGAAAGATGATTAGCATGCAGGGAGTCACCTTCCCCTGTGTTAGCACAGTGCTCAGAACAATTAGGCACCTGAGCGCTGCTCTAGCAGACACGAGTAGCAATGGTGTGATAAGTAGCCCATTAAAGTGACAGTTGATGCCATATGAATAGTTTCCTTCTCATTTGTCACCAGTCGCTGCAGGAACTCCTTTGTAAAGGCAGCTCGTCCAGAGATCTTGCCTGACCCAGAGAGCGGGTTTGGGCTGCATCGAGCATCTGGCAGCAGCAGCAGTGCTGTGCAGCCAGCTCTTGCAGCTGGCAAGGGCCAGTGTGCCTCCCGTTAGTCGTTTTCTGTCTCAAGCGTCTTGGTGGCACTTGTGAATGCGATCTTGGGTCAGCCTGCTCCTGCTGCAGCTTATGTGTTTGACTGTATATAACAAACATGTTGGGAGTGGGAGAAAACGATGTGTGGTTTCCTGCCGGCCTCCGGGAACAGTCTGCTGACGTGTGATGTGTAAAAGCAAGAAAAAGATGGTGGTAGCTTGCTGTAGTTTACAACCACCACGCCTAGGCAGAGCTGAAGGCCTGTTTTTGTACAGATGTGCACACCTCAGCGCCATTCCGGGCTGAGCACAGAGCCCCGGGGCCGCCCTGGCTCCTGCGACTGTGCCGAGCTCTCGGAGCCTGCCGGGCTCCGGGCAGCGCTGGGAGCAGCCCCGGGGTGAGCGCCGTACCCGCAGCACTCTGCCGACTGCACAGGATGCTGCTCCAGCCCAGCGGCTCCTTGTCGTGCCAGGGGCACGCTCCTAAAAGCCAGGCTGCTGAAGCGTGACTCTGCAGCACAGTAAGAGCTCCTGCTCGTTTCCCTCTGTGAGTTGGGTGTCGTGCTTCTTTACCAACCCAGTCAGGCTGGCACAGGTAGGGACTGGAGTGGGAATCACAGTAGGTGAGAGAGTCCCTCCGTCTGTGCATGGTCCGATGCAGTCTCAGCACGGCGTTTGGGGAGACCTGTGGAGTCTCCCCAAAGGCTTCTTGCATTATGTTCCTGATTTGTATAAAATTTGAGATCAGAGACAAGCTGTAAGGAGAGCCCGACTCTCCACAAGAGTTAGGATAGCTCTGGAAGGAAGTGGGAGACCTTGCTCCAGTAGCTGTTTGACATCTTATCTTAGCAGAATATCTTACATGCCGGGTTTGGCAGGACCCTGGCTGCAGGTGCTCAGCCGCACGTGCTCTCTGCTGAATAACTGCCCAGCTCAATGGGGCATCACCTGTACTCACACCAGCACACCAGACAATCCCAGACAACCCCATGCTCGTCAGCCAGTGCTTGGCAGGTGCAGGATACAGAGGTTGTGCAGCCTGGGAAGCCTGGATTGCAATTTATGTGCATAGTTATATTTTCATTCAGGGAACCGGTACTTATCTATTGATTACAGCTCACAAACACACATTTTCTCAGCCATAATGAAGCTATGGATGCTTGCTGCTTGATTTAAACTTTGAAAAAAGCAGTTGGCTCTGAAGTCTAAGTCTATATTTTGCAGAAATAAAGCACCTTTTCTGTCAGAGTTCTTCAAAAGTTCTAATTGTATAATTTGCCCAGAGTTACACATTAACTTTTTTTTTTCCAGAAAGGAGGGGTAATTATGTGAACATCCAACGGAATTAATTGGTAGAAATATGTTTTGTGGCAATAAAGAAAAGCAAATAATATCCTTCCCTGATGTAATGCATCAGTTAGGGAATTGGAAAGCAATAAATATATCAGGCTTTGGATCTAACAGGGCGTACTGGGAAAAATGAGGCTGTTAGAGTCACAGTTCTAGAATGGGTACATTTTTCCGAGATAGCAACACAAGAAGAGAGAACTCAACAAAAAATAGAAGAAACAGAATATCAATGTTGCATGCCTCATAATTAAGAAATCAATAACAATACTCAGTGGTATGCCAAGCTCAGCTGCTTCTGACATTTCTAGGACCTGAGACTCCAAACTTCTATGTAAACCTGGGTTTTTATTCATATCAGCGTTATCGTTGTTGTCAGGGAGACAGTCGCTCATGTATCGTTGCCACACAGAGCATTTTAATCATCCCTTTTGCAGACAGAATTTCTGTGTTTAAAATAGCAGACAAAGGTTCTTTTTCTCACTTACTTTGCATCTAGATATTGCAGTTAGAGAAAAGTCCTGTGTCAGATCATGTGTAAAGAAGGGAAAAGTCATTTCAGAGAGAAAAGAGGCACCTATTATTAATGTACCCAAGATACATTGTTGTAAGACAAAAAAAAATCGATTTTCTTCATTGTTAATGCATTCTGTGCCATTGCCCCTTATTTTTGTAATTAGCTTTTCATATTTTCTTGACTATTTTGTTACATTTTTTATTACAGCTATAACCACCTATTACAAAAAAAAAAATAGATTAAGGAAAAAAAAGGCAGACAGGTAGGAAGACTTTTGAGTCTCTTGTTGAATTCAATAGAAATTGCCAAAGACTAGAATGTCACAGAATGGTGGGAACCCTGACTGCTGCTCATGTGTTTTTAGTATTTACTGAATAATTTATAATTTGAGGGAAAATGTGAAGTCTTTGTCACCTTTTATTTTTTGTCTTCTCTATAAATTTAAATTTCTCAATGAGACAGTGTGGAACTGCCAGAAACATAATCGGAATTGTGCCATAATTTCAACCCCCACAATTTAAAATTTGTGCCTGTCAGTGCAGAATAATTGCTTCTCCAAAGACTCTCACAACTCACCTGCAGGTTCAGCCTTTCACAGCCCCACCACTGACTCCCAAAAGCGTGTGGGCTGGGATGAGGCTCTGAATAATTCAGGGCTCAAACAAACACACAGAAATATTCCTAGAAGTGGATGGATGGTCTTGTCACTGTGCCCTGTGGCAGTGCTGAGGTACCACAGGGTACCTCAAACTGCACTGAGCCAGCAGGTGCCACCTCACCCAGGGCTCTGTGTGTGTGACAGAGCCAGGCTGGGCAGGACAAGGGGTCCTGGTGACAGTTGTGCTACCAGAAGATGGGGAGAGCTGGTCTCTCAGTGTTGACTGCTACACCTTAACTCCTGCTGACCCCCCAGAAGAGATGTGAATCCTTTTTGTAAGTGTAAATAACTAACTAATGGGCTCCTGGTGAGTGGAGCTGGGAAATTCAGTTTGTGTTGGGTTCTGCAGCTCATTCTCCCAGTGGCCACTGGCAAGTCAGCCAAATCCTGTCCCCACCTCTGCCTGTAACCACCATTTATTACTTGTCTTGTGGGCACATTAGAATGGTTGTTTAGCTATTACACGTGAAATGCTTTGAATGCAAAATGTGTTGGACGAGAGCCTGTTTCTTTCTCAACTCTGCTTTTTGAGGTCACTATAAGCAGATATTGGGAGTGGTTTTTGCAGAGCTATGCAGTTAGAACAAATAGCTTGTTTGTGTGCCTTTACAGTTAGGGTTTTCTTGTTTCCTTTCCTACCCCAAGTTATTTGAGTAAGTTCTCCAGGAGGAGGACAAAGAAGGGAGATTTGAGAGTCTCACAGGAAAAGCTTGCCCAAAACATTTAAGGAAACTGGGCTAAACCTCGGTATCTCAGCCAATATTTCTTTTTAACATTGTTTTGGAAAGAAGGAATTGCAAGGATAAATGATTTAATTTTTCTTTCAGGGGTGAGTAAAAAAAAATGTTTACTGCCTCAAAACTATAAAGTGCATCATCTTAAGCTCATATACATATACAATGTTGCTCTGTAGACCATACCAAAGAGAGAGGCTTGGCTGGTGTATTAAACTGATCTTGGGGGCACAGTGGATCTTGTCCACTGAAATGTGCCATAAGTGCCAGTTGCCCATAGAATATAATCTTTTTCCTTGTGCCCACTGGGTTTATCAGACTAAGATTTTTCTGATGTAGGCTGACTCCCTTTTTGCCCGTTTGGGGTTTAAGACTAATTCTACTGCCTAGTAACCAGTGCTTATCTCTGCTCACCTACCTTCAATCCGACAAATGGGTGCCACAATTTATACCAGGGTCCCTCTTATAATCTGCACAAGTATATGATGGCATTCTTAGCAGATTAAACCTTTTTGCCCTGGACAGTAGACTTCCTTGACAACAAGGATCAGAAAAAAAACCAAACAGTTGTGCATAAACAAAGCTGTCTCCATGTTTAGTTTGGTTTTGATTCCTTGAGAAAACACGTATAAGGAGGGTTATGGGATAAACTATACAAATAAATTAAATTTTGTCTTTCTGTTATGGAAGTGTTCAAATGAAAGGCAAGGTGAGATCTGATAAGGAACAAAAGCTTAATATTCCAATTCAGGTGAAGCAAAACAGGCCAGGCAGGCATCAAAACCAAAAGAAAAAAAATTCACCCTTTTCTACTTCATATTTTTCTATTTTGCCTTCTTCTTAGAAGTAAAATGTTCATGCTGTGGCACTCTGGCATACCTTTTGCAGAGTATCCATTTTGATTATCACCTCTGGGCAGACTTGTGCCCAGGTTCCAGGAGTAATTTATTGCTCAAGCAACAAGAGAAATCCATGTTACCTGCAAAGTGCACAGCTTTTCTTATCCTAAGTGTAATTCATCTCATGGTAAGGCAAAACTTTCATGATTCTGAAACTAATAATATAGTCATCAAAAAGTCTTCCAAAGTACACAAAGTGACAAATGTCTCTGTAGATTTAATATAATATAAACTGAGATTACTTTCAATAAAAATCCACCAGAATTTTCCAAGCCAGTGGGGACCCACATACTGTGTAAAAGTGTAAAATGTCAATAAAATGAACTTGGCAGCACCATTACTTTCCATTCCGGTATAAAAGCTGTTTTTGCTGATTAAGGAGGTTAATGAGGAATTCTGAAGTCTCCAAACAATGGTATTTTTTGTCTTGGCTATTTGTCTGAGTTGGTAACATTGGCAGACTAGGAAAGGCTACTTGTACTTCATCATGTAACCGTATTCTAAAGTGTGGCCTAAGCACTGAATTTCTCAGTCATGTTGTATCTTATCAGGCTAGATTCCCCCCCAATTACACGGGCATAAGCAGTTGTAGCTTAATTGAATTAAGCTGAATTGAATAATTGCTATGAGAAGAAAGCAGATCTCATTGAAGTCACAGTCCAAATTAATGTTTTAAAAGCCAACCCAGTACACTCAGAAGTTATGCAAAGTGCTGAATGTTGTGAGTTCCTGTAGAAGTTCAAAAGACTTGCATTACATTGGTGACAAATCCTCATTAGGAGCACATTAGTAATCTGCTAATTCAACGGTGCATTTTTGTGTGATGTTCTATAAGAAATAGAGATGTATTAATCTGTTTATAAATCAGATTAATTTGCTCATATAGCGACAGAATCTACTCCCCTTAATTCTTCCAAGAAGCACATTAGACCATGCACTGCTGCAAGAGATTTCAGGAGCATGTAAGGCATAGAGTGTGCAGCTGGGACCTGATCCTTTGGGGTAGCTAGCTCAGGATATGGACTTGTCCCCTGTTTTCAGAGAGAGTTCTTGGAATAAAACACATCTTGGTGAAGGCCCACACAGCATAGTGACAGACAGACAGAAAATATGGTGCACAAAAATGCATCATCAGTCAAAAGGAAGAAGAGTAGCAGGCAAATCTCTAGGCTGCAGCCATAATCTTTCATGCAAAGTGCTTTAAAAACTAGTTCAGACTCACAGCCTCCTTGAGGAGTGAGGAAATATAATCATGTCAGAGACGGTTGCCCCTTGTTTAGGATTGTACACTTAGTGCAAAGCGGGGACTAGGAGTTGAAAACCCCCCGCACACAAATTCTCGAGGATATTCCTAGTAAAACAGCAGTGATCTGATTTAAAAAAAAAAAAAAATTAAAAATCAAATATCACAGAGATATGTAGATGACTTTTTAACGTTCCCTTGAGATGCCTCCAAGTAAATTTGAAAGATGAATATGGTATGAGCAAACTTTACCCTTAGTGGATCCATTGTTGCTCCCTCACAGGCTCACCCAAGGCACTGAGAAGAGCTGGCAGGTTGCTGAAGGTATCCTGGGGGCTATCCCAGCACACATGCACCTGTGGATGCTCCCCCCAAAAAGCCGATCAACAGGCACACGTTCCCTTCTCAGCTCTTCCAGCGGCAGCAGGAACCAGGGCTGCTCTCACAGGGCTGCTGCAAACCCTTGCTGGGGCTATACATACTGTGCATGCAATCAGCTGCCATTCAAGTTCACTCATAGGACATCCCCTGTGGAAATAAACAGATAAATTATTTACTGTGGAGGCAAGATGATACTGAATACCATGGCAGCTAAATATTGTAGTTACACTAAGTTCCTGTGAATAGGACATAACTTATTCATAGTCAGAAAGTGCAAGAACTCTTTCACGAGCTAGATTTTTGTCAGTCATGATGATTTTCCATGTGTTCTGTACTATAGGAAGTCCTCTTTGAAAAGGGGACAGTAAATTATTTACTGTGCAGGGAGCATGATCCTAAATGGTACAGCAGAGAAACCATGTAGCTGCAGTGAATTCACATGAGCATGATGAGCTGTTCACAAACCATTTCTTTAGCCTGCCTTCCATGGCAAACTTGTGATCACCGACAGCCCATGAATGCTTTTCAGCTGGCAGACAGAGCTGTCTTCTGGAGAGCAGGCACGGGTTAGCCCTTCTGAATCTGCAGCGCCTTCATATCTGCACAAAAAGCAAGTTACTCTTGCCTGTGTGAATCCTCAGGAGGTATCTAAGTCATTAGGGTGTCTCTTGGTAGTGCTCTGCCTTTTAATTTGTTGTCATCTGGGGCCAGACCCTGCCCCTGGTGGCCAGAGACTTCATCACCTTTCTGCAGGGTGATGTACGTGCTGCTGAGTGCTGGCTGAAGGACGTGATGCTCTCGGGAGTTGTTTTGAGGTGGAATTGAACCCTGCAGTTCATGTTCAGCACACGGTGTACATGGTATAGGCTGCCACAGACATACAAGGTGACATATCGTTAACGAGAACTACTGTTTAAAGGGGAAGTGAGAAGAGAAAAATATCAGCAAAGACAGCAGATTACATCTTGAATACTGAAGTGAGTGGACTCAAGGGCTCATCCACTATAATGGCAGAATATTCATTTTGAACACCCGACTCTCAAGCTGCAAAGGCTTGTTGTCATCAAAACCATTTTCCCTTTGTTTTATATAAGAGCATTCTGAGGTGTCTGTGAGAATTATTGTGGTTCCTGCACCGTGTTCCAGGGAACCTGGAGCCTGGCTCAAGGAGGGAGCTCTCCTTCCTGCAGTCCCTAAGCCTGTGCTTTTGTTCCTCGGTATGGGAAGATGAAATATCACTGGTCACAACATTGTTAAGGAATGAAACAAGGAAAATTCACTTTCCACTTTCTCATGCCTGTCTTTATATTTCTTCAGATGCTTTCTCTGTTTTAAGAACTTCTGCATCTCCTGCCTCTAATCTGTAGTGTGGCGGTACTAATTTACTTGGGAGGCTCAGAGCTCCCACCTCTCATGCACAGATGCAAGAGGTGGCACAGTGAAGCTGAGCAGCACAGCTAGTGATTATCTCTGGTGACTGGACAAACCACCTTTCCCTCGGTAGCGCTGCTGGGAAAAGGACTTGTCATCCTCTGTATAATTTAATGTAGATAAAGCAGCGTGAGAGTTAGTGTAAATGCAAATGGGAGAACATTTACCTGCAGAGAGTTAAAATCTGCTTGTCCCCTTCATTCATGTAATCCTACATATAAATGTGTTTGTTGAAGATAAATTTGCTATCATCGTTAATTTATTCTGCATGCTTCTTATTAGCTATGTTAATTCCCTTAACTCATCCCGCCACATTTCTCCTCTTTACATCAATTCTATTTTGATTTTCTCAGCACTGGCTAGAATAGGTTTTACAACATGGCTGCTGTGTTAAAATACTTTTCAGAAATAGCCCTGGGCTTACTCTTAGCTGTGTAGCTTTGCTGTCTTACAGTATGGAGGTTTTATGATTTTTTTTTCACTTTACGGAACCTCTTGAAAACATAGTGTTTTTTGTTTTGCCTTTTAATTTCTGGAAGTACCTGTGTTTGCATGCTTGTCACCTACTTTTATACAATAAAAGCCTACACTGAGGCCCTGAGCCCAGTCATGAGGGACTGTGCAGGCCTTTCTAGGATGCAGCAGGAACACAAATGCCTTGCTGATTATTTGTAAGAAAAGGTGCCAATTCAAGTAGATAGAAGAGTATGTAAAACAACATTGGAGTAATTTAGTCAGTGCTAAGACAGCATCCCACTCCCTGCAGTATACTTAGGGAGATAGTGCTCTTCTCCCACTTTGGAAGTTGTAAGTGGATTTTGCAAGTGTGCTTGTTGTTCTGTTTTTGACTGGCTGCATTGTACAAGCAGATTCCCCCGGGAGATTTCTGGGGAGCTATGTGCTGTTCACTCACCCTTGGGTGCTCCTGTGTGCCTGCTGTGGGATGCCCCCCCCCAGGTTGTGTCTGTGCGTGGTTTACAGCACAACTCTACATCTGAGAGCTCTGGCTACCTTCCCGTGGGACTGAAAACCATTTTGGAAGTGAGGGTGCTTCACCTTTCTCAGGGAGCTCTCTAAAGCTTTGCAGTATGGAGTTGTTGCTGAGTGCTACACTGTCAAAACCTAATTGCTGGAACCAGCGAGAGCTAAAGTGTGACTCTCCCTGCAGATGACAGGGTTGCTGGCAAGGAGGTCACCCTGGCAACGCTACCCGTGGCTACCTGCTGAGGATGGCTGATGAGGCCTCACCAGGGAGCTCTTGCACAGCAGCAATGGGGTTTTCTCACTCAGGGTATGACCAGCAGCACAGAGAGGCAAGGAAATCCTGCTTTCCTGAAGACTGTCAGACCCTCGGGGACTAGGAAAGGAAAGGAAAGGAGACCTAGTGATAACCATTGCTTTTCCAAAGGGTGTTGTTTCTGACCTGTCACTCTTTTGGTAAAAGCTGTGACACAATTCAAAACGCCATGAAAAGTATTTTAGATCTCAGCTATTACAAATTTTCTACAGATCTAGCTGGAAACCAAAATCATCCTCCAGTGGAACGAGGGCATTAAAGCATAGCAGGGGTCCAAGTCTCAGTTACGTCACAGCTCTGTGGGGATGCAGCAACCCAGCACCTCACAACAGTCTGGTGAGGGACCAAGGCTAAATGCTCAGCCAGTGCCACCCTAGCAGCAAGTCCAAGTCTCTCTCTTGAATACCTGCACAGCCTGACCTTCATGAACTGTAGTTTAAGATTTTATAGTTGTATTTCAGAGGCTTTGTTCTGCCTTTTTTTAGCCACATAGGTGTTTATTTCACATTTTTGCAAGTAGGGCACAAGGTTTCTAATGCCCTTTCCACAGGAAAAGAGGATTATTTCATAGCCATGACCCATACAGCACAGTGTTATCCATTCAGGTAAACATCCTTTTGGTCAATTTGAGCCTCCTGTAATGCAAAGGTGTTAACCATGATCATTCCATGAAGGACATTAGAAAGCCTTTCAGCACAGCAGAGCTTTTCAGCTCTTTCTCTAGAAACAGTTAAATGAATGCAGACTCCCAGCATCTGAATGGGGCATCTGCATAGCTGCTATTTCAAAAGCATCTTCAGCTTCACAGCAGAGATCCCAGATGGCCCAGTGAGACACTTCAAGGCAAATCTGCACTGTGGAGCAAAGCTCTGCTCCTCCTTCAGATCAGGAATCTGCCCCTCTTTCAAGTCTGTTCTTACAATAAGCTAGAAGAAGCCAGTTGGGGTGTCAATTCATATTTGCAAAATATTTCCATGAGAAGAAAAACAACTGAAGAAAACAAGCAAAGCCAATCAGCCCTGTGCCTGTGCTGCCTGAGTGAGCAGGTCAGGTGAGGGGAAGACAGGGCTGGAGGTAAATTTTCACAGGTATGATGTCACCCATGCTTAGCTGGCAGATGCAGCTGCACATCTCTTGCTACTTGCCTGTTCTGAACATGGCCTTCTGAGATCTAAACTCTCTTGCTGTGTTTAATTTACAAAGCTCTCAGCTGATATTATCCCCAAATGCTTCTAATGGAATTACTTAAGCTTCGGTTTCACAGGTTGTTACGTGTCTGCAGAAATGCAGCTTGAGACACAATTTTCCAACACGTGAGGCAAAACCTACTGGCCCAAGTCTAACATGTATTACTAAGCAAAGTGAGTGGTGCTAGCAGCTCTGGTCTATATAGTCCTTAATTTGAACACCCTCAAACATAAACTTTGATACATAGGTTATAAATGACAAGTGCCATATTTTAATGAATTTACAAGGTAGAACTAAAGACTGGGTAAACTGGAAGTTATTGCATTCATAAAAAGCATGAGCAGATCAGCAGATTTATTTTGTTTTCATGAGATCAAAACTGATATATGCTAGAAGCTTTTGAACTTCATTGTGGAGATACATTTTGATCCAGTAGTGACTTGCACATCCCTTCTTAAAGGCTAGGCTTTTACTCTAATTTTAATCAGACCTGCAGCAGCAAATTATTTTCCACACAGATGTTTAGAAAGGTTGTATTCCAATAGTTAAACACTATACAGGACATAGTATTGATGATACCCTTATAATTATTTCTCAGAAAGTTAACAATAGCATAGCTTTCAGCAGCTGAATATTTGTCTAGACAGGATTATGCACAGAAACCAGCAGAACAACTCTCTTCTGTCATTACGAAAAAGCAAATAAATCTGTTGTGTTCTTTGATTCATGGGCAGAGTAGGAAAGTTTCAAAACAAGCACAAAGCATTGCAAAAATTTAAATTGAGAGAATTGCTTTGCAGGCTCCAGTTTTCACAAACAACACAATCTAGTGAGTTAGAGCAATTAGTAGTTTTGTGAGGATGTCCTCATCTTTAATGAATCTCTGATAGCTGCTGCTTCTCCACAAGGCCTCATTAAAGCCTTGCAGGCTTGGAGCAAGAAGAGCTTGGCTTTTTGGGTTGTGGGATGCCCGAGTCCTTGCCAGTCCTTGCCAGATGACCAGCTGCTCACACCCCGGTAAAACAAGCTGTCATTCATAGGCAGAACTGACAAAACAGAGCAGGGTTGTACCACCAACACACTGCACAGACCTGCCAAAAGGGAACATAAGAGGACAGAAGAACAGTGATGTTTGGGGTCAAGGCATTTACCAGAAAATTGTCAAGAGACGTGCAAAAAATGCTTTCTTTCCCTTGTGGGTGCAGAACAAATTTATTTGTGTTACTAACATAGCTTTTTTTTTTTTTTTTTACTCTAGTGTAATAGGAGGCTTTTTCAGAAATTCCTTTTCTGCTGTCCATCAGGAACTAGCCTGAGAGCAGGAGTTTGTTCCTATTCCTTGCAATCAGTGCTGACTTGTCATGCCTGCAGCTTGTGAAAGGAAATCAGCCTTTTCTGGTCATGGTAATTCTTCAGACAGCATGAGGGCTGGAGGAGGCGGGGATTTGAGACATCCTGCCTAAAGTTTGTCATGTCAGTTGAAAGTGTCTGGTTCAATTTGAAAAGTCATAGCTGAAAAATTTCTGCAAACAGCCCAAAATAACAGCAGCCTTGAAAATCACCCATGTAGCTTGTTTTAGAGTGACTGTGGGCCATAGAGAAGAATGATATTTCAACTAATCACTGACTTCAGAAAGGAAATATGCTTTGCATAGTGCCAATTACAGCACAGAAATTTCATCGCAATTTTTGATCAGAACATATACTAAAAGAAAAAAAGCCAAACCCTATGTTTATTTCACCTTATATCTTCTCCCTGGCTAACACATAAACAAGGTTTGGGAAAGCTGGAGGGTCAAAATTTAGATCAGATATCTGTCTGCTGTAGCTCATATTTTGCTGAACCCTGTTTCTTAGGACTTCCAATTTGTTACTTTGGCATGAATGCTTCACCTTTTAATTGAATTGAATTGTGGTTTCCCAGATGAAATGCAGACAGCACAGCAGGGTGAAAAATAACACGAGAACCTCTTTGCTGTGGCTTTCTGTGGCATACATGAGTAGAAAACTTGATTTACTTGTCCAGGCATGCAGTCATTTGTCAGTGTCCTTCCCCCAAGATTCCTGGTGCAGGGCAAAGTGCTGATACAGTGATACAGGGTTTTCTGATCCAATGTCTAGGATACTTCCTCTGGTATTCCCAGGGCCTCTTTATTTGCCAGTACTTTGCTTACACGTATTTAAAGTAATATCATTTTAGTTCTTGCTTCCTTTGGTAATTTTTGCTTCGAACCTTCTCCTGCAGGCAGCATCATTAATCTTGCATCAGGTGCTTAAACCTTTCTTGTCATGGCTCTCAGTGAGTTCAGCAAGTGTGCAGTCACAGTTACTGGGCTGATGTTCCCTCACTGCTTTTTCTGCTTCAGTGCAGATGCTGGTTTCTGTTCATTGTTAGCTACAGTAAAATTATCTGTCTCCTGTAATGTTTTTATTATGGGTGTTCAACTCTTTCTTTGCCTATTTGTTGCATTTTATGCTCAGTTCAACCTCTGACTTTAATCCCATGACACAGCTTGATGACATCTGTCCTTGTCTGAAGGCTTGATTACATCAGATGTTCTGAAATGGTTTCCTGGTTGATGCAGCCTCCAGAAAAACAAGCAGTGCACATCATGGTTTGTGTGCACCCTACTTACCTGTCTCATCTGAAAAGCAGGTAATTCTCAGTGCATATTTTTTGTGTTTAAACAATAAGCTGCTTTCAAACACAAATCACCCTCAGTGCTCGTCAGAGAGCACGGTCTCGAAGCACACAACGATTTCTGCTCTCAAGGTTGAACAACCCCAGCTCTTTCAGCCTGCCTTCATAGGAGAGGTGTTCCAGCCCTCTGATCATCTTATTTACCTCCTCTGGACCCACAGGTCTACATCTTTCCTGTTCTGAGGATCCCAGAGCTGGATGCAGTTCTCTAGATGGGGTCTCACAAGGGCAAAGTTGAGGGGTAGAATCCCCTCTCTCCACCTGCTGGCCCCTCTTCTGATGCAGCCCCGGATGCAGTTGGCCTCCCTGTGTTGTGAGTGCACATTGCTGTCTTGTATTCCCTTCTCTCTTCAGTGTATGTTTATCAGGTCTCTCTGTGCACTTAGGGTCACTCAGCACTGAGAACGAAAGAAGGCAATTACAGGCAAAAATTACATTCCTAATAGATCGTGTTGTCTCCTTCATCTTACCTTCACACGCTGATCTGAGCCTCTTTCTCCTCTTTATGTTAGCTCTTCCCTGGGATCATTGTTTCCTTTGTTGAGCTTCCAGAATAACCTGCTTGAAAACTCAGTTCTCTTGTGTTGTACGCAAAGTTGTACCAACATATTTTTATCTGTCAGCTGAAACAGGGAATACAAAGAGAAATAGTCACGCAATGTAGTAGTTATTCATAAAATGAACTACACAGCTTTGCACCAAGGCGTAGTAAAGAGAAGTTCCCTGGCAGGTTCTGGCTTAGCAGTTTTCCAGTTGCACTTCACTTGTGCAAAAAGCCCTGAGCACAGGTGAGGGGCATGGCTGCAGAAGCCCAGGCGGCTGCTGTGCTGCCAGGGAGGGACACAGCAGCTGCCCTCCCAGCTTTAGCCTGTGCAGGGAATTTTCTCTTTACCCCAACTGCATAAATAACCAGGAGACCCAATTCTAGCTGCTACAATTGACACACGTGTATTTCCTCCAGAAAAACAGTCAAATTCCACTGTAATCTAACATGACTTTCAAACTACCATAAGCAGCTTATCTTTTTCTTCTATGACAGTGCTTCTAAGTCATACGGATTTTGCAGATAGGATTTTCAGCCATGAAGAATAGAGCTATCTGCACTGAGGTAGCTGGAACCATTTAATTTGCCAAGTTTATCAAAGGACTTCAGTCTGCACAGAGTTCAGATAATATTTAGGGAAAATCAGTAACCTGGAAGGGGATGAATCTGAATTACTTCTCTGATGATGTATGTGTATGTTAATTGGGTGTTATAGAGACCTTTGCTTGTATTAATTACATTGGTGAATGAGAAGAGATTAGTTCTGATTCAAGTGCATTACTGCTGCAAAGCTCATCAGAAGATACTGGTGGAGAACCTTTTGTGGATCATAAATAAAATGAGAGAACACAATGCATAATTTCCTAAGTTCTTCTTCCAAAATGTGGTAAAAAGATCAAGGTTTACAGGAGGCCAGTTTGACCCTTAAGCTAGTATGTTGTAGTTCTCAGGCGCTTAAACTGGAGCATTATTAAAGTTCCTAATTCTAAAGGCACATTTCTATTTACAAAATTTCTTCCTCTTTAAACACAGTAGTTGCATGTGGAGTCTAATTTATAAGGAGTAAAAGGAGTTGCTTGGTGGGCCAGAAATCAGTGTTTACACAGAAACTGATGATCATGTCCTAATTACATCAGTAATAGATATGATGCTGTGGACACAAAACCAGTCCCAAGCACTGTTGTCTGCGGTGACTGACCCCCAAGGTCTGCTTTATCAGGGCTGAAAAAATAATGATAACTATGACGTGTGAGCACACAAAATGTCAAAGAAATGTCAAAGATCTCTAAGGGTTTTCTAGATGGAGAAAACCCAGTATCCCTTGACTATATGAAAATGTTGTTTTGGCCAAAAGCATAATTATACTTTATGAGAAAACAAAGTAAAGAATTAGTAATGTAGAAAGTAAGAATTGGGGGCAAACCAAACTGCATACATTAAAAGTTTTGAAATGCAGAAGAGCAGCAGAAGAAATCACCATCATTCTGTAAGAGCAGGGAATTTACTTAATGACATTTCCATAAAATGGAGTAGCTCTCATTTTGTACAGAAAAGCAAGAAAAATCTTAGGAAAAAGATTTCTGGCACAGAGAACAGAAGTCTAACAGTGTAATTCTTGTGGTCAGACGAAGCTGATTTCAAACTCTGGGTTAAGTTTACTATGTGGCTGCAGCGTGTATTTCAATCAGCACTGCAAAATCAAGTCTGTAAAGTCCACCTCAGTGCACAGATTCAGTAGAAAGTGGTGCTGTGTCTAGTGCTGAATATAACAGGCAACTGAGACAGTATTTCATATGCAATTCCTAAAATGTATTCAGCACTGGGAAAAAAAATGCCCAGATGGTTAAAAGAGCCAGAATAAATAGGAGAAAATGTGTGATACAGTTTTGTAGACTCTTGGTAAATTAGTATTGGGGAAGATGATCTGATAGTGGTTTTAAAAACAGGACAAATTAAAAAAAAAAAAAAAAAAAGAAAACAAATAAAAACCAGCAGTTAGGAGGCAAGCAGAGTGTGGTAAGAATTCCCAGACTCACTTGAGGGCTAGAGATAACACCTTCCAGGGAGAGATTTTTAAGGTGCTCAATCTATGCAGTACATCAGGAAGAGGCTTGAGGGGCAACTTGATTACAGCATATAAATACTTTAATGGCTTCTAAAGGGCTCTTGAATCTAGTGGAGAAAGGCATGAGGAAGATCATCAGCTGGAAGCTGCAGCCAGATGAGTGCAAGTAGTAAGACAGGAATGTTTAAGAGTAACAGTCCTTTACAACTGGAAAAAGATATCCAAGAAAGTGACATATTCTGCTGAAGTATCCAGTTCCTTACTGGCTGCTTTTCAGCATAGCATGCATTACTCTGACAAAAAGTCACTGGATTCAGTTCTGGAGCTTTTTATAATCAGGTCTGGCTATAATGTCTGCTTTTTTCCCATCTCGCCCCTTGTTTATATCCTTCTAGTATAGATACACTCATATTGAGTAAAGAACACTAGAAACATCGCTGGCTATAATAATGAACTCCAGCACATTCATTATTGTATAATATGTTGAACTGACTGTCTAAGCATGGGTTTATTTTTCTGTTAAAAAAAAGAAATTGTAAATTTAGAAAAATCTGGACCTTCCTTTAAATATGCTTCTGATAAATTCCTTTTTCCTCTCCTAAAGGCTATGGTAAAAATGGAGTGCCTTGTGTACTGAGGAGTTTTTGCTAAAGTATTTTTAGACACCAAATAGGATCTTGAGTGATGTATTGGAGAATCTCAGTTCATGATGCACCTGTGGCATATGGCAAAAGAAATTTGTGGTGTATCGATCCTCACATTTCAATTTTGGGATTTGTGCCTTTTGCAAATCCCTGCATTTCCAACCCCAAACCCAGGTCACCCGAGCCCATGTGTGTGTTTGCAGAGCAGCTGCTCTGAGTTAGCAACACTGTAGATTTTCCAATGTTTCTGTCCTGACCGCAATAAACCATCCATTGCACTGCGGAAACTGGCAAGGCAGGCAATAATTCATGTTAATCGTGATAAATTTCTGTGTCAATGTTTTAAATTAAGTGCTCTCAAGCAACGTCCTCCATCTGCCACGAGCCACACATGGTGTGTGCAGATTGGAGCTGCACCTTGCCGCAGGCCGGCACCTCCAGGCTGGGGCTCGCTGGCCCTGCCCCTCCCGGCCTTTGCCAATCTCAGAAACATCACAGCACAGCAGCGTGCAGCCTGTGCATCACAGTAAATGCTCGCTTTTGTTATGTACACTGTGAAAAGAGAGTGCCTGCCGCTGTGAATGCGCTGAAAAATTATTCAGCTGAACAAGCCAAGCTGAGTTAAAAGGCTCTGTCTTGTTGTCCTGGGTTAGTTCACTAGAAAATGCCAAAGCACACCTGGGAATGTGGGAAGAGTCAGTCCACAGGCTGAAGTCCATCCAAAAATGGATTTTGTTTTTGTTAGAAAAACCTGAACTCCATTTTTATAAGCCAGACAAATATTAATTTACCAGCCATTCATCTTATCCAAATCTGCCTCCAGAAGTGAACAGGAAAACACTGTTCCTGGATAAATCAGTGTCAGAGATTCGTGTGCTTAAAGGCTGAAATGAATCTCTTCTGAATAGGCTTGGGGTATGTGCCTCAAACCTGCTGGGATTTCCTTGCAAGGCTCTGGTGCCGGCGGTCAGCCTGTTTGCAAAGCACAGTACTAAATTTGCTAAGACCAATTGGGATATTTAAGTAAACAGGAATGAGTGTAGAAATTTCTGGAGTTTGAACATTAGGCAGAGTCTTCCTGCTAATAAAATTAATGGTGAATAGTTAGCTTGTGCAGGAAAATACATGTTAAAGCAATTACAGGACAGTAGAGTAAATGTCTACGGAGGCTGCTGGAAAAATCTGGCAGTGATGTCTTGCTCTGCAGAACAGATACTCATGGCAAAATTGTAGCAAAGTTAATCTGATTTATATGTACTTTTCTTCTTTAAAAAAAGGCAACCAAATTATGAGTGTGATTAGAATCAAAATAAATGCTAAAAGGGCAAATATTTATATGGACTTCAAGTCATAATTTTAGCTGTGATGAGGCCAAAATGAACACAGTCCAAGAGCCAGAAATTCTAATTGTATTCAGAACAATAGTTTTAAACAAAATAATCTGATCAATTTACTGCATAAAAGCCCCAGGGTCTATCAGTGCCAAAATTTTATGCTTGAAGAGACAGCATGTTTTCAAAGTACAAAATAATGGGGAGTTTTTCAAAAACATCCTAGTAGTGAAAATGAGGCCACAGAGCTGTCCCTTTGCCGGCAGAGGAAGGAACTCAGCAGTGTTTATGAAGAATCAACCACAGCTGAACTCTAGAAACCCAGAAGCTCTGACTGTGCTGAGTGCAGAAAATGGCTGCCTGGATGAATTTGGTACCTCTTGCACACAATCAAGACTTTAGATGAAAGGTTTTGAGGACAAGGTAGAATGCTGTCGTTTTGCCCATGTACAAGCTTTCTTTTTGTTGGAACACAGCTATGGAGGGAGATGGCCCACAATGCAGGAAAGGGTCAGAGCTGCAGCTGAAGCACAAATACCCAAAACAAGAAAGCTAAACATTGCTTTGAACCCAGTTGAACCGACATAGCTTTTTGAACATCCCATAACCTGTGGTGGCAGCTGATTCCTCTCCTTTTAATCTTCCTTTGATTTTTACTGTTATAATGAGCAAAACACCTCTAGGTAGGGCTAAATTTTCAGGTTAGGAGCTTGTTAGGAGCTGTCAGTTCTGGGACTGCTCCCAGCACATAAGCCAAAGTTTCTGCCTTAGTGAGGGTGAAAAAGGAAATACTGGGCTCTTTCACCTTCAAGTGCTGCCTGGACAGTCTTACAGCCATCCTCTGCCTCCTCAGCTGCAAAGCAGCAGCTCCAGCTGAGCTCCTGAAGCTTTAAACACATTTCTGTTATGTGTTTGTTTAAGCTTCTCTTTAAACACTGCAGTGTTTCTTTCCTGGGTCATTTCTCAAGGACTTTGCTATCCCTGCTATTAGAAACCTTTTTTTTTTTTTTTTTTTTTTTTTTAAGTGGTGAAGAGAAAGGTTGAAAGCGAGTGAAGCGACTAAAGGTGGCTTCTGACAAAATTTTCTTCTTAATGTGTTTGCACCTTGATATAAGAACACAGAGTATCACTCCAGGATTTGAGGGTCATTCCTCAACAATCTCAAGAAAGTATGAAAGGCAGTTTCAGAGCAGAAATAAAACCTGTCTGAATAATTACAGGCTTCCTGTCCTGTGTCTGAATAATTACAGCCAAAATTCACATGTTCCTGATGCAGAGACACAAACCACAAATAGCACCATTCAGGAGTTTTGTTACTGTCTGAGAAAAAAAAGTCACAATGCCCTCAGTGGTTTTGGGCTTTTTTCCTAGTTGTGCTTCATGGTAAAGGCCTTGTACATTAGAACTGACACATACTCTGAGATACCATTTGATCTGCTGTTTTATTCTTGTAGACTATGGCAACGTTTTCAGGCTGAGCGGCGATTTCTTGCCAGAAAAGCAGCCAAAGTTAGGTTTAAGCTTTCATGGCTTGTCTGTTCCTATTTTCCACCAGTTGCTTGAAACTGAAACAAAAATACTGACCACCCAACTTGAGTATGTCTAGGACTTCTGTGCCTTTAAAAAAATAATGCTAAGAGTACTTCATGTAAACCACAGTTTAGTAACTGCTTTTTATTTTTTCAACCACATGTATAAAACATTTTGACCTCACAATATTCTCTTACCAGCATCTGGCTTTTTCATACTAACTACCTCTTATTATGTTGGGTGGGAGGGGAAGAGGTCATAAGCAGACATTTTCAGCCCAGGACTCAAAAGGCTGGGAGTGCCCTACAGGTAACTTCAGCTCTAAATAATTTCTTTGGGTCTGCTCAAGCTCAGCAGGTAGTGCAGCTTCTTTGGTAGGTTATGCCCAGCATAGTGCCCTGGGATGTACCATTCCACACATAAACATTCTTCCATAAACCATGAACAGACAGCAGTGATTCACGGAAATCTTATGGTCAGCTGGGTTTGGTGTACCTTCGAGTGGGCAGGATTATACAGCACCAAGGACATCACTGTCTGCCAGTCACTGTGGATTTGGCCCTTCCCTTCCCTTCCCTTCCCTTCCCTTCCCTTCCCTTCCCTTCCCTTCCCTTCCCTTCCCTTCCCTTCCCTTCCCTTCCCTTCCCTTCCCTTCCCTTCCCTTCCCTTCCCTTCCCTTCCCTTCCCTTCCCTTCCCTTCCCTTCCCGCTTTCTGAGTGTTTCCAGGAGCTATCAGCAGGGCCAACATCTGCCATACACACAATTCTCCCCCAGCAGTGAGGTGTGTGCAGGTGAAAGCACTGAGGGTTTCTCTGCAAAATGTCAGTTGGTGCTGGTGTTGCTGGGGTGCTGTCAGTGCAGCCAGGGTGACCACTGGTGGCAGAGTGGGCAGAGTATGTGTGCCAGGAGGACATGCTGTGTGCCTGGGCTCTCCTGCCCCACCACTGCAGAGCCTTCCAGGCAGAGGGGTGGACTCTTGTGGTATAATCAAGAAGCTTCTATTCATTGGTAGCTGAACTGTCCTGTTAACACTACATGTTAAATATCTATCAAACCCTTTGTGATAAGAGATGCTGTATAAACGTAGCAGACTGGTGCTTCCAGTACAGGTCTAATTTGTCTCCCTTAGTGAGCTCTCTCACTCCAGTGGGAGCAGGACAGGACAGCACTTCTGAAGAACATTTCCTTGTGATTCATAGTGCTTGTGGAATAACACTGCTTTGATCTGCTCTGTTTGTGAAAAAGGATAGTATGTTTGACCTTTATTCATTTGCTCTGAAAATGCTTTTGCTTTACCTTAGCAATGCGTAATTGAAATTTTCCAAGAACTGCTGCCTTTGTATTAAATGTTGCCCTGGATGTGGACTTGGACCTGAGTGGTTCCCTTCCAACTCATACACCATGATTGTCCTTACACGGCAGTTGGGATTCAACTTTTCTTTCCCCTTTCTTAGCTGTGTTTTGAATATCCTTTTGTCTTTACCCTGTCACAACACCACCACTGAACTGAGGTCACATTTTACATCTGAATGCTTTCCTCAAACAACTGGGTCCTGTTTTCCCTTCCAATTCCACAGATTAGTAGAATGAACTTTATCAAGCACTATGTATAAGGATTCCCTTTTAAAGAGCAAAATGTTTTCTCTGGCTCTTGTTTGTGTAACTCCTGGTGACTGAAAGATCTGTGAAGTCTCTTCCTGTGGCAGGCTCACTCTCAGTGGGATGCTTTAGCAGTTTGGATGCATGTGAACAGACATGCTGTTTTCCAAGGCAAGCACCCATTTGTAAGCGAGAGCTGCTCGCTCTCCTCTCCACGGGAGCCCTTCCCCACTGACCTTTTGAACCACCAGAGCAAATCGAATTATGCAGCTCTACAAGATGGAAACCAGCATTTGGGCTGCGTAAGGAAAGTGTTCCAGCTTCAGTGCAGCTGCCCAGGGAAGCAAACCCAACAGAGCTCAACACATTGTCCTGGATGAGTAAAGATCAAGGGCCTGCCAAACAAGTTTTGTTCTCTCAAGTTTGTATTATCTTCCTTGTGTCATCTCTTAGGCAAGGCTACATAGGCAAGATGATAAATTTTTTGCAAGATTTTTCATGTTTGGCTGTGATTGATGTAATCCGTGTGGTATCTGCTAATAGGGTTTCCAGGACTGGTGAGATAGTGGGAACCAGTGCCAGAAATAACAGCTCTAAGTTCATAAAAGCCATATGTACTTTCAGTCTTGTGACAAAGGAATGTACCAGCTCTTGCAAATGGGACACTTCTACCCCTCCCTGCTTCCCAGGCTCTGTACACACTGCTATTTCCCAGGCAAGTGGTGTGTGCTGCCCTATGAGCCTAGGCAGCTCCTCCAGATGCATCAGGCAACACATGGGGGCATAGCCAGCAGCCACAGGGAGGGGAGGGGGCCTTGGAGCAAAAGGCCTGGCAAGCAGAGCATCTGCGGGCTCCCAGGGTAGCTCCTCCCCTGGCCATCCAAGCAGCTGACACAGCTGAGCAGAGGACAGGAGCAACGGCTGGTACACAGCCTATGACAGCAATGCTGTGGGTTTTCATATGAGCACACATTTGTCCTGACGTGTCAAGTTCAGTGAAAATTGGAGGCAGGGAAATAAAGTTTCCTTTAAAACTGCAAATAATAATTGAAGAAATTGATCAATCTGCTATTGTTGAAACAAATTCTTAAAAATATTACCACGAAACTAACTTCCCTTTAGTGTGTATTTCAGACCTACCACTTCCCTAAAATGGACTTAGAATGACCACACCTTTCCTCAGAAATGCTGCATGACTGGAGTTGCAGATCTAAAAGATCCTGACCAGGAGTGTTTCCGTGGCCAAGCTGAATTGTAAATTGAAGTAACGAATACTTAGCTGACCCTTGGTAGATTTCTTTTCCACTAACACAGTAGCTTAAATCTTGTTGCATTTCAAGTCTATCTTCTTCAGAACGATGTCGTCAAGCTGAGAGGATGGCCCTGATTCCACTGGGCTCATCTAAAATGCCTTCATCTTTCACGCAAAGATGCTTACAAGCTTACACAACAGCAGTGAGTCATTCACATCGGATCATGGCTTTATTCACACAGCAAAAGCAAAACTGGCATTCTCTGTCCCCAGCTTCAGCACTGCTAATATGCTGGAGACATATGATAGATGTTCATAATGTCCTGGAAAAAATGAATTATTAGTGGTTGATGATGCCTCCTTAGTGGACGATCATGCTGTCATTCATAAGTATTAACTTCTTCTCAATGTTCCTCTTTCCAAGGGGAAAGAAATATGAATGATATTTCTGTACCTCAAGGAAAGGAGCAGGAAAGGTCAAAGGTGCAAAAAGCTCCTCTCATATGTTAGAGGCACTGCAGCTGTCAGTTTGCTTTGTCCTTAATGCTGTGTTAATTAACTCCGTCAAGAATGGCTTATAATTCATATAGTGTTTAACAAGTGAACATCAGTCTTTCTTTTAGACTGAGGACATGATTCAGCTGGTCCCTTTTGCATTTTCCTGACAGTAAGAATGCACTAATCTCACGGAAGTAACCTGTAATGGGTTGCTGAAGGGAGGCTCTGGGGCTGGGTCAAACCTATGAAATGAAGCAGAGTTGATCTTAAGTAAAAGCAGCAGCTTTCACTGCAGCTGGGACCCATATCTTCTGTATTTGGCTTTATAAATTTCAACTACGTAGCCAAGGCAGGAAAGCCCAACTGTGTAGGTGGAGCTGGTCACTGGAGAGGATCCCAAACTGAGGATGGAGTAGAGTGAGGTGCCTTTCCTGCTTCTCGGACTGTAGAGGGAGCCTGGCAGTTGTCAGGCTAAATCTCTAACGTGCATGCCTGTACATGGCCAGTGAGGTGAATCCTACCTGATTCCTGACTTCAGTGATTAGCTCATGTCAGATGTATAATCAGATCACATTGTTCAGGAAAAACAAGAAGAAAAAAGCATATTAAAAAGATACGTGGCAGCACAGTATGTGGGCTTTTTTGTTGTTTAAAAAAACAGCTCTTTGTTTGTTTCAACTAATTATCAACATCACAAGATGAATTAGCTTTTAATTTTAAATTATTTTTAAATATCTAGAAATAGGACATCATGTTTAAATCAAGCTAGCAGCCATTTTATAAACCCCTGCAGAGCAAGGCAATTCAGATTTAATGCTTTTTCAGGGCTCTAACTTTGTGCTCAGGTAGTTATCTTTACATATTAACAACTTGACATCATAAAATAAATGTGTCCCATGCCAATATCGTTGCCTAATCATCTTCCTGATATTACTCTGTTTTTGTACTGAATGACATTTGGATCTACAGATCTGCTGCATTGACTGTAGACAAAAGAGAAAAACACGTGTGCTAAAATTTGATATATTTAAATCAATAAATCGTATGTCCCTTTAGATATAATGAAAGTAAAGGCTCACATTGATCTACATCAACTCCAATTAGAGTTGCATGGTATTCTCTTTGGAAAAAAAAAAAAAGTAGAATAGCTGATGATGAGTGAATTGTAGGCATCAGATGTTACATAGCTGGCTCTCATTGCAGTCAGGCAGAGGAAGCAAAACAACCAGGGAGCCGCAGGACTTTACCAGCTTCTATAAAATGGCATCTGTTTAAAAGTGGGGGTCTGCAATGTAGTTTCTATAGCCCAAGTGTTCCTTGAAATTTTCATCAGTAAGGAAAAGAAAAAAAGAAAACCTAGAAGAGAAACCCATCTCTTAGCTGAAGAAATACTGGCATATATTGCCCATTGATTTAAGGTTTTGATTTTAGAGAAACTTGCCAAGCGCACAATATCATGCTGCCAGCACATTCAGAGCAGAAGTAAAACTCTTCCCAAGATGCATCTATCTTCACTTTCCTATGACACATAATTTTCAAAATTAGGTATCTAAGTGCTTTGTACAATTCCATGCTCTAATTTGCTGGAAAGTGCTGCTGTTTCTGCCCATGGATGTTTCCTGTACCTGCTCTCTGCAGCCTTCCTGCAGCCCTCCCTGTGCTGGACAGTCCCAGTAGGTAAGGCAGCCTCTGCCAGCTCAAAAGCTTGTCAGCTGCCCAGATATCAAGAAAGGCAGAAAGTCAAAGATCCTCTTTGGCTTTCTTCACAGCTTGTTAATTCATCCTTCATTTTTATTTTCTGACTTTGGCTTGGTCAGGTTACATATGCAGATTGTCTGAGTTGGGAACTTCTTATCATCAAAACTCACTATTGACATGGTGTTGCTTTGCCCTTGACTGTAGGTTTGTTTGATTGTCATCCCACATTTTGTACAATGCGTTTTCCAAAGTGATGTTGCCAAGACCGTGGAACAGAGAGGAGCCAGCTGTCAGACTTGTGGGGCACGTAACACACGCCCCTCTATGTAAGAAGGGTCTCCGCAGCTGGGGATGCAGGGCAAAGTGCCAGCCCTCTCTGTGGGGTCAGAGTGCCTGCTTACCTGGGAAATTCTCCAGCTTCTCTATCCCAAACAGTCTGCAAATGCCTATATGCATGTCCTCCTCAACCTGGCTGTCTTGTACTTCAGATGAGAACAGGGAACACTGTCAAAGAATAAACAAAAGCCTGGTGAGGAAAATAGGGAAGACAGTGATTGAGAAGCACTTTTTTCCTGTCTTCATTTGCTCTTTTTGTAAAGTAACAACCCTTGCCCGTGGAAGGGAGTGCTGCTTGGACCTCAAAAATGAACTGAGGACAGCCCTGGATGTAGTTACATAGATTCCAAGGGCATCCCATCAAGTAATTTACCATCACTTGTTCTTGTGACTACTAGCATTCCTCAGAAGTTGAAGACTGCCTCTTCCCCCAGACCAAACTTCTCCAAATCCCAGAAACACAGAATATTCTAGTTGGAAGGGACACACAAGGATCATCCAGTCCAACTCTAAAGTGAATGGCCTATACAGGGACTGAACCCACAGCCCTGGCATTGTTAGTGCCATGCTCTAACCTAAGACATTTTCAAACATGAAACAAGTCTATAAGATGAGAGTTGTGGGTAGAAAGCAGGTGAATAGCTGAGCAGATCTGGCTACAAGTTCTGAACAACAACTTTCCTTTTGAAGAAAACTACTAGAGCCAAGGGTCTCTCTTGAGCATGCTACCCAACCCTAAAGAAGATTAAGCATTGCTTTCCTCTAGTATTGGATGAAGTAGGTTAGTGCAATAAACTTAGCCTCTCCCTGCTTCATCTGTGTGTTTTTCCTCAGGTCTCCATCTCACCCCTTCCCTTGCTGTAAATTTAGAGAAGCAATAAATTTCTACCACATGTAGGTACCCTCACTGCTAGGGTTGTGCTAAGGGCCTTACACTTTCTCCTAGCCCTGGTCTCTCACACAAATTCTTACCGTGTTAATCATTAGGCAGTACCATGGCTCAGTGTAAAGTAAGTGCTGTGCTGGGTTAACTGTGGTGCCACCAGCATATCTTGCTCTTGTTGATTCCTGTGGGAGCTCTGATTTCATGTTGCCTGTTATCAGAGGATATCAGATAATCCTTTACACCCAACTTTTTCACAAGTTGAATCAGTACATTCCTTAAAACAGGAGCAAAAGGCTCATTTCCTTGCCATACCCCAGCAAAACTGCTTTCCTGACAGGGTGCAGGACTATTGAAAATATTTATAAGGATGGAAACATGCATTGCTATATTTTACTGGCTTATTTCAAGCTTGAAATGGAGGAGCATGCAGAAAAGTAGGACACCAGTGGCTCATGCTCCTGCCTGACATTGATACAGAAAAACACTTTGGGATTAACTTTAGGAATGGACTATGTGAGTAAGGTCTCTCCTCTGTCCATGAGAGTACAGCTGAGGAATTTTGTACTCTTCGTTCTCTACATCTTCAGATTTTAGTCATGATCCATTAAAAAATGTGGGGAAATTGATTAATAGAAGCTGCATTTGGGAAACAGTACATCTTCTCTTCCTTATTAGAGAGATTTTATTGTTCCATACATTCAAATGTACTTGAAAATCCATGCTTTTGTATTGTCGCTCAGTGTTTGTGTTTATTATTGAATTCTTTTTTTACACTGATTAAGAAGTACTGGCTGCCCACAAAAGATTAAGAATCCATGTAGATGGTTTATCTAAGCTCAGATCTTGTATACAATTAAAATCCCTCTGCAATTCTATCAATGCTTTGAAATTCAAATGCTTAAGAGAAAAGCTCCTTAAGCAGATTGCAGCCAGTTAGATATTTTATTGTATATAAATTGTAAGTACATGCTTACAGACAGATATACATAATGTGATAGTGTATTTTACTTCAGCAGAGTCATGTGTGGATTGAGAAAAGTCTCCATTTCCAAGCTAGCAGAACATTGCACAGGACCTCTCCCTGTCCTGCAGATAAGACCTGTATTGTGGCCTTGTTCTTGAAAAACCACAGAACCCCACTGTTTGTTTAAACTCACTACAGAGCCTGTGCTTCTTGTCTCATAGCCTTCAGAGCAGCCCACTGGAGGTAAGAGGTGGAAGGCTACAGAAATTCAATAGGAACTGGGCATCTAGTTCCTTCAGACCCCTTGGAAAATCCCTGTCCAAATGTGGAGGAGCCAAATAGATTATAACTTTACTTGGAACTACTTTTATGAACATCTGAATGTGAAGTATTCCTGAGGTCCTTCCTGTCCCAACTCTCCCCTGTCATTCAGTGCTAAACTCATCCTCAGCTTTGTGGAGCAAAGAGCTGTGCTTTAAAAACTGTCATGTTTTAATGTATAGAAAAGCACTTTTTTTTGGCCCAGGATTGAAACTAACTTTTCTTGGGCTTTGATTCAGTTTTTGTTTTTAAAAAATTCATATTTTAATGTAGACAGCAGGCTGGAAATGCCAGCTGTCTGAACCTGTTCAGCAGTATAAAACTTCAGAATAAGTTCCAAGACAGAATGGTCAATGGCCAAAGAGTAGAACAGGTAATTCAATATATTTAATAAGTGCATTTAACAAATAGGTCTGTGGTTTATCACTTAGCTATACGGTTTATCACAGGAATATCACTTCCAGGAATTCCTGGCTGTATGTAAAATAGTCATGCTAGCCCTGGCTTTTTTTTTTTTTTTTTTCTTTCTTGAATACAATGTTTCATGGGAACAGTAAAATCTGTAGAAGTCAGAGATCAAAGCTGAATGTTGTTTCCAAAATACCAATGATACACAGAATGCTGTCATGGAAACCTTCCTTCCAGACCCTTAGCTGCATAATGGGCCATCACCCCATGCTGTGCCGTGGAACTATTCATCTGTCACCATGCTGGAATATGTGGTCTGTGAATTGTAGTCACAATAAAAATAGAGATAGCATCGCATGATGCTGCTTTCCATGGACAAATGGCAAAACCTGCTTTTCATGCCTGGATATCTGTCTATACAGTGCAAAGATGTGGGATCAGATGGGCTTTGTTTCCTTAAGAAAAGTGGAATTTCCTCTTTCCTCTGAAACCCATGCTAATATTAAAAGAAGATATGAAGTTTTCCAATTACATAACAAAAGGGATTATATTGTGCCAGACTTATTTCCAAGCCACATATCTCACAGAAAATCCAAATTCTTGAATGGGAGACTACAAAGCTCTGCAGATAGATAAGCTCTGAGAATACAGGTATCAGCTTCCTCTGGGTTTGGCATATTTAGGTGAGGGAGACCATACATTCAGGCATGTCTCACTATGGTTTTAGTTGCATCTTCAATTTACAGGTGGACTAAAAAGACTGAATCTGGACATTTGGAATTTATTATAGGGAGGAAAGAGATAAATCATTGATCTTTTCTTGGTTTGGATTTAGATTGTTCCCAGCAGCTGATTCCTACAATATGTAAGTGAAATTCTTTCTTTTTTGCCTTTTAGTGCCTATGGTTCTGTGCCTAAAGAGCACTGATGAATATTTAAACAGCTTGCACTAATTATAATGTATGTTAAACACAACCCTCAAACCCCTAAAAATTTGCATGACGGAAATATAGTCTTCATTATCAAACATGATCAAAGAAAAATAGAAATACATAGGCTTCTCTATGCCCATATAGGTACTGGAATTAATCTCTGTCCTTTACAGGAACTGCATCTTCTCAGTCTCAAGCAATGCTGCAAGTTATTGTAACCTAAAACTCTGTTAAGATTGTCCATTATTTTAAGTCTGTGTCAAAATAAAAAGCGAAGAGAATGTCAAATATTGGCTTTCTCATGCAGCATGTTCACAATCAAGTGTTAGAAATTTAGTCCTATAAAGTATTCATTTTAGTGTGGGACTTTCCTAGGTCTCACTGCACAGTAAATAAGATTACAACAAAATGATGAGATGGGTTACACAACAAACAATGACCATACAGGATCCTAACACACATAAGGAGCTGCCACAAATTAGTGCTCTGTGAGTTGGGCTCCAGGGAATAATGAGCTAGGAGTAGGAGATAGTGGCCTCAGGAAATCTCATAGAAGTTAATGGTACTTACAGCACGGGGGTATCAACTAAGCTCTGTGGCCTTTTATAGAAATTGTCACACAGGAGGGACAAGGAAGGAGGTGTCATCTCCATATTGTGGGCTAGTGGGGAGCACAACAAAGCCCACTTTTCACTTTTTTTTTTTTTTTTTTTTACTTTCTGACATTGCATTTGTGACTCTGCCTCTTCCTCTAACCAGTCTAACGGATCTGGTTGTCAGGTGAATGAATGCTACTAAGTTTTGTGTCAAAGGTGTGAGGGGATAAGTTTCCCTTGTGCTTCTATACCATTTGGACTAAGTGAATCTTGAGAAAAAGAAAACTCTTAATGTGCTTTCAGGCTGAACAGACGTAGCTGCTCTGCTCTTACTCCATGCTGTGGTACTTCTAAGCACAAACCATTTTTCATTACTCAGCTTGGAAGATCTCGCTATGCTGACTGACCACTGAGCCATATTCTCAGCTTCTGTTTTTGCTATGTTTTGATAATTGCAAGAAAACGAGATTTTAAAAAATTCGGAGTAATTTGTACGTTTCCCCCGATTTTGGAGGCTTTCCTCATTTATCAGAGAAAATACTTGTTCTACCTGACTTAAAGCTGTATGTGGGGTGCATTGGGAAAGAATGTCCCTTTCTCAGACCACAGACAAGAGTTTCTGACTTTCTAGCCAATATTTAAATTACTCAGAAGTTCCAGGAATTTTTGGAAGAGGTCTTCTGCCTTCTACTTGCATTTCCTCTCTTTTAATAGAAACTTTTTTCCTGCATCTGAAAGTGAAGAAAAGCACACTTCCTTAAGCCTGCAATTCTTTAGAACTCAGAAGTGTAGATTGATTAGCAAATACTCTACAATAGCTCTTATAGTGGAGAGCTTTAAATAAATGATTTTAAACTATTCTTACAGTTTCTAGTGCTTTTTATACAGTCCCAACATGCTGTGTACACTATTCTTTGACTCTGCCGTGTTCCTGGAGGGGAATGAATTAGAATATTCTGAATGCCTTATGTAATGTATTTAGAGAACTTTTTTGTTTGTGTCTTTGTTTGAATTTCTTGGACGGAATTAATTAACGGCAAAGTATAAAGGCCAACTTTGAAATCCTAGCTGACTTATACACTAGAGCTCAATTTGTATTCTACATCAAGGAAATGTTTGGATTTGAAAGAAGGACACCATTATCAAAAAGATTTCTGTAGATGGCTCTGTTCATCAGACCGCCATCTCTTTGCCACAGAAGCAGAGTTTTAACGTTTGAGTAATTCAAAAGGAAATTCATTTTTTGATCAGGGTACATATTTAATTTCTTAATAAAAATTAAATGCAGAGCTGCAAATAGTAACTGAATTGGGATAGCAAAGAGTAATAAAGATTTCATTTGTTTAGAACAATATTAATTTCAGGTGAAAGGTAGAGAGAATAAAGTCTGGAGCCTGAAGAGTTTTATTGTCCTGTGGATTTCTGATGGGGTAACATCTTCTCGGAAAGAAAAATATTCTCTTTCTTTTCATATTCATATTTACATTTGTAGCTGTATTTCTTTGTCCAGTAGTACAAAAGGACTAGTTTCCTAGTGGGTATAAGTTTGTCTAGCTTCATTGAAGTCAGTGCAATAAAGATAATTTACATGCATTTCCAGAGAGTTTAATCAGCTGGTCTCTGCAGTATTAGGGAAGTTGGCAGCAAAATCCTGCTCTTGTCTTTGTGGAAAAGGGGTTGTTCATGAAATGCCATGTTGTGATTCAGACAAGTAAAGCAGCAACTGAGAGTGTGTTGCTGTGTGTGCCTCACCCCTCTGCCTGCTCCAGTGTGGGGCAGGCAAAGGGGAGCAGATGGAGGCCCTGCCTGCACACCTACGCTTTCCCGGATACCACGTGCTGCAGGCAGGCAAGGGCTCTCCTAGTGGGCAAAGCAGCTCTGCCTGAGTGATAACAGAGAAATGAAAAAACCCACATCATCTGGGGCTGTAAGATGTACACCAGCTTCTGTTAAAGCTGCTGGAATTTCCCCAGGGTTCACTGTGGGAGCAACATGAGCTCCTGCTCTGTACGTGGTGGGCCCCAGGGGGAGGTGAGCACCCTGTGTTTGTGGCAGACTGGACCAGTGCCTGTCCGTTTAGGGCTGTAGAAGGCAGAAAGATCAGCAAGGAAGGCCAGAGGGTTTCAAGTTTGTGCGTTAAATTCAGGAAGAACAGTAGAATTTTTTCCAATCTAGAGATCTCAAAGCTTGGAGAGGACCAACTTGGCTGATTTTTTTCTGATCTATTTCTTGTGTTCTCAGGCCTGGAAATTTGTGTGGTCATGCAAATCCATGCAAAGTCAGCATAATGGTCCAGTAGCCCATTTAAGTAGCTCACATATATTGCCTAGCCAGTAGGGTACAAAGACTTCTAGATAGATGAAAGATCTTGTCTTTATATTCCAGGAATAATCTCTCTGTCAAAGAGAAATTTGACAGGAAGGAGTAGAGTATTGATAACATAGTTTATGCTTTTAAGTACTTATAGTGTAAGGAAATGATTGGTTGAGATAGTATTTTCTGGTTTCAAAATAATTTTTCTCCTCACACTAGCAACCCTTTTTGTTTCCTTCTCAAACATTATATATTTTCTGCCTCATTTATTTATCTCTGTGACACCTTGGCATGGTCTTGAGAAATGTTAAACACTGGCCAGTCTGAGTCTTTAGAAACAGTGGAGCATTAAAGACAATTTTGTAGCACTAAGCTCTGAATGAAAATATTTATCACAGTAACATCATACTGTCCTATTTCTCTGATACCAGTGAATTTCCACATTCCTGCAAGAGCCAAGGTATTAGGATAAGGACAGTAGCTGGTGCACAGAAAGCACTATGGCCTCTTTGACACTGGGCAATCATGGATTTCCTCCAGAGCTGTTGAGAGCACTGTGGACAAGCCTGTGTTTATGCTCCTGCAGTACAATGTGAGCAGTGGCACAGAAATGCTGCTGGGCTCCTGCCAAAGGGCCACACAAAGGCAGCCAGATCATCTCCCTGCAATGCAAATGCGATGACAGTGGCAGCAGGGGAAGCCTGGCTGTGCAGCCACCTCCTCCCCCTGCTCAGCCTCCCCGGTTTTGGTGCTGGGAGGTTACCAGGAGCTCTGGCTGCAAAGGGGTTTTGGTAGGCGCAGTGCCTTCAGAACTCAAAGCTCACACCCATCTGACGTTGGGATGGGAACAGTAATATCCCAGGACCCTTACTGACCCTTCCCTTCAGGTGTCCTTGGAGTCTGGCAAGTGGCCAGAGTGGGCAGGACCATTCCCTCATGAGGCCCCTCCACAACTTTCAACAAAACCTCTCTTCTCTGAGTCCAAATGAGGGGACTGGCAGGAGCCAGGGGAGGAGCAGCAGCAGGGCACTGCAGAGTCCTCAGTGACGGGAAGGGCCCACGGAGAAGTTGCCATCTCCAGCGTAAGCGAAGGCAGCTCCCCAAGCCAGGATCCCAGACTGTCACCCTGTGCACGAGGTACAGCACTCCTGGGGCAGAGGGGGACTGCAAAGAGGGAGCAGAGGGAACTGGAAGAGAGCTGAGCAGCTAAGAGAGGAAGGGGCTAAAGAGAGCAGAGGAACTGGGATGGAGGGGCTTGGAAGAACCTGACCCACTGCCTGAATGGAAAATAAGATTCAATGGGATGCTCAGATATGCAGAAAGTAGGGAGTAGTGATGCTCTGGGGAGCAGAAGGAGAATTTACTGTACAGTTAATGGCTTGATGCAATCCTGAATATGCAATGACATGAGTGGGAATACCCATGTTATGAGGACACTACAACATGCATTTTTCTTCAGATATGTACCTTGCTTATATTTTTTTGTCTGATTCCCACATATCTCCAGAATTTATCAACATACAATTGTATTTTCTATATTGCTGATCTTCTCCTAAGCCAGGAAGTCAGAAAACTCTCTAATACTAATTTTCAAAATCAGAAATATCCCTTCCTGAAATCAGTAAATAAGGGATTCACTGCATCCCAGACCATCAGGTTTCCCATCTGTTCAAAAGAATATAGGTGTTTCCATGAAATGAATACTTTTCAAAATTTTTGGAGGAGGGGAGTACGTGTATGTGATTTGGAAATAAGATGTAAGAGATAGTGCCCTATTCTGAAGGGATGGTTAGACCTGCTCTTTAGTATGAGTATTTGACAAGGCTCAAATACGGTTTGCTTTCTTGGACTCGCATGTCTTTGAATCACAGATACTCAAGGATAAATGTTTATTTGTTTGTTTGTTGCTTGTTTTCTGAGTGGAATTTTATATATTTATTTTTATATGTGCAAAATGCTCTATTCTACAGGGTGGGATGTCAGACATAGGTGCTTTTGGTCTGCAGCTAAAGTGGTTTTGCTTCAAGTTCCCTTAACATTCTAAAGCCCACCAGAGCAGTGGTTGACTATAAAACAAACTGTACTTGGCTTTATAAATTTCATAAGTATAACCTTCCATTTTCATGTATCTCACATGGGTCAGCATGTTTGGATTGGAAGGGGTATTTTTCCTCCTTCATTTTAATTCTTATTGGAAAGTTAGTTATGTAGGGTATTAAGTTCTAGCTGTCTTTATTTTGATACAAGATTATTTACTGCTTGATTAAGAAACTTTTCCAAAATACCACTGTCTATGTCATGGCAGAGTACTCCCTATGCAAAATGCAGTTATACAGTATTTCCCCACTGATATTTCTCCCAAGACTTGTTTGGTGTTTGGAAGGCTGAGGACAGCTGGCCAGCACAGCCATGGCTGCAGCCTTATCTTGTTGTTATCAAACACACAAACCACGCAACAGCGTCCACAGGACAGGTCTCCACCCAGGCCTGACTCACCAGGTGGGATCTGCTCGAAAAGAGTGACCCAAGCTGGAAGCAGCAGACACGGGGATGGATCTCAGCCCCCTCTGAGCATTGTTCGAGTGCATGCATTCCTGCTCTCCTGTGTCCTTGGGGCAGGGGAACACCATGGGAGAGAGCAAGTAGGAGATTCATCCTTCAGTTTCATTGTCTCACTGGCCTAGTGATGGCAGCATGAGGCTGCTCTTTCACCTCTTGTAAATACAAATGAGGCAGCAACACACCACAGCCTTGCTCTTCAACTGGAAGAGAAGTGGTGACTTTGCAGGGTGCTCAGGTTCCCCACTCCTCTGTCCTTCTTGGGGAAGATCCAGACCCATCCCCGTGAGCTCTTCACTCCTCTGTGATGGGCTGACCCCATGCTGGCAGGAAAAAATGATACTCACCTGTGCCTTAGTCTTTCTTGGCCACCTGCTGTTAAAATCAGCCTGCTGATGTCTCACTTTCCAGAGCAACATTTTTACCTTAATTTCCATTCAGAAGGTGCTGTTTTATGCTTGGGTTTTCCTGTGAGGCAGGGTTGCTGTTTGATGTTTCTCTACAGCTATAAATTTCAAGCTTTGAGGCTTGAGAGATAGGGTGGAGAAAGTATCTTCCCTTTTCGTGTGCTGATGCCAATAACTGTGAATGTAAATAGCTGCATTAATGAGGCTTCTTGGAAGTGTTTTATTAGGAAATGTGAGTCATTAGCTTTTCAGTAAGAAAGTGTTAATGACCCTTCTTATATTTGCATGTGAAACTATAAAATTTAATTTCCTATGCATACTAGAGCATTTTTGTCCATCATAGTACCCAAAGCACTTTAGTAAGGCGTTTTGTCATTTTAGTTTGAAATAGCACTGTCATTTAATACTTTTTTCCTACACCACCTTACATTCCCAAATTCTTTCATAAAAGACAGTCTATGCTTACGCCAATGTAAAAACGAATGCATGGGTGATGCTCTGTGGGTGGAATCCTCATTTTCTTGGCTGGTTGGAGACTGAATAGCATCATTAAAACCAAATGCAAAATTTTCTCTACCTGTGTAGCCAGTTGATTTTACAAGTGGTTTGGTTGGACACTTTGTTACACAGTATATATTTTGAGTTTGTTTCAGTTCTGTTTGTTTTACTTGCATCTATAAATCAAACTTTTTGACAAAAATTTTTGAAAATTTCAGTGGGTTTGACTCTTCAGAATGATGATATTTCAGTTGTTGATGTCATGATAAATTTTTATGATAGAGAACTTTCTTCTGAGGGAATGAGGCTGTGGGATTTATTCAGAATTAGTAGTTGTGTGGGGATGACACTCAGAAGAGTAACAGTGGTGGACAGAGGCAGGGAAAGAAGGCTTTTGAAGAGGCAGAGAAAGGGTGGACACATTCCTCACAGAGAGAAATTTCATGGCAAAATGAAAACAGAAAATAACTAGAGGACAGAACTCTAACACCAGATTTTTTCCCCTATTAAAAGAATGTAGTGAATCATTGTGTAAGGGTTGTAGAAAATCCACAGGAGGAAACCTCTTGGCAAGAAATAGCTGTAGAAGAATACCCCAAAAAGGCCTAGTGCCATTTTTATCTACAGTATCATTTTTCCTGTTTAACTACAATAGTTACAAATTCGTGTGTAACAGAAACAATTTCCTCGGTCCCAAAATAATAATTTTAATGTCCTTCTTATTTCTAAAAGCAACAACAAAAAAAGCTGGAAATAAGTGTTTTTTTGGATGCACAAATACATAATACAGAATCCAAGTCACATAGTAACAAAAATCGTCACATGCGCTGGACAACAGCAGGCCTGTGTATTTTTCCTTAAGGCTTGACTCAGCTGAGAAAAAGTGCCATGTTGAGCATTACACTGTTTTTCTCCAGATAATTTGAAGTGTGAACTATTTCATTATTATTTCACTGCTTCCCTATACACTACATTCCAAGAAAGCAATTTTATGTGTACAGTATTTAAGCACACACAAAGGTCTGCTGAGATTTGTTGGGATTACACTTAAAATCTTGCCACAAATACAGGGAATACTCAGCTTCTTCCTCCAAAAGGCTAGTCACATCTTCACATATGAGGAGATATTTATTGAGTGCAACGTTAACAGCTACCATATTGCTGTACTCCCACGTTGACACAAATGTTGGCAAAAGCTACTGTGCCAGCTGCCCACTTTACACACTCTAGTGGCACCTTTTCTCCTCCTCGAATTCATAAATTGCCATTATCATCCAATTAATGCTCAAACAGTGATTTTTTTTCTGCCTCACATATTTCTCAGAATATAAAAGAAAATGGATACAAAGGAGTCTGTAAAACCAGAACGAACTCAGCAGCTAAGACTTGTTTGATGCCAGAAAATACCCCGGAGTCCTCTGTGGGAATATTATTACAGAGAACCAAGGATCAGTGTAGAGATTGAGGAGATTAAACCTTAATTAAAATGAGCACTTGTACACAACATACAGCAGAGAACTATTTTTTTAGTTGTAGGGGAGCAGGTCTTTGTGCAGCTGCCCAGGTCATACACTCCATCCTGCCCAAGGGGATGGGTTCCTGCAGTGCCTGCTGGAGGACACATTGATTAGGTCACTACAGAGACATCCAGCTACAGAAGGCTCCTCCAGGCATGGGGCTTCTTTGCAACAAGATGAGGTGACTTCCATAATCAGCATTTGTACCTAAACTGCACACAAAGGTTTTTGCCCTTCTGTTCATGGACTGTGCTGCTCCAGCCCATGATGGTCTGTTCACCAACAAGACAAAGCATGGGAGCTGCATTTCCCTCCTGAGTGCACAGAACTGGAGGTTATTTAAAACTTATAATTTCTGATAAGTTTTCATCTTCAGAAGTATTATTTAAGACAGTCTCTGCCTGCTTGCCTCCAAAATATGCTGCAAGGGTATATTCAAAACTCAATTTTTTGTTCCTTTTTACTTCTAAAGATATTGACACAATTTTCCAATGGAGTTATATTTCTCACATTTAAAAACCAAATAAATCAACCTAATTTGGTGAATACCATTTCTGTAATTGCATAATAATTTTTCCCTTTTCCTAAGGGATTTTATGTTCCTTAGACTTGCAATAAATAGGAAGCATGTAAAGATCATACTGTGGTTTACTAATTACCAAAATGTGAGAAGAAAAATTTCAGCTTTTTATGTACATCCTTTCAGAACTTAATGGTTATTTCAAATATTTTGAAATAGAAACACAGAATACAAAAATGTATCTAAATCATGTACCAGCATCTTTCCAAAATGCCACCAGTACCATTCTTGTCCGGAGTTTGGGTATAGAGTCCAGAGGGGTTCTTCCGGAGTGTCACTCTTTGAATGCTTTCAGAACTCCTGATGTTGTCATCCACTGTTATCCAGTATTTTATTACTCTCAGTGGGACATTTACTGGAGAGATGAAACCTGAGTAGCCCACAACTAATCCTTTCAGCAGTTCCCATGGGGTACTCATGGCTACATGGAACTATTGACCCTTAAGTGGAGCCCGGGAGGATCTCAGTGTTGTGATGGCATTTGCCAACATTCCCTTCTGACCTAATCTGTGTTTTGGTGTCATGTTATTTTAGGGACATATTTGTTAGCTTAGAAGCAATGTCTAGGAACAGACATCATCATGTGCATCTCTTAAAGCAGAGGGGCTTCTGCTGCTCAGACTCTCTCATAACTTCATTCCTTGAATGGGTTTGCTGCACTAAAAGCATTCCTCCAGACAATTGCCAAATTATTTGTTTATAGTTTCAGGGCGTATTTTTTTAATTACTTGAGATGGTGTCATAATAGGTATAAAGTAGTAGTTGTTGTTGTTGTTATAATTATTATTATTATCATTATTATATTGTTGAAATACAGTGCCATCAAATTCCAGATCTATTTTTAGAATGTTTTCCTGTGAAAATCCTTCTTTGCTTATCCACTGAGTGTATTTGAGCTGAATCTCTCTGTTTCATCTCCTGTGTTGAAGTCAGTGAACTTCCTTCCTTTGTGCTGTCACCCTGGGAAGAAAAAACATGAAGTCTGTTTTAGGTGACTTCATAAGAGATTGATCCTTACAGTTTTCCTTACCCTCTATTACTTGGAAAATATTTAGGTGATATATATAAATAAAGAATAATTATATTGTATGTGCTATGTTATTAGGTAAATGAATTTAAAAGTCAGCTTGGCAAAAGAGGGTTGAGAGGAGAAGTAGAACTGTGACTTCAGTGTAAAAGGAAAAGCAAAAACTTTGCAGAACCAGAGGAAAAAATCTTCCTTCAGAATTCTAGTAAGCAGTATTAGTGACTTTTAAAATAATAGTTTATGCTGAGGCATGTACATAGGAGCACCAAGAAAGCTCAGCTATCTGGTGACCACCAAATGACACTGGTCTGCAGCCACTGCCTCCAACACAAACAGCTCAGCTCCATCTGAGGAGCCCTCCTGGAGGCAATCAATCACACACAGAACACAGCAGTTATAAATAAGGTCTGCAATTCATATACATTCAGTGGGTTTTGCAACTAAGCTGTATTTGTGTCCAAAAGAAATATTTGGATGACTGAATATCTCCCTCCTAGGAGTGGAGGAAAAAAAGAGTGCACATTGTCAGCACAGGTCAAGAAATAAGTGAAACTCAGAGTTGTGTGCCTGGATGCATTTCGTCTTCTGAATCAAAGCATTGCCACCCTGCACAACCTTTGGAGAGACATTGGCGCCTTAGGCTTAAGTACCTAATGTCACAATGAATGAAGAGAGCCAGACAGCCAGCTTACTGCTTAGGATGGAAAACAACACAGCAACTAGGAGAAGGAGCACTGGAAGAACCTTATGAAAATTGCAGAGATAGTTTATGGAAAATTGTTAATAGAAAAGATAGATTTGAGCAAAATGTACCAAAAAGCTTCTTGAAATTCCCCTGGCTCTGTGTTTCTGTGTGATGAGAGCAAAATAGTTTAAAAACATTGTGGGTTTTGGCTTTGGTTTTGTTTTTGCTGTCATTGTCTGCCTCACAAAGAACAGTTCTTTTAGCAATTCCAGTTAAGTATGTTACACTGTGAGTTAGTTACCAGCTCTCCAGAACTATCTTGAGGAGTGTGTCCAAAGAATGATGAACTTGGATGCCAGTGTAGTGCCTGTGAGAGAGATGAACTGATTTGCTTGGTGGGCACAGCCCAGCAAAGCAGGAGACTTGCAGCACTGGTTGCAGCAACAGCACAGAGCAACAGGGACAGAGCTCAGTGGGGCTCGTGCCATCAGCCACTGTGGTCACAGGGCTGCTGTCATTTACTGCTCTCATTCAGTAATAAACACAGGGAACTCCCATTTTCTTAACTGACTGGATCTAGAGATTATCAATGGGTCATTACTCTGTTTCCACCCTGAAATAAGAACATGCAATAGATTTTCCCCTAGTCTGAGGTTTTTACCCTCGTGTTTCTCTTTTGGACATTCTGTCTACCAGTCATTCTGCAGGGCATAAGAGAAGATGGCTGCGTCTATGGTGTTTAGATTTTCTGTGTCTGTGTTTTTTCATTGTAAAGCCAATGTTAGGAGCTTTAACAATTTTTCCTTGAATTCAGTCTTGATCTTACTGCCAAGGAAACGTACATCAAGCAAGATTCTGCGTTTTAAGGAAAAAACACAAACAGGAAAGAAGAAAGAAAAGTTTTTTATAAAATATGCATGTTTAGGCTGTGTTTTCCATTTGAGAGGATGATCAGATCCAGCAGGAAAAACATTTTAATATTAAGTAATTTCAGAATTACAGCTTTTAGAATAGGACAAAAATCCCTCTGGATGAGGCCTTTTGTTTATATCTAGTACATCAAACAGGGCAGAGGTGAAATTTCATTAGTTGCCTCTGTCTTTCAGGAATCCAGTCTTTATCAAGGCATTTTTCCAAACCCTTAACTGAATAATCTGCATAATGATTGCACTGTCTTTGAGTCTCATCACCAGCATATTTGTTCATTAGAACAGATCTGAAGGACATACAGAGCTAAACTGAATTCATTAAAAAGTTTGAGCAAATGCTGATGGAGGGTATTTCCAGTATTTTCTCAGCTCTCTTAAGAACTGATACAACTCTCATCTAAAAGCAATGAAGATCTTCCATCTCTTACTGAGTTCTGTAAACCTGTGAGCCCTCTATACCTTATGCTCAGAAGTAAAGACAGGGCAGACCCTCTCCTGATCATGACTTTTTTCTGTAGGCATGAAATTTCTCACATCACTGCAAACAGCCTCCACCCATGAACATTATTCATCTCTTTAGTATTTTCAGGTCTAGCATGTGTTGGCTCTTTGCCACTGTATCTGAGCACAGTGTTCTCAAACCTTGCAGTATGACACATGATACAGCAAAGAAAGATAAAGAAAGGAACAGAGCAGACAGTAATCGATAGGAATGAAAAGGACAAAAGAGCCTCTCAGCGTTTTCCACCCATTCTGCTACTTTTACTTTTTTTCCATTCTCTTTATCTTGTTTTGTTTTTTACATTCCTCACTCTCTGCCATCAAGATTTTAAGCATTTGAAATCAGTCCCTCTGTCTTTACTACAAGCATAAGTTATGAGGAATGAGCAAAAGGAGCTACAAGCAACACACAAAAGGAGCTGCTGACGCAGCACATGATGAGAGCAAATGGAATATCATGGCTCAAAATCATAAATCAGCAGGCAAAGAGTCCCAAAATGTGCGTTTCACCATAAGATAGCTGGTTAGAAAGAGCAACGTGTTTTTCTCCAACCTAAACTTATCCTAGGAACAACCCATTCACAATCTCTAAGCTCCAGTTTTTGAAACTTTTTGTTCAGTTTTGTTTAGTTTTTACTTAGATTAAAATTGGCTTGCTTAGTTACCTCCCATATTATTCACTGAATATCTGATTAGCTGAGTACCATGTAGTGGGTTAGCACACAAGATTCTACGATGAGGTGCAGATCTTATTTCGGTTTCTTGTATATACAAGAGGGTGAAGTTTATTTCTGTTGGCTTTTTATTAGCTTGGAATAGTTAGATTTTCAAGATGTTGAGCTCCAGATCCACTTCTGTTTTGATGTTCAAATTGTGCACGTTACATGTTTTCTTTCTCAGTCCTTACGTAAGAAGATTACACAAGAGAAGACTGTAATCTCCAAAATCATTTACCATATTAAACAGCAGCTACCACCAGTGGATCTTTAGCAGCAGCCTGGAGCAGAAAGGAGACACGTGGCTGTACATATGGAAACTGGTCATTTACAGTACTCATCAATGTGTGCTGCCAGTCGTGGGCAGATGCCATCAACAGTCATTACGCAGCTCTGAAAATAGAACCAAACTTGACCTGGACAGGTCCTCAAACAATTGATAAACTGCCTCTGAACAATGCAAATGTGTGAAGTCCATTCTTTCTGCCAGCCTCTTACTGCTCAGTGATCCTGCAGACCACGTGCTGTGGCAGCGTGGGCAGGGGACACTCAGTCAGGATGTACATGGCGAGAAGATGTCTCCTGACTCCTCAGAGTTGTAGTTTCTCTATATGTCCCTGATCAGGGACAGGAGAGAAGCATCCCTACTTTTTCCTGGCTGGTGTCTGGAAATGACAAGTTTTATTTGCCCATTGTGGTTTTTCCTCTTTTTTTCTTTTTCCCAAGAACCACCAATAAACAAAGAAACTGAGTAGGAGAAGTGCTTTAGGGAAGAGAAGGGCAAAGTGGTTTTAAGAGTGGGGATAGTCCTGTGCAGAGCCACAAGTGAGATGTGACGATCCTTGTGGGTGCCTTCCAGCTCAGCATTTTCTGTGACTCTGTGACAGCACCTCTGCCCTGTGTTTACTTCTTTGTCTGTGCCAGGCACTGCGCTGTGCCCTAGGAAGGGAAGGAACAGCATCAGGATGCAGAGGGGTTCCTGTGCTTCCGCCTTGCCTGCTTTCCCAGACTGTGTGAACTCTGCGTGGAGAGCTGGCACCATGGCCCTGACAGCACTCCCTCAGTTGCTGTGTTGTGTGGAAGGGGACAACCTGCCATGGTCTCACATTCACACACTTCCCTAAATCTGGCTTCCTCTGCTTAGCTCCCACGATAGGATAAAGAATATGGGGTGGGGGGAGGTTCCTTTCCCCTCCCCTCCCTGCCCTCCCCCAGGGCTTGAGAGGAACACTGGCTTCTCGTTTCTTTTGAGAAGTGCTGGCGAGCACAGGCTGTTACAGTGCTCGCACACAGTCCTTGGCATCAGAAGTGGTCAGCTGCTCCCATGCTCCTGTTTGCTTGCTGGCATGTGGCAGAGGGCATGAGAGAGAGGAAAGCAGTGCTGCACCTCTGAAATGAGCCATAGCAAGTGCTGTGTGCCTGCAGCTCCAGCCAGCCTGCCAGGGCTTGTCTGCTCGTTAGTTAGCAGGTAGAACATTACAAGTGACTTGCACTTAGTTGCTCCCCTGTGCCAGCCCCTCTGACCTCCAGCAGGCCTGGAAGACATGATTTAAGGCAGTAAGAAATGGGTTGCTTAGCCTTTCTGGAAGTGCACAGCCAGTGTTTGTGCGGTAATGTTATCTTTGAAACACAAGAGTGCTTTGTAAAGGCTGCCAATACTGCTACATATAATGACAACATAATGACAACAAAAAATAATTTTTTAAATGTCTCTGCCAGAATAAGAATCTGATTGTCAGAAATAGCCACTAGCCCTCCCCCAACGAAGTGGGAGGAACATCTCTTTGCTTCTCCTTTACAGTCTCTAGAACGGTGGGTACAGAGGGGCTTTTATGTTTGTCTGTGTTCCAAAACAAGGAGGACACCACAGCAGCAATATTTTGGTGACAGAAATGACTGAATCAGAGTTTGTTATGAGCTATACAGCAGAACATGTTATGCTGTATCTGTGCAGTAACTTCTCTATTTAGCAGAAGCTGCGGCAACAAATTTTTCTGACTATGGGTTTTGTTTTTATGCTTTTCCAAGCGTTCTTCCTTTTGATTGTTCTTGAAGTTGTGACATGAGATCAGGAAAGCTTAAGAGCTTAAGTGACTTCTTAGAGTACCATCATTTCAAGATGAATAAGCATTCATGAAGACAGCCTGTGGGAAGTGAATTGATGTAGTATTTGAATGTCCTGACTTTATAATTCATACAAAACTCTCTCTGCAGGAGTGTGCCCAGTGCTGAAAACTTTGCCTTAGGGTTCAGTGGATCAAGCAGTAATAAGACTCCATCAGTAGTTGAGGGGGAGGAAGAGGGGAAAACAACTTTAAAGCAGTGAAAGAAGATACCCATGATCATTGTTGTAGCAAATCTTTTGCTCCCACAGTCTGTGGAAGCACCACATAATAGGCTGGAGAATTGACCCTGCTCTCACTGCCTGCCTTGCAGCTGCATGTGGGATTGCAACCTCGGTTTGGGAACAGCTGGCTCAAGCAAAAACAGCTGCCTGCTCTGCTCAGCTGGGTTTTGAGATGAGCTGTTTTCTATTGAGGTGAGTGGGAGTTTGACAGCATAGGAGTTCAGACCACCATCCCTTGAGAGGGTGGAGAAACTCAAAATGAGAAAATAGGGATAAGACTTACATGTTCTCACTAAAGCTGGTTGCATGATCTATTTTAGTGTGGATATATTTGTTGATAAAGTGTTTTTGCCAGCAAGATACAGGAAGGAGGTTTTACTCCAGGATTAATTCACCATTTGCATAATATTTCCATTTTGACAGTGCTGTCAGGCAGTCATTTTAATGAGTGCTCAAACCCCCAAAGTGACTGTAGTCTAACCCTACTGCTTGTTCCTGTTTTTTCATTGACACTCCTCTTAACTCCTGGTGTTTGCTTTCTGCAACCAAACAGCCGCACCTTGGGAATGAGCATCTTTGCCCAGACTGACTGCGAGTTCATAATGCTCACTGACAGCAACTGTTCCCAAAAGGGCTGCATGGCACCATTCCAACTGCAGAAGCACTGCACCAAAACAGAACCAAGACTCAGAGAGCTTGGGTCTCCCCACCTTAGCCATCATGATCACTGCACACTTTTAAATCATTTTCTACAACTCTTAATTACAAAGGCAATTTTGAACTCTCTGGTGAGAGGAGTGGGGGGACCAACCTCTGCTTTGACAGCTGGGCTTCCCTTTTTGCCTTATTTGTCACTGAGCATCCCTCATGCCTCCTAAGCATGGGAGGAAGCCCTGAAGACATTGTGACGTACTTTCCTGTCTTTCATCTCTGAATTATTTGCTGCCACGTTTTTGTCAGACATCACTTCTCCTGTGCTAGGAGTGGGAAGGTTTGTTTGCAATTCAGGTAGAGGCCAGTCATGTGCATTTTTAGTGTTGTGATAGCTGTGTAATTAACTCCTGAGAACATAAGACTTAGTGGTCAGTCTATAGATAGCCTATGGATCTGATAGCTGTTAATCTTATTAATCCTTGAACTTAGCTTGATTTATACCTCATTTGTTTCACATAGTTTATAGTGATATATTACTCAATTTCAAGAAAGAACAATAAAAAAGTGGTAATGGAGCATTTTTGCTCAGGCCTCAAACTGTCTGCAGAGAATGGAGGGCTTGGCACTCATTTCTGTTGCACTATTAGACAAATGAAAATAGTCATTAGTTAGTGATAAAATGTTTCCATTTTCAATCTCTCCTTAGCTGACTCTGTCATATCTTCCTTTTCTAAATAGCTTTGCTTGATAAATTTTATGAATGCAAACACATATGCAGTAATACATTTCTAGAGACTTTAATATACATGAATATTTGGCTCTCCTCCAAAAACACATACAGGGTTTGGTACTGCCTTGATACTGGGTCTAATTCATTCCTGGCAGGAGCAGTTTGGTGGTACACAGAAATTAAGGGAGAAGGTTGTCCTTAGGTTTTGTGAACTGTAGCTATATCGCTGTAGGGGTGTGTATAATTACGTTGGTGCAACCTGTAAATTAATTTGATGGAGCTACGGCTATGTTTAAAAGTGTAATGACTGTTTTAAAAATGCAAGAAATTAAATTGCAGTAGTCTAGCTATTACCCACACAAATAGTAGGGCTAATCTAGACTGGTATTTAAAGTACAAAACTGTATAGCTCCACCTCATACCCTTACTTCTGTTGCTGTGCTCAATATGGTATTGGAAAACTTTACTGTCACTTGTGTGTACAAATTAATATTTCCACAGCATGACAGGCAATATGTTATAAGATTGATAAAATCCACACAGCAATTGCAGCTACTCTAAGTAGCTTGCTGAGGACAGAAGACCAGAAAATTTATGTGATGGGTTGACCCAGGCCGGGTACCAGGTGCCCACCAAAGCTGCTCTGTCACTGCCCTTCTCAGCTGGGTAAGGGAGAGAAAATGTAGTGAAAGGCTTGTGGGTCAAAATCAGGGCAGGGAGAGATCACTCAGCAATTACTGTCATGGGCAAAATGCACTCAGCCAGAGGAAATTAGTTTAATATATTACCAATCAAATCAGAGTAGGATCATGGGAAATAGAAATTAAATCTTAAAACACCTTCCCCCCACGTCTCCCTTCTTCCCCACCTTCACTCCTGATTTTCTCTCTCCTCCCCAGCCAGTGGCACAGGGAGATGGGGAAATTGAAGTTTGGTCGGTTCATCACACATTTTCTCTGCTGCTCCTTCCTCCTCAAGGGAGGACTGCTCACACCCTTCCCCTGCTTCAGCACGGGGTCCATCCCATGGAAGACAGTCCCCCTCGAACTTACCCAACATTCCCACAGGCAGCAGGGGGATCTCAGCTCCAGAGCTTGGAGCACCTCCTCCGTTCCTTTTCCACTGACCTTGGTGTCTGCTGGGTTGTTTCTCACACAGATTTTCATTCCTCTCTTCTGCTTGCTCTTGCACAGTGTCTTTTCCCTCTTCCTGCATCACTTGTCCCAGAGGTGCTACCACCAGTGTGGATGGGCTTGGCCTTCTACAGCCTTCTTCTCCCTACAGCCACCAAAACTTTGCCACACAAACCAAGTAAAATTTAATTTCATTAATTAAAATCAACTGCTTCAACACAGAAAGCAATTTTTTTTTCTACTTTCTACCTCATTTTCCCTCCTCATCCCAGAAATAACCAGGTGGATGTCATGTGATCAACCCAAAAATGTACTGTTGATGGCTAAATTGAACTTATGTGGAGATACATTAATCAGAAGCTGGCTCTCAGCCAGATGGGAGTAGGTGAGGTTAGACCGAAAATTGAGAGAATCAAGAAGAAAAATACTGGTATTAAAAAGAAAAATTTGATAAATAACCCTAGTAAATTTGGTTTTAAAAACTAACGTAAGATATCATTACAGTTAACATGGAAGAAATAGAGGAAATTAGAGAAAAAGAATTTATAAATGATGAACATTTGCTGTGAGTTCAGCAGGTCTCAGATATGATCAGACAAGTCTGAATACAGCCCCAAGTTCCATCACACAGGAGCCACTGTCGGACCTCTGTCATCAGGCAACAGCTGTGCCTGGATAAATGAGTACTTGTTCTGCTTTGCAGGCAGCCCTGTCCCTATCAGCATGTGGAGATTAAGCCCCCTGAACCTTGGACAAGGAGCTGAGGAGCTTGTGTTAGCCCTAGAGAGAGAGTTTTGCCAAATTTGTTTGCTGTTCTCATTTCTCACTCCAGAATGCAGTGCGGGTTATCAAAGATAGCTCTTGCAAACACACATAAGAACAATTTAGGGGGCATTCACAAAGACTAAATTTAGCCTCAGAAGGTTTTTCTCCCCTGCTTCCTGCAGAATAAAGAGGAAGTATTTCCTCTGGAGCAACTCTGAGCACCTACAATGAACTCCCTTTAAGACACAGATGAGGATTTTTCTACTCTCCACTGACTGCGGAAAGATCCTAAGGTAAACAAACTCCTTAGGCTAAAGATGGCCTTTGGAATTATCCTCCTGTACAGCCTGGTTTAAGAAGCAGGAGCAGTGAATCAGTCACTAACAGATTTTGAGTCAGTTCTAGGATTTTCAAGGCTCACAGAATGCCACAACTCCTCCACTGACTCTAAACACTCCAGGGCACTGCGGATGTACAGCAAGTAGAAATCTGTAAGGATTGCTACACTACCAATAAATAACATACTGCAGGGCTGACATATATTCAGAACACAAGTAACAGTGGTAGGACATAATTCAGAGCAGAATGTGGTTTAATTAAAATGCTTGTGGATGTTGTTAAAGAAAAAATGCTCATAAAGAAACAGACAAATATTCATTTTATTGTTTATTTCTTTACTCTCTTTATCTAATCTGCCCATGTATGGGTGCTAAGTGGACATGCATTCCTATCAGAGCAAACCCATGGAAAACACAGCTCTTCATTGCTGTTTTTAATGTGACATTGTTTCTTGTGAAATTTTGTGACATTTTAATAGTGGATCATGTATTGCATCGGGTCTGTGTGGCAAGGTTCTCGTAGCAGGGAGGGGACAGGGATGGCTAAAGGGGTGGCTTAAAGGAGTAGCTGCTGGAAGCTTCCCCCATGTTCAACAGAGCCAAAGTCAGCCGACTCCAAGACAGACTCACCACTGGCCAAGACCAAGCCAATCAGAAATTGCAGTAATGTGTCTGTGATAACATATTTAAGAAGGAAAAACAAAAAGTTATTGTGCAGAAGTAATTGCAGCCAGGGAAGGGAGGACCAACAGTATGTGAAACACTCTGCAGACACCAAGGTCAGTGCAGAAGGAGGGGCAGGAGGTGCTCCAGGTGCCAGAGCAGATTCCCCTGCAGCCTGTGGTGCAGACCATGGCAAGGCAGATTGTTCCCCAGCAGCCCATGAGAATCGACAGCGGAGCAGAGAACCACCTGCAGCCCATGAAGGAGACCCATGCCAGAGCAGAGGGATGCCCTAAAGAGCGCTGTGAATCTGTGGCAAGCCCACGCTGGAGCAGGTTCCTGGGAGGGACTTGCAGACCTGTGGAGAGAGGAGCCCACACTGAAGCAGGTTTGTTGGCAGGGATTGTGACCCCATGGGGGACCCATGCTGGAGCAGGCTGCTCCTGAGGGACTGCACCACCCTGGGAAGGGAAGGGACCCACTCTGGAGCAGTTCATGGAGAACTGTAGCCTGTGGGAAGGAGTCATGCTGGAGAAGTCTGTGGAGGATGGTCTCCTGTGACAGGGACCCCATGCTGGAGCAGGGGAAAGGCTCTTCACCCTGAGCACCAGCAGAAACAATCTGTGATGAACTGCCCATAACCTCCTTCCCGATCACCCTGCACCACTGGTTGGGGTGGAGGTACATCCCAAAAAGGAGGGTGGGGTGGGTTAAGATTTGTTTTACTTCTCATTATCTTACTCTGATTTTGGTTGGTAGTAAATTCAATTAATTTTTCTAAGTCAATTCCATTTTGCCCATGACAGTCACTGTTGAGTGATCTCTCCCTGCCCTTATATTGATCCACAGGCTTTTGTATATATTTTGTCTCCCCTGTCCAGCTGAGGAGGGCAGTGACAGAGCAGCTTTGGTGGGCACCTGGTACCCAGCCTGGATCAACACAAAGCATACATCTAACTAATCACAGATCCTGGAAAACAGTATAAGAGCTTGTAGTAAGTGACTGAGTGAGATGAGAGAAATTTAAGATTAGTCTCACTATTCATCCAGTCTCTGAGCTAAGGAGAGGGAATGTCTTGGTGTTCCTACTCTCACTGATTTAACACCATCTTCCTGGTGTTCCCTTAGCAGTTAATTGTCTGTGTTCATGGTAGCAGTGGGGGATGAGGCAATGGTGTCTTTCCTGTGTTGCCACATCACCTCAGTCATAGCGGATTTTGATGGTACAAAAACAGTGACATCAACCTAGATGCCGTCTTCTGTGCTGATGCACAATGCTTATAGCTCTGTAGTTCTAAAAAGTGAGATCAGTAGATGACACTGAGGAGCTAATCACTTAGAGTTTCTTCATTAACTTTGTTAATTAACTGTACATTCGTCTTGGCTATCTGAAGAGTTTTGGTTACCAGTGAAAGAAAATCTCATTCACAGGATCAGTTGAGAGAATTTCAGAAAAGGCTTTGGGGAAAGGGGAAGGGCAGTAGGGGGAATGTGAGAGGATACGGTAATGAAAAGCCAGCAGAAATGTGTCTTTTTCCAATGAAAATGGGAAACACTGAAGAGAGAATGGGTCACTGGGGGCTATTTAAACAAGTAAAACTAAAATATGAACTGCACTAGAAACAGAAAACTGGAGGGTCACCAAAACAGGGTTTTATAGTCCATGTTTAGTACACAGGAGAGAAACAGGGACATGAGGATACACTGAAACAGCTGCCAAGAGGTTAAAAATAATGTGAAAAGACAGTGTTATAAGTCTTGAAGGCACAATAACACAAAATTACTTGACCAAGAAAATATTAATAGTAATTAATTTTTAATAAGGGGATAAATTTTGAGACCAGTTCTTATTCTCCCTAAGACTAATTGGACTTTTGCCATGAAGTTTATTGGGAAGGAGATTAAACTTTAAATAATGGCTTGCTTAAGAAATCATTGATGTAATTATGAACTGCTGGGGAAAAGTAACTAAGAAATACATAATGAAATATCATCACTTGAACAAATGCATCTGAGGTGTCCCTTCAGATATTTAAAGAGCTGATGGAACAGCTAGTTGCTATAAAGTCCCACAGAGAATTGAGGAAGTATCAGGAGACTAATAAAGTGTCAGCACGCCAGAAGCCTTTAAAAACTGAATTAAGAGTAACTGTGGAAACTATTGTCTTTTGGGCACGGCTCCAAATGGAAACAAATACTATAAATAGTGAAGCTGAAGGGGGAAATGGATTTATATGGAGGTGAATAGTGTAACAAGACCCTGATACAACACAGGTGTACTGCAGTAAACCAAGCCAGGCCAATTAGAACGTTTATCCCTCCACGTCTTTTATGATGAAGCCAGAAGATTAGCAGAGGACAGAATAGCATCAAGACTTTACAAAGGCATTTGATGCTGTGCCACATAATATCTTAAGGAAATTACTGAAACAAGTCAGCTGGGGCTAAAATTCACTTAAAGGTATCAAAGCTGGCCACTGAACTGTGGACAGAAGTTAAATCTGAATAGCAGTCATCATTGTCAAGGATAAGCAGACAGCAGTGTCCTTTAAAGGTCAAGATATGGTCCAATATCTGGAGGATAAGGTACTAATTCAATGTGAAAGTGGTTACAAAAGTTGGAAGACTGATTAGCAGCACAGAGAGAGGTTCAGATTGTTCTCTAAGTTACTCTGGATCTCATAAAGGGAGGCTAAACTTAAAATGAAATTAATAAGTGATAATACTAAGCATTAACAGTACTTTGTGCTCATTAGGGAATAAATAAATTTTATGAACTACAAATACTTTTTTTGTGTATGAAAGAATTTGTCTTTCTTAGATGCTTATTCAGACTGCATAAAGCTAATTAGAAAACTGAAATTCCAAAAGCAAGACCACCAACAATATTAATAAAATCATGATTTGCTTCATATCTTTTTTGGTCTGAGAGGAATATTCTCTTTTAATTGTTTATGTTGCTTAGTTTACTTTGAGATTTGCACACACAACCAGTTCCATCAGAGGGCTCCATACTCTGAAGTTTTCCTTATGAATGAGGATGGTGTGGCAGTGTGGGTGGTAAGGAATGAAGGGTTGGATAACAGGGCATTTCTGTGATTGTCCTGGGTCAGACCAAGGACTTCCCCAGGATAGTACAGTCCCTTTAGCAGTGGCTGAAAATGGGCATTTACAGAAGATGAAGGGCATGACAAGCACATATAACAGTCTTCAGTAACTCTTCCTAGACTCAATTGGTTTTCTGCTTAGGTTCAGTCACTCTCAGCTCAGTCACTTGTGATTTTAGTAACTCTAAAGGATTCCTTTTGCATGAACTTTTCCAGCCTTCCCTTGAGTGAACAAAAATTTCTAGCACTGGCACTGTCCTTTAGTCTTACAACTGTAACATCCATTGCAGGAAGTACCACCTCCTTTGGTTTGCAATTCCTGTACTGGGAGACTTGGCAGAGTCAGACTCTGGCTACTCCATTTGTGCCTCTTGTGCTTTAGTGAATTCCTATCTTATATACCCTTGGTTGTCTTTTTCACAGACTGATTGTCTTTCTATCCAAGTTGTAGACTAGTTTTGCCTACATTGAAGCCATTTTTTCAGATTCATGACCAGGTTGTCTGGCACCAGAAGTCACAAGGTTGCCTCAGAATCGTATCATTGATGTTTTAAAGTATATTTTATGGCCTTGAAAGAGAAGCTTGAATGCAATTGCTGAAATGAAGCCCTCTGAACAGGGAAGGAGAGGCATTTTGAGATGTAGGAGCAACTGCATGCACCTCACTGGAGAGTTCTGGAAGTTGCGGGGCTTCCCAGCATCTCAAACAACATGGAAGCAGAAAACACCAGGCAGAGACATTTCCAGGTGAGCTGGAGCCTCACTGATGGACTTGGTGTCAGGGTCTCCGGGTGTTACCTTTGCAGAAAGAGGGAGAGACTCACTCTAGAGCTAAGAATAAGCACTGCTGCTCTGCCTTGGATTTTCCTGCAGTATAAAAGGGGGACCTCTGCCATCATCCTCATTGTTTGAGCACTTGAGGAGGCTCTTGCTTTGTTATCTGAGGAAAAACAGAGGTTCCTTGTTAGATACTGTGACTAGTGCTCTAAATTGTCATACATCAATGGCTGTCTCAGTTAGCAAAGGATGCAGTGTCACACTGCACATTAACTCTATGGAGTCATGGCTTTCACTCAGGGTCTTAAGTTTTGGGGCGAGTTTTTTGTCTTTCCTGTCACCAGTCTGTGGATTTTACTTCAGTTCTGTGGTGTTTCAATAATATTTTGCACACCGTCTTTTTCAAGTGTGTGCCTTTGCACGCTTGAAACAGTAGACGTGTCCTTAAAGGCAGAGAATGACTGCAAAATTCCAAAGAATTTATTTCCATGAAACTTCAGGGATTAGTTGCTAAGTTTAGTCAGTGCACCTTCTAGGACTGACCCTCAATGCTGATTTTCATCCCTCTTTTTAACTGTCCTGTAATATTTTGTTTTTCTCCTCAGAAGTGACATATTAATAGGAGGAAAAAAATCCCTAAATGCCGTCTTTAATTCCTCCCTGGTTTTTCTTCCCTGAAAATCATGTCTATAGCTTTTTTGCCTTCTGCTTGCACAGTCCACTGAGCAATAACACAAGTCGTTTTTTATTCCCAAGTGGGAAGGCAGAGCTGGAACTCTGAGTCTTGCTGAGGTCTGAGAAAGGAGGTTTCTTTTACAACTTGCAGATAAAAACCTGCTACAATGAAATACAAAAGAGTTTTCAAATAGTGAGAATGTGTGTTCTGTGCTGTGATCTGCTGCTAATGCACAGCAGTTTCCCAAAACAGGGTGCAACACAGGTGGGGCGCTACTTTGTAATTGTGTGCGGCGTTGTTTGTGGGGAGGAAAGGAATACACAGGAATCCCTTCTCCCCTTGCTTTATGGCTTGAATGAGGTTGTGCCTTTTAGGAAAGAAGCCACACACCTCTCCAGCTGGTTGGCAGCCTCTCTGCCTTTCTGCTGTAGCCCTGCAGCAAATCTTGCTGACCTACCTGGGGGACTGTGAATGCCAGGCTGAGGCAGGAGAGCTGAAATTGTTGAGCCTCGCCAGGCAAGAGCTGTGTGTCACAGCTCACGTTTCCTGGTGTGTGCATCACACTGGAAAATGCTACTTCTCTCTCCTTGTGTGAGGTCACTGTAATAACAGACACATTGTTGTTGAGCTACAGAAGTTGGTGTGGTTCCATTTATCTAAATATTGAAAGTCTGAGAGGTCGCTGATGTGGTAAATTCTTTGCAAGCTTTTGCAGTTCTAAACACATGACCCTCTGCTGTCTCTAACATTGTTCTGCCATTGGCAGACTTTCCATTACATAATGTTGACCCATATTTGTGATATGTGACATTTTTTGCTAACCACTGTCAGGGATAATCTGTCACAGAATAAACTTTCTGATTATATGCTGAGACTCTGTCATCCTTTAGCACAAACATAACTTGTGCCTCAGACAATGATATTCCTTGTTAAGACAAGCAGAGTATAGTTCTCTCAGGTGAGAAAAACACCATGAGAGCATTGTGTGCTCTGAGACTGAAATACCTAGGACTAAATTCATTGCCAAGTGATTGCATGGAATCACATCTGGGAGTAATTTGAGCTTTAAAAAAATGTTGATCCCTTGCCCAGGTGATGGGAGTAGCAATGGGCTGAAGGAAGCATGCAGTCTGAACTGTGACTCTGCAAAATACTGTGTCGGGCAGGCCTAGCTTTAGAAAAGAGGAACTGTGGAAAAGGTTTCTCTGCTCTACACTTACACTGAACTCTGCTGGTATTTGGAGAGTTAATCAGTCTTTTCTTAAAAAAAAAATTGTAATGGTGTGGGGAAAGAAATAGATGTAGCTCAGAGAGGGGTTATTGCTACAAGGTAGCTGAGAAATGAGAGGCCTTTGAGGAATGGGAACACCCTCAAAGCTGTCCGCTTTCAAAGAGCGATGCAAAATCCATCCGTTCTTAAAAACCTGATTTCAGATGCATAGAATAAGAAGTAGAGGAGAGAGAGGTGTATCAAATAGAGGAAGAGAGAATAATTTGGGAATTCTCTCAGTATTCAAGAACAGTGTCTGTTTCAAATGGACTTTATATAATGCTATAGCAAAGAAGTAACAAGATTTTGTGAGCTGAAGTGTCTGCCACTTTGTGGAAGGGAATGAATGTGGAACATGAGGCTGAGAGGCTAAATACACCATCTTCAGAGACAGAAATTTTCCAGCCTTACGTAGGAGATGCCTGTGTGCTTGGAACAGTTGCAATATCAAGGAGAAAGGTTTTCCTTCAGTGCAGGGAATTAATGCTTGTCAGAGATAAAATTAAAACCTGATGAATGCAGTCTCACCCACTTTAATTTCTTCCCTTTCTGATTCTGTATTTGTCCTCATTCTGTCTGTGTATTCATTCATATATTCCTCTCCCTTCCCACCTCCCCATTGACTCACACTCTCCTTTCCTGTTATTACTTCCTTTCCATTTCTCTTCCTTTAGATTCCCTTCCCACTCATTCCATTTCTCCTCTGTCTGACCCCTCTGCACACATTTTCCATCATGATGAAAAACATTAGAGAAATAAAGAGCAGGGGAAAAAAAGAAAAGATGAACAAGAAGTGCGTTTGGGGGGGAGTGTATAAAGAGTACACAGTCCCAGAAGGGTGCTGGGTGCTGAGCACTGCTCTTTCTGCCCAGAATGTACTACAGATTTTTGAAGGTGTCAGAGGAATCCAGGCTCCTAAAACCTATTCCTTGCTTCTAGGCTGCAGCACTTGGCAGTGGCTTCGTGAAAGGCAACACCAGAGTTCATTTTCTGAGATCAGTGTCCCTGGAAACCATCACAAAGAATGGAAGGATCCCAAACTCCAGTGTTAGTAGAATGACAGACATCTAGCTGTGCATGGGGCTTGCTATTGTGCCAGATCAGTGAGGACTGGGAGGACACTGGGTGGTCTTGGGACTGCAGAAAGAGAAATAGCAGCTTTAGGGACCCTCTGGACTTGCTGTCATGCAATGCTGACCAACAAACATCACAGCTTCAATCTTGGTGGGAGCCTGCGTGCAATGAACTGCTGTTTCTCAAAGGAACCAGTGTTGATATCTCATGATCAATGGCTAAGCGGTGTCAGTTTTGGTTTGGTGCGTTGACAGACTGGTGCCAGGAACAGTACACACTGTTGTACTGTGTGGTAGGAAATGGGCTCAAACCACTTTGTCTGGAAACTGGTGGTTTCACATCCCAGCACAGTGAGCTTGATCCCAAAGTCACTCTGTGACCTGGAGAAAGCAGTGCACTCCTGCAGCCCCTGAGGCCCACAGGCTGCTCCTTTGTCCAGCCTGCAGGCCTGTGGTGGGGAGGGAGCTGAGCTGTCACACCTGATGATGGCACAGTGCTACACAAGTTTAATTTATTATCCTATTACTCTTTAAACTTTCTCCTTTTCTGGCTCCGTTCTTGTTCCTGAAGATGGGAACTGATGAAAAATCTTGATAGGAATGGCACCGCTACCATACGGATTATTTCTTCTTCCCACAAAAAGGGCAGGTGGGAAGTGTGCAGGGCAGAGAGCCAGAAATGGCTCATTTCCATACCCTCTCTTGTAATCAATAACCTTCTGCCAGCTTTTCTAGGTTTATCAATCTAAAACCGGCTAATATTTCTTTCTGCCAATTCTTGCATAATCGAAGGATCAGAGTGGACGGCAGAGCCCTTGCTGTTGGGTGTGATTGCACACAGCGGTCATGGTGGGCTGTGCGCTTAGGGAAGGGGAAGTCGCTAACGCTGGCTTGGGGGTGGCTTCGCCTTGGGCGACTCGGTCGGGTTGTGGAGTAGCCTCGAAACAAACCACGCCGCGGCGGTGGGCAGCTGTGCTCGAGGCAGGCCGGCTGGAACCCGGACCGGCCGTTCGCAGGGCCTGACCCGGAGGGGTTGGACTCCCCGGGAGCTTCCCGTGGAGGCGCGGCCGCCGTTACATAAGGAGCGGAGGGGGAAGGGACGGTTGCGAGGCGTCTGCCGCGGCCCCTTTAAACGCGGATCCCGGGGCGCGCCGGGCGCCCGCCTCGCTGCTGCCCCCTCCCCGGCTCGCTGCGGTGACAAATCCGCTCCTCGCCCGCCTCCTCCGCCGAGCGCTCGCAGCCGAGCCGGGCGGCGCCGGGAAGCGCTGCCGCGCGGCTCTGCACCGGAGCCGGCCAGCCCCAGCCCCAGCGCCCGGCCAAGCCACAGCAGGCAGCGGCGAGGGGCGCGATGGAGGCTCCGCGCCTGGCGCACACCATGAGCAGCCCCACGAGCCCCTGCGAGGAGGTGATCAAGAACCTCAGCCTGGAGGCGATTCAGCTCTGCGATAGGGACGGTAAGCCCGGGCTCGGCGCGGCTAATCCCTGCAGACGTAAGATGCTGCTGCCCTCATGGATGCTAATGCAAATTAATCCGCGCGTGGTATGGTCCTTTGTTATCCCCCATGAATTTGTAGGTGCAAGTGTTCCCCACCCCTGCCGCCGCTGCCGCCACCCTCTTGCCATTGAGAACAAAAGAAGAAGAGAATGTTGCACCTTGCTGGAGGGAAGGGAGGGAAAACCGCCGCTCCCTAAGCCGTGCCTGGCGTTGCGGTGCGATTACCCCGGGCAAGCCTGATGCACAACCCTGCCCCTGCCAGGAATGGACGCTGTGGCTTGTTCTGGGAGAGGCAGCAACGAGAGCCAGAGCCCGAGCTGCGGAGAGTCCGGAGCTAGGCATGGGGTAGTGGCCCTGGTGGGGTTTTGTTGCCCGTGGTCCCCGAAGTCCTTTGTATTACAGGGCAGTTCCCGTGCTTCAGATGGACGGGTGGATGTGCCGGCTGGCGTGGGCAAGCGGCCAGACTTGTTGCCGGTCCCTCGTGAGAGGCGTGAGGCGGCGAGCGAACCGAGCCTGGGGCTCGCAAGGTGGGGCGCGGGGGCAGGCGGAAAGGGAGGCGGTTCAGCACCGCGGACAGCACCGCGCCGACGGGCCCGGCTGCGCCGAGCCGCGCTCCCGCCGCGCTCCCGCCACGCTCCCGCCGCGCCGCGCCTGGCGCCTGCACCGCCGCCGGAGACCGCAGTGCCCTGGGGACAGCGGCTGTCAGTCCGTCCGCCCGTCTCTTCCCCGGCAGGCAGATGAAGTTTGGTTTCTGAGTAGCAGGTGCGGGTGTTAAAGGTTGTCTGTGTTGAAGCAAGCAGATAAATGTCAGGTGGTGACGAGGGACAGCCAAAACAAGTGTACGTGCTCGAAGCGACGCTGAAGGCTGGCTAGGGGAGAAGAGAGACATGTCGTTTGTACACAACTGTGACTGACAAAACTAAACAGACTCACTGGCTGTCAAACAATGAACTAATATTTTTTCGTAGAGTGGCATATAATTTGTTCTCACATACCAGATAATTTCTATCTTGTCATTTCACATCGAATTATTAAAAATAACTTCTCATTTTTGGATGCAAAATGTGCTTTGGCATTTATATTACATAGTAAATGTACCAAGGCATGGAGATACTGTATCAGTGATTGGTACAGCTGAATTAGTGAAACTATTTCCTTATGGTGAGTGCATTTTTGGAGCATAACTGTTAAAGCTGGTGGCTATAGAGGGAGTCAGGTCAGTTTTCTCTTTTATTTTTTACAAATTGGGATTAAATACTTCACTTTTTTGACCAAGGCAGACTCTAACATTTAAAAAGCTGATTTTTTTTGTAAGCTCTTTTTTTTTTCTTGTAATATTAAAAAAATATAATGCATTGAAAAGTCTCAGATATTTTTTTTATCAGTATCAGTTTTTTATCAGTATCTTTTTAATAGCTATATTAGAAATTCTTTTTTTTTTCTTTTAATGTTGGAATTAAGATATATGCACTTTCATCCATTGATGCCTTACTCACTGCCACAGGAAGCTGAATTATGTTTGTAGTAGTGGAGATTACACTGGGTTTTTTTGTGTTAAAACACTTTTTCACATATATTCCTTTTAATTAATAGTAGATATAATTAAATTCGATAAATTGTGCAATCTTTCATATCTGTGTACCCTAAGCAATTGTAGTGAAGTATTCCATGTTAATCATGACAAACTCTATTTGGATCAACATACAGTAGTGAAGGACTGCTTGATTCCTATGGATTAATGTCACACAGACAAGCAAATGGAAGCATGTAGTATTTTTCATTTCAGTTCTTTTTTAATTAGGCTTCACTGGAAAGCAACAACTTTCCTGTAGATGTGGCTTTGCAAACTAACCTTCACCAAGCAAGCTGCCATCATTCAGGGCCATTGCTTCCTCAGTAGGTGGCTGAATTTCCAAAGGAAGTGCCTGTACTGAGGATGGCAGTGAGACAACTCAGTGCCTCGGCTGGCACAGGGCTGCTCTTGAGCATACTCTGGTATTTCCTACAGGTGGCACTTATGCATCAAAAAGCTCATTTTAATGGAAACACAAAACAAGGAAGCAAAGGTTAAGGCATTCATCTTTGAGATAAGTGTACAAATGTACACACCATACATTTAGATCCCTGAGTGTGTGCATGGGTACATTTGCATTATAAATACTTGCAATTTATTTTAGGGTATCTTTGTTGGAACGGGTGGTGTTCTTAAGGTGATTGGCATCACTGAGGTTCAACAAGGTATTGTGATAAGTAGCAATGTATTACACACAGTAAATTATAATTATGCTAGATTTTCATGTCCTGAAAGTGTCCTTGGTCTTTAACCTGTAGTAACTGTAAAGAAAGCCAGAGAAACCATAACATTATACATCCAACTATGACAAATTCTGCAATGCACTTAGTTGGAATTGCAAGCACTGCTGCAGTAAAAACATAAGCTGTAATGGAAAATTTATGTAGATAGCAAAATGTTTTTCTTGTTTTCTAAGATGAGAGGGTTAATACTGAGATGTTTTGTATTCAGCCAACTGGGTGAATGTATATACAGGAGCTACAAATCTAGAAATTGGAGTAAGCAATTAATAATATCATGACAGTTCATCTATTTTTGGATTTTTTTCTGAGTTTCTTTCAGTGTTGTTTTTGCAGGCATTGTCTTCTCTCTTAATGAATCAGAGCAATTTAAAAACTTACAAATGTTAAATAAGATAATAAATATATTCACTTTGGAATTGTTTTTTTAGATGAAAACTCCTGATAAGATTTGGTTCAAAGAGAATGAAACAAACATTATAAAGCCAGTTATGAGCTGTTATTTTCAAAGGCATTTTGCATTATTTGCTCTTCTTCTTTCACATGGATCTAATAGCACAGCTCAGTCTGATGCACAGTCTAGCGTGTAGTTCCTCAGCACTCTTTTGAACTCACTCTGTGTATAGGAAAAAGTGTAGCATTTGTTATTTTTCTTTGCCATATTTGAACATTGTAGCCATAGTTCTGTAAGGCCGGGAATGATTATTTAATCAGTGCAGAACATTCTGGTGACCTTTCTATGAAATTTGTATTAGCCTTACCTGGGGATTTAAACCTTGAGCATATGAACCCAGTCTTTTACATCATGAGCTCGCCAATGCTATGGAAATACAGCTGATGTCAGAAAACCAGAAGTCTTGGAAATAACCAAGCTTTTCACAGGCTTGGTAGAACAATCTTCGATGTCAGCAGGTGAATTTCCCGAAGCTGCTCCGTGGCTGTGCTGTGCTCCCCCTACAGATGATGCACTGTGGCTGTGTGTCCCGCCAGGCCGAGAGTGGTGATGCCGTCATCCACTCCCCCGCCCTTGGCTGGCACAGGCAGAGGGAAAGCAGAAGGCACCTATCGAAACGACACCTGTCAAAATGCAGAAAGGAGAAGAGCAGAGAAACAAACCTCCAAAGAGGATGCTGGAGCTTGGGGCACACAGACGAGGGAGTCAGGCAAGAAAACTGGCCCTGGAGGTGCTCTCAGACTAGAGGCAGTGACAGTCAAAGGCAGAAGAACAGGAAAGGCTTGCAAGATAGGGATTAGGTTAAACGGGAATTGAACAAAATAACTCTGAATGAGAATGGGAAAAGAAGATAAAGGAGCAAGGAAGGAAGTTCAGGCATCATGCCCAGGGAAGTAAAGCTGGGGGGAGGGGGTGAAAGTGGGGGCATGTTCACCCAGATTAGATTAATTTGAAGAATGAGGAAGTACAGGAGGGGGGTTTCTGGGCAGTTTGGACCACAGAGCTCAGGAGTAAAGGAATGGAACTAGGACTTGCTGAGCAGAGAGACTGGGACTGAAAGGACAGCCTTAGGAATGAGGAAAAGGAGAAAAGGAGTTTTGAAGTGTGACTGGGAAGAAGGGGGGCAGGAACAAGTTCAAGGAGCAGGGCAGAAGAGGCCCTGCTTTGGTGTGACTGCCAGAGAAGGGTCAATATGTATCAGTGCATGGCATCTTCCAAAGCCACACATGACCCCAGGATGACAAATTCTCCTTGTTCATTTGCCAGCAGAGAAGGGTATCAAGGAGCACTCAGAGTCAATGGCTGCAGCTGACTTCTGTGAGAGGAGGACTTTCAAAAAAACAGCTTTGAAGAGAACATCAACCACGTTAAACAACTTTCCTGTGCCTCAGTTTTCCATGTGTAAAATGGAAGCATATTGCTGCCTCCCCTCACAGCAATGTTTTCAAAATAAACTAATGAATGTTTGTTAATCAGATGCTGTAGTAGCATGGAAAACCCATGAGGTGCATGGAAAAAGCCATGATGAAATTAATAATTTTGTCTTCAGAGAAGAATAGGAATAATGTGTAGCAAATAAGTCGTGGGACTACACACTGAACAAAAAGCAAATAGCTGTTACAAGAAAAGTAGTTCATTATGTATGCACTATTCATTATGTATGCTGAATGAATCAAAATTTATGTGGAAAAATTAGTACGTAATCATACGGTTAAAGGCTATATCATAATCTAAACAAAGTGTCCAATTTAAGGTTATTCAAGTATGCTTCATTCTGGTATTTTCTAAGCATTGATGGCTTGAACTATACAATTGCACTAATGTGCTTTTAAACTTTTTTCTGCCTTCATGTATATGAAGATAGTATTTATGCATCAGGATCAGAGCTGGAACTGGCATCTTGGCCAGTTTCAATCAATTTCATCACCTTCCAAATACTTGGCACCATCACAACTGTTTAGTCTACCAGGCTTGTGTAAAAACATTACATCATATAAGCAAAGATGTCATTTCTGGTTTATGTAAACAGCTTGCATCTTTGACTTTTCATGTTGTTTGAGCATGGCTTGTGTTTTCTAATTTATTGCAGGAGTTTATTATCTTGCTGGATTTATTGGAGGATTTGGAAATATTTTTCTGGAGTTCATTAACTGGGGTTTTCATTGCCATATTGTGTACACACTCACCTTTCAAACAGAAGGGACAAAATGGCATCATCCAGTCTCTGGATGCAATCTTCAAATCCCCTTTTTGGCATTTTGGAGCAGTATCACTGTATTTCTGAAATGTCATCATGTATGTCTGAGAGATGGGAAAAAGTCAAATACCTAGGTAGACTCTCACATGAGGGACAACTGAGAGATCCAGATTTCACAGTAATTCTTAGTGTCCTGAATCTCTATTGTTGAATAGTTGTTTGGTTTTTTTAAAAACGATGACGCTTCTGAGCACCATTCATATTTTCTGTATCCAGCACAATAGCGAACTGCTTGTATTCGTGGTATCTTGATAGGACACAAAATTCAGAGTTATGCTTACTGTTGGTTTGTTCCTCTTCCCAGCTGCAAATTTAGATATTCAAATTCACTCTCTCCAAAATGCAAACCGTATCACTTTTCTAGGGTTTGAGTGGTGGAATGGCCAACTAAGAAATATATTTCTTCCATGAAATTATGTCTAACCCGGTTGAACTTGAACATTGTGATTTTTTAATATTGTTTGTTTGTGTTTTTATGACAAGTGATAATGCTGCTTCAGGTAGGAGTTAAAATCTAGTGCATCACTTCAAAAGCTCTCTTGCTGCAAAGAAAATACTAATTACTGTTTTAGCTTTACATTCCTGCCAGAGACTAAGATTTCACACATTCCTTATTGTTAGAACAGAAAAACACTAAATGGAGCTGAGAAACAACTCTTCATGAATGACCTTTAGAGTTGTGGAAGAGAAGAAAACTAATGATTTGCCTATTTCTTCCACTTCAGCAAGTATTTCATCCTGTCTTGGTTTATATCATAAGTAATGATGCTACTAAGTAGCAAGGCTGCGCTGGAAACTGGCTATTCAACATCCTGGTGTCAAGAAATGTAGTCATCCAAATTATTCCTTTATATTAATGAATTTTTAGGGTTATTTTCCTTATTTCTTCTTTCTTATCTTCTTTTGGAGCTTTATGATGCCCAAATCTGTGTAATTGATTATGAGCTATTTTGTCTGGAAATGACCAAGTTATATATTATTAGCTATTTATATTTCGCCTGCCATTCCATTTCTGCACCTTTTCATTCAATTATTCTTTACTGTAACTCACCAAGATCCTTTATAAAGCTACTGAAATTCTTGATGTGTAATTATGCTAGATTCACCTACAGAATCACTGTTCTTTCCCAGTGCTGATATTGCTGGGTTGAAACTCAAACATATAATATAGCTTTTGTAGTTAATTTCTAGTCAATTTTATACTTAAAGCATTTTAATCATCGTCTCCTGTGTATGTTCCTTCTTCTTTGTGTTTGTTTCAGTTTAGCATTCCCAGATGCATTCTTTTATTTATTCTGTAACAGAATCTATTGTAGCATTTCCTGCCTATGCTTCTAAGCCATCTTGTGCTTGCAGCTCCTTCTGTTTAATGTTGCCTGCAATACAAAAGTGTGATCTCTCTTTAGATCATTCACAAAGACACAAAGCCTGGAACCAGCCACAGGCTCTATGGTAGCCCAGTGGACACGTGAGCTCCTTACTTGTTTTTCCATGTCAGTCTCACCTCTGCCAGCCCTGGTTCAGCCTCGCAGGTCAGTAGTTCTCAGTCAGTACAATGGCAGGAGGAATCATTTAGGGAGAGAAATTCTAACCCCTCCAGCATCTGAGAAGCAGTTCCCTAGATGATGCAGCCAAGCCCACCCCTCACTTAAAATTTCATGTATCTTCTGCAAATCTCAAAGACTAAGCTCTTTTTATTGAGGAAGAGTTGAGCCATTATGATCTAATTTGTCTCTTTCATCTTAAACTAGATTTTTCTATTTTACTAGCAATTTTCTTCTCAGCCTACTAATCTGGTGGCTCTACCATCTCTTCTCTTGTAAGGAGTGTTCTGAGCTCATGTTTCCAAATTCACGCTTTACCCTGCCCTTCTGTCCATATGAACAAGGCCAGAGTACACCCCGAAGGCCAATTCAGTCTTTCCAACAGCTTTCCAGTGAGGTTCCTGGTCCCAGAGCCATAGCTTCTAGAACAGGCAGAGCATCCCTTCTGTCATGTAAGGTGTGTTGAGGAGAGACTCTATCATATTCTTATTTAGAGTTCTCTAGTATTTCAACATTGATTTTTGAATGGGTTCCGGTCAGGCGTTGTTGTGTTCTGTTGTCTCCAAAGCCTTGCTGAAGCCTGTCTTCCTGACCTTGGTTTTTCATTCTGGGACTTCTCTGCCTGATTAGTTTTCCATTTTTTCCCCTAAAATCTGGAAACATCTCCTCCTTAACCCATTCCTTGTCATTTCCTCCATCTTTTATTGTTCATTGCTTCCAAACAGCAGGTTTGAAGGCTCTGCCTTTTCTGAATAAGGTAATTTTCAGTCCCCTTTGTGCTGCTGAAGTAGTGGCGGTATCTTCCACCCGAACTGAATGTTTAAAAATCCTCCCAGCCTGAGTTTTTCTTAGACCACTCAGGACAGTAGGTACATCATCTGTTCTTCCAGCATACGTGGCCTTTTGTGCTTTTTGTGACCTGAAGGTTATATTTAATTCTGGCTGAACACAGCCCACAGGCTTAAACTATGTCTTCTGCTCTCTTTTGACAGAATATTTAAGCATTTTTCTTGCAGACCACTTTCTTCAAAAATTTGTAAACATATCTGGAGAAATAGTACTAACACTGTCAGTACAGGATATGTGTATAAAATATGTCAGTGCTTTAGAAAAGTATGAACAAAAAACAATGTTTAGGCAGTTAGAAACTCTGTAAAGAAAACTCTGCTCCAGGACCACTTTGTGTGATTTCCTCACTAGAGTTTGTTCCGCAGTGGAGCATTCTTTATTTGACCTTGAAATTTTTGCCTTCAGCACAGAAGATTTGGTTAGAATTCATCGTAGCATTTGTAACTGAATCAGTTTTCACAGTGGTGTTTGTAGTTGAATCATTAGTCAGTTTTGTTTTATTGTTCTCAGAGTGCTCTTGTTCTATTTCTGCTTGAATGAACAAGGTGTTTTGCATGGGTGTTTCCAAAAGCAATGATTAGCCGTACTGTTTTCATAACCTAACAAGTGTTTGTCTGACTCTTGACAGGTGTAGCTGCTGCCAAGAATGGGAAGCCTTTAAACTAGTTTGGTGTTGCTCTTTCATTCCTGCAGAGTGACAGAAAGTATTATCAGGGCTGCACTCTTAGTTCCAAGTGTGGAGTGGAGTCTGGAGTTTATTTCTTTGATATTGGAGACAGTCATTCCCAGCTGGCAGCTCTAGGAGAAGCACATTTGAAGGAATTGCCATATTAAGCTTTGTATATCCAAGCACTCTTGTTAGGAGAATTCTTGGGTTTGCAATGACCAGAAACATCCCATAAATTTCTTTCCTGAGCTGTTCCATTGGCTTCAGCAAGACTTGGTGTAAAACCTGATTTGCATTCATAATGTGGCATGATTAAGATCTTACAAGTGCTGTATTTTCCTAGTCTTTGGTGTGTGTTCTATCTTATTTCATACACATAGGCATCTCATTTGGAATTTTTCTCTATAAGTTGAAGTTTGTCTAGATTTAATCTTTTTTTATAAGATAGATTTATGTATTTTTTAATGTATTTAACCTGTATTTATAATCTACATTTAACTTTTGGCTAGAAATAACATTTTTAAAAGATTATTCTGAGCATTTTTTTACAGTTCACTTCTATGTGTACTCATAGTTGAAAACGTTTGGACTTCAAAATAAGCAGGATAAAAAGATGTTAAAAGGCTCTTTCAGTCTTGGCCAGCTGTAAGTCCTAGTGTACAAGTATCTGTGGAGTGACTCATGCTGTGTTGTTCTTTTTAATGCAACTTATGTAAAGGGAAATATATAAAGGAAGGGATAAAATTAAAAACAGGACATGCAGCAGTTGTATTTTTTAATGCTACTGAGGTCCATCTCCCATGTGATGACTATGCACTTACACATTCATTATGAAGTTTATGCTGGTAAACGTGACTTTCAGAGCGCTAATGTTTCTGATGAACTTCTAGCCTTTAGATTTGCAGTGTAATTCCAAGACATATCTCTAATCACAGGAACTGAAAATCCCCTCAGGCTGCTCACTGATTCCAGTAGATCACAGGGAAGTTATGGCCCTCTTGTGTGGAACATACTGGAATTTTAGGCAGCATTACCTGTGCTTTGATGACACAGCTACCACCTTACCACCATGAAAGGACAGGTTTGGGCAGTAGGACTTCTCATGCCATTTATTGTGATTGTCTCACCTCTGCCCATGTGTAGAGATTGCTTTCTTTCCCCCATAGATGGAGGCACCTGAAACTCCAGGTACAATTCTTTGTTTCCCCTGTCTGTGAACAGCTCTGTGCCATGCTTTGGGACCCCGACACAAAGAATGTGTCACTTTTGTACTTCTCTTTGTCACTGTTTAGGTAGCATGGAATTCTTAAATCATACTTGATATCCAGGGATGTGAGTAGAGCAGCCTTCCTAGAGCATGAGAGTTTAATTTCAGGTTTGTGACACATCAGGTAGCCAGGTGGCCCAGCATGACTTGTGTGGTAGGAACATATCTAGCACTCTGTGCTTTCTCATCACTGGACAAGTGCAGGGGAGACAGAACCATAATCTCCATGTACAGTGATGCTCCTTTTTCTATTTTTGTATATTCTGTAATGCTCAGCTGGTTTCTGTGTTGCTTCCTTGAGCAGACCATCAGGGAGCCGGAGCCCCCTAGGCTGCCTGGTGGGGCTGTCAGCCCTGGTGCAAGCGTGCAGTGCTGGAGATGGAAGGCAGAGAGGGAAACTAAACCCTTCAGTGTATCTCAGTATGCTTATTAGATTAGCTGATATAGTAGGGAGTGGGAACTGGAAGGCATTCCTTGAGATGCTTTTAAATGCTCTAGATCCAAGAGATGAAAAACGAATCTAAATATGAATTCTTTTTAAGCACCATACTCAAGGGGACTTGTTTGGCATTGTGAATTTATAGAAGGTTGTGCAGCTATTCCTCTATAGCGAATCACTTTTTGTCTTGTCATGATCATGATTGGTGCCATTGTTTCAGTCCAATGGCTGTTGATAGCCTGCATAATAAGACTACAGAAAAATATGTAATGGGAACTATTGTAAGTATCCAACTGAGCTGTGCTTTTTTTAAAAAGCAATTTGAGAGTTTTTGAGGACCATGGATTTGAATCTGATGTTTTTAGAATTGTTTTAGGTTTCTTTTAATTTAATTACATCAAAACTTCACTTTGAGTTTTCTCCTCTTCATTAGACAATTTTCATTAAGTAACCTACAGGAGAGGTCTGTCACAAATGCCATCAGGACAGGAAGCTGATGAGCTACATCTGAGACTTTTAACAAATATGCATAGTCAGTATGCTATAGCATGTCTGAGTGAGGGGGGAATTCCAATGTGGTGACGACTCTGCTGAATAATTTCTTTTGACTACAATATTCATTACTGTGTCATCATTATATTGTAGTAACAGTGAAAAGCTTTATTTCATTGTAGCCTTCCTCTTGAAGAGGACTCCTTGAGCAGGATCCTCTCATTTCTGCATGCTTGCCTGCCTTAAAGAAACTAGCAGCAACCTAAGTTATCCGTAAGCTCTCTGCTCTTGTCAGAGGTTTAAAAGTTAGGAACAGTCAACCAGTGGCAGGCCTACATCTAAAGGCCTTGACAGTGTTTGGTTTCCCTAGGAAACCAGCCAAAAATAAAACAGAATTTCTCCTGCCAAAAAAAAAAAATAAAAGGACTCTCAAAACCCCTATATCCTTTATTTGTCAGGGCCTGAGAGAAAGTCTGAAACAGGCATACAACTCTGAAACGTGCATGCAATTTAAATGCAAAATAAAACAGTACAAGTTACAAAGCAGAATTTCCTGAACTATTGTGAATATGTAATACATTTCAAGTCACAGCTAAAAAGCACAAACTGGTGTAAACCAGAGCCAAATCCCATTCCTTACAAGAGATGCGTGTGAAAAGCACACAGCAACTGCCAGTGCTCTGAAGTAAAGAAATGCTCATTCATGCTGCAGACTGCCAGGGTATCCAGAGAGTTACAAAAGCCCACTCATGCTGGGCACCCTACTTTCTCAAGGAAAATGCTTAGTAAAACTATGTTCCCCAGCCTTGAGTTCTCTCTGCTGCCCTTCAAGTGATGAGTTTTGCCTTTATGTCTGGGCTTCCCTTTGTTGAAAGGAAATGGATTTTAAACGAAAAAATCCTTGTGTGATCAAGGCACTTGCAGTTTCAGGGAAGCTGGCAGGTCACATTAAAGCTCATGTGAATACAAGGCTGCCTCATCTTGCTAGATTTGTACTCACATGACTTAACTTGAAGTAGAGAACACATTTTTGGTTTAGATGAAGACACAGCTGCAATAAATGGCACAAGTTGCTGCCAGCCAAAGAATGAGGTAAACCAGTATGAATGAGGTTCATAGTAATAAACTAAAATGCGACTGGTTGTCTCTCTCCGTTGTTAGTGACATGTGGAAGCACAAATCATGGAAGGCCACTCACTTCTCTAATACACAGTTAATATTAAAAGCAGTGGGAAACTAAGGGCAATGCTTTGCCTCAATTACACTGTTAGATGAAGAGCACTGGAGCAATTAGGCCAGTGACCCAGAGTAGTGCAACTTGGATCGGAATCTGGCCCCAAGCAACTTGTCTGAGGTCATACAGTCAGTGCCTTCATCTACGAGATCTGTTTTCTTTTGTTGTTAGTCCTGGAGTCATAGGCAGTTCCACAGTCTCGGATGCAGCTGCACATTTTATTCACCAGAAGAGACAAACCTCATGCCATTAAAAGCTTTGTGTCCCTTCCTGCTCCAGGATCTGCCCCTTTAGGAATCAACGGGGCAGGAGTCTGCTGAAAAATTTTACTCCCGGTTTTCAGCAGAACAGCACTGAGATAGCATCCTGACAAAAATACACCACGAAATGGGCCTGAGTGCAGTCTGAAGTATGGTCAGAATCTGTGGTAGGTTGTGCAAAACCAGCACAGAATTTCACACTGCATAGATAATAATAGAGACCTGATAACACAGACTTCTGCTAAATGAATGAAGTGCATGTGATAGGTTCATCTGGGAGAGATTTTATAGTGGTTTCTGACATACTTGCTTTCTAAGTCTGGAATTCTGTAGAACTGAAGTTATGCATTATACTCAAATTCTAGTATATATAAGGGCTGTAAAGTTCATTTTAGTTTTTAAATGGCATTTAAATTAAGCAAGATGGTGGTTTAGAGCCTTTACATCCCTTGTTACCTTCTTTCCCTTTCAGCAACTGAGAAATAAACATTTTAATTAAAATTTGTTTTTCAAATGTGTCTTGTAGCCAACACATGCTGAGCAGAGCCACTTACCACCCATGTACTGCAAGCTTGCTGTGGTGAACAAAATGGGAGTGTTTAATTAGGAGTAAATACTGTGGTGGCTTAGTGTTTGTGGGCCTTTTTGATTTCAAGAGGACAGAATTGCCCTTGCCTGGCTTTGATGGCAGAGCCATGAAAACCAATGGCTTGCCAGTGGGAGCTGTAGTGCAGCTGGAGCTATTTTTGCCACACAGCAACTCTCATTTCACAGAAGGTCGCAGAGAAGCTTGTTTAGCTTTACATGGCAAGGTCCAGTAAAATATGAAGCCATGTTTAGTAAAAGCAGTCTGAGAACTTTGGAGGGAACCAGCTATGAATTATTTTGCATACAGGAGTCAGCGGACAGCATGAGGAGCAAGATGCTGATGGATGGTGGACACGGTTGCACTTGGTCTCAGCTTATCAGGCCAATTCAGTTTGTTTGATATTGGTATTCATGGGCCATAAAAGATGATCCCAGCACTTCTCAGCTCTCTACCCAGAAATTTGGTCAGTCCTTAGAGCATGGTATGGTCAATGGATCTCAGTAGATCTCCATATCTTAGCTACAGGGGAGAGTAGACATGATAGCCTGGATGGCAGTTTAATCTTCTAGCCCAAGTAGGATTTCAGTCTTACAGTTTTCCTGGTGCTTAGTGAAGAAAAATGTGATTTTTCATGATTATTTACAACCTTTCCGCTGCGTATTGTCATCTGAAAATAAAAGTCCTTTTTCTTATTTTCTCCATTTATTTTTAACATCATGAAAACTGAATTTTGTGTGAAGCTGTGTGTGTTTAGCTTAGCATATTACTGTGTTAACACTCCTCAACTTACTTGTAATAAAATTGCAAAAAAGAAAAGAGGAAAAATTCAGTAATAACAGCCCAACTTTGTGGGACACCAAGTATTTTATAAAGGCATAGAGACATCCAGTTTTCTTACATATATTCTTCAAAAATATCTGTAAGGATTAAGGGATACTCTAAAAAAGGTAATTATATCAACAGGGACTTGCATCTGTTTCCATTTCAGTACTCAGTCTAGGGGTTTGGCTGCTATCGACATTCTGAAAATGTGGTTTCGTGTTGAATGAGTAAGGTATAAATATTAAATACTTCCAAGATGTCAGGATATCAAATGAGAAATAAATCTTACTGAAAGAATAAGGTCAGCCTTGCCAATTTAGCCATTGATCTGATTTGCAGACAGGATTTTTGTTGTGCTTTGGGTTTGTGAAATATGTGTACATAGTTGCAATCATGTTTTCAGAATTTCTTGAGTAACTCAGCTTAGATTCCATTGATTTCAATAAGACTTTTCCATATCATTTAGGTATTTCCGAAGATGTTACTAATCATTACTTAAATTTTTGTTTGAACTACGGGTAGGTCAAAATCAAAGGAAGAATTGGTGCTGATTTAGACCATTTGCCTGATAACAACAGTGATATATCTGAATTTTCTGTATGGTAATAGCAAGAGAGGAAACAATTATTTTGAGGAATTAGTTTAATGATGCAATTAAATGCACTATTAATTTAGAATTAATTAAATTACAGTTATTAAATAATTTATCTATAATTGCAGTTAGCAAGTTATAAATTCATCCACATTCAAGCTTAAATGATCCTGAGATACTTGATCCTATCAGTGCATCCAAAAAAAAGTATTGTGGCGATAAATGATGTATTGGACACAGAAATTCAGATAAATTATTCTTGAAAATTGTATCCCTTTCAACGTATCAGTCCAAAGGATATTTCTGAGTCAGTGACATGTAGATTTCTTTGCTAAGGAGTTCTGGAATTGGCTACAGTGTAAAATGTACTTTTTATCCCCAGTTTTTTTTTCTTTTTTCTCTGGCAGAAATCTTGCAAATTGCTGTTGCATCATGAGAATCAGTCGAATTGACCAATGGAATTTAGGAAATAATTATAAAGGGTAACTCCAGCTAGCTTTTATCTTCTGTGACCCCCTTCTCTAATCTCTGAAGAGAATTACGTTCCTCCAGGGGAAAATTAAATGTGAGAGTTACCTGTAGGTACTCAGATTATCCCATCTAGGAAACTGCCTCTCTTCACTGGATACAAAGTGAGCCTGAGGAGACTCACTGCCCAAGGGTAATTTGTCAGGGGTTTTTTGTCAGTATTTTTGTCCTTCTTAGCACAGTAAAAGTATTAGGGGTTTCCAAAGTAGTCTGAAAAATTAATATATATGTATATATATGTAAATACATATATATATATATTTTGTGTACATCATATGAAAATTGTACTTAAACATCATTGCAAGTCATAGGCATAAAATCTTTTAGAGAGTAGCCTTTGCTTTTGGATTAGAAGATGCATATGTTGTATCGAAATTATGCCAGGTGTAATTCAAGATATCTATGGTCTTATCAAGGACTGAGTATTGTTGGTTCTTTCCTTGTTATGGCTTGTGCTGACATATTTAAGAAACATTTGGGTTTTATTATTAACTTCGAAGGAATACATATGGCCCAACATATCCACTGTTGAGACTCTAGTATCTATGCCAAAATTTATATTCCACAGAAATGTTCTAATGTGACTATTTAATTTCTGCTTACTAATTATAGTAACCTTCTCTGTGAAGATACACTTAATTTCCTATGGAGCATAATGTTGCATTCAGTGCCTGCTGAGAGAATGAGCTGTAATGCAAAGTCCTTCAGTTCTGATAGCACAACCATGTTCCAAAATCTGCCGCGGTACCTCTGGTTGCTGCTAGCCGTCAGGTTTGCCACACGTGCGTAGTGTATTCCCACTGGTGTTGGTGGAACACACACGTTTGAGGAAATGAAGCCCCTGAAGTCCCACCTGCTTTTGTTCAAGGGCAAATGTTCAAAGGCATCTGGGCTGGGTTGGTGTTGGAGCTGGTGGCCCAGCTCACAGCCCGTGCTGAGAGGTTTCCTGTGGGCATGCACGGCTGCAGTGCTGCACCTCGGGCCAGGAGAAACGGGAGAGCCTGCAGAGAGAGCTTCAGGCCCCTGGTGACAGCAGGCACTGAGAAACCTGGCCTGGAGAGAGCAAGACCTGCTCCCTGGGAGCTGGGAGCCTGCACATCTCTCACTGGCAGAGGCAGGAGTGAGAGATTGGGCTGCTGCTGACCTGAATCATGGCACCACTTGTAGAGTACATTCATCCTCCGTGGGAAAAGGAGGAAGAATCAAGTCCTTTGTAAGGGGCTGAGACAAATTTTTCAGCACAGAAACCAGGCAATCCAGAGATTGCTCAGTGCTTTGTTTATGGGGCCACTCTTTGGGCGGCATCCTCAGCTGAAGACGATGCCGGTACTGAAGGCACATTTGTACTCGCAGAGTCCAGTTGTGTTCTCTTTGGTTTGTGTGTGGAGTATTCCTGCTGAAGTCATTGTCCTACATTAGCAGGAAACAGATAATTTAAGCTGTTAAAACCAAGTAATAAGAGAATCTGAATGTATATGCACGTTTCAAAAACACTCAGTATATATATATTTATATGTTATAGTTAAGTAATGCTTTATTTTTGAAACTATTTTTTAAAAATTCTGGACACTGTGCATTTCTTACTAGAAAATGCACAACAGTAGTATCAGACAACAGGGAGGAAATGAGGAGAAGGTTTAGAGGGGTTTATCTCTCTAACAGGATTTCTAGGGTCAGGCGTTCTCTCTTTATCTAATTTAGGAATTAGTTTTACAAGGATACTTATTTAGAAAATATTCCTAAATATGCTTATATAAGTATAAAAATCTCTGTTGGGAGGTAGTTTGCCGGGATTCTGGGGGAGAGAGATACTTAAGAGTCTGAGACTCTTTACTCATATTTTTATACATGAAAAGAGGCACAAACAAAACATAAACATTACTTCTGTGGTTATGGATAAAAGACCGAGCTTTGAAATAGAATAGCTATCCTAGAGAAGTGCACTTACACAGCCTAACGAATAACAGCTTTGGTTTAATAATTTTTTGAATGTCGTTGCATTTGTATTTTCTCTGTGTGATTTCACAGTCTCTCTTGAACAGAGTGTTGCCGTGAACATTGAAACGTTGGTATTCAGGTTAATGATTTGCTTGGTGGGGACATATTGTCCTGGCCCTGTAAAACAATTCTATAGAGCCAGCAGTTGGGCAGGGAGCCATTCATTCCAAAGCACAGGGAAAAAGATGAGACTGTATTTTTGCTTAGTTAAATTTAAAGTAGCAGCTAATATGTAATATTATTAATCTTATTAATTCAAAGAGCCTAGCACTTCCCTGTCATTTTTGATGGTTATATGAATGAAGTTTTCTCCCTTCTATTGAATTTTTGAGGAAATTAAATACCTTCTCAGTAAATCAGAGAATTCAGTCTCAATTACAGCACATAAATATTGTCAGTCTATATCAGATTTCTGAAATTACAATATTTTACCTTTATGGATTTATAACCTATCAGCTGAATTATCAAGACAAGAAAAGGCAAAAACTTTTGTATTTCAGAAGGTGTAAGGCTTTCTCTGTTCATGTTATGGGAGTTCCTGTTTGTAAATGAGTTGTTCTCAGTTAGCATCCACATCTAATAAGAGGATTTCTTATGTCATGGTACCTGTGTGCTCTTAAGACATTGATCCCTTCTCATCAAACATTTCTACTTCAAAATACCATAGCTAATCTCTCTCATTGCATTGAAAATGTTAACTCGAGGAAACCACATTCTGATTTCCCCAATGCATGCATTTTAAAATCTGAATAAGCTGATATTTTTTTTTAAAAAATGTGATGTGTATTATAAAATTCTCTTTGGCCTTTAACGTGTTTATTACGTGTGCTATTAGTATCTATATCTGTATAAACCTGATCTTTCAGGGTCTCAGAGATTGCTTCTCATCCTCATCTACACAGATTTTGAGTTTCAGCTATCTTCCCAGAATGTATTAGGAATCTATCATTAGCTTTTAATTTTGTACTTTGTGAGTACAGTCTCGCCTTTCTTATTTCTGGCTCATGAACCCGAGTCATGTTTCCCTCATCACATTCCTAGGTTTTCATGGAGCTGACGCCTCACAGAAGTCACTGCAGGAGTTAATGCCTTGTGTGTATTCCCAGAGACAACACACCCAGCACCTGGTGCACCTCCTTCTGCATGACAGCACCCTGATGAGTGAAATTACCTCACTGTAGGGAGATATTGTGGTGACACAGAAGCAGCATCACCACGGTGCCACTGACTTTCTTCCCACTCTCTGGCTGTGGGATATCATGTGGGCTTCCCTGTGCTTTTGTCTTTCCCAGTTCATTCAGTGGCTTCTGGATGTCTCACCCACCATAAAAAAATTGCAGCAATCTAGAGGCTGCTTTGAAGTGCTTGAGCACAGACAGACGTGGTTTAGGTGAACAGAACAATCACCACTGAATCTGGGCTTTCTTTTTTGTAGCAAACCTTCAGTCCTGGGAAAAAGGCCAATGTTAGAGGTGGAGGTTCTTCAGGAGCTTGGCACGTTAGGTGTGCTTGGTTTTCTTTGTTGTCTTTATACTTCCCCTAAAATATGTGTGTTGTATCACCTAATTTTCTATCTAACCACTGCCCTACCCCTAACCCCTAGCACCATGGGTTTCCAGATCACAAAGATGTAGGAGCAACAATGTTGAGGCCCTGCCAGGATGGCCTTGGTGTGCCTTTTCCAGCCCCAGTTTTGTGAAGCTGTAGGCTCTTTGACTCTTTTGACCCTAACCCCTACTCTAACCCTAAAAATTACCTGGAGATTTTCTGCTTGATGTTTACTAAAGGCTATTTATTCACTTTAAAAGCAAAGAAATTAAAAGGAATGGGAGTGCAGATATCTGAAGATGTGCGCCAGATATTAATACCAAGAAGCGCACAGAAAATGATGCCTATTCCCAGAAGCACTTTTGCTCTTTGCCATTGGTGTTCTCCAAAATGTTTCTTTCCCTCTGTTACTTTTTGTCAGTGATCATTACTGCTTTGCACATGTCCCGAGGTTTAAACCACCTTGGCTGTTTGTATCATGGCTGACACCCTGGGTATGGAATACAGAAGCTCATTTTTAGGCAAATGATTTGCGCATTAAGGTATTGTGGATTTATGGCTTGGATTTCCTGGCTGCATGTCTGTTCAGGATGTCATAGAGTGTTCGGTGTGCTGGGGTCTCAGTCTGTCCAGCTCTCCAGCTCTGAGAACCTCAGCAGCCATGCTCCATCTTCTACTTAAACACAGAGCCTCTCTCCTGGAAGAGCCGATCATACAAAGCCTTTCCCGTGTACCTGGCAGAGCTTGCAGTCATCTTTCAAATACAAAATGCTTACAGAAGAAAGCAGTGCCATTTTCTCCCTGCTGGCTTTCTGAAATGTCATGTTGGGAAAAGCACTTACCACGTCTTTCATAGGAAGAGAAAGCTTTCAGTAATGACTGATATTTCTGAGTCTGCTGCAGCCAGTGCAGCTGTTGAAAATGTCATTGTGTATGGCACAAATAGGGGGGGCATTTTGAGCAAGACCGTGCACTAACTGATTTTGGTATTAGTTGAAACAGGAAAAAAAAAAAGCAATAGAATGTTTGAAGAATAGGCAAACTTTTGGATGTAAATACATAAAATAAAACAAAAAGAGAAAAATACTTTTATCAGTTCTTGAAGTCATCAGTAATAATACATTATTCACACTACTAGCTGGAGATCTATGAATTTTGCAGACCTTGTGATTGAATTTCACATATCTATGAGCAGAATTTTGAACAATCAGGCCAACAGTAATATTCCTGCATTGAAGTGCTGGAAAAATTCTTTGGCAGAGTATGTTGAGAGGCTGAAATGTTCCTATTGTTTTACAAGTAAAATTTTTACTTTTATTACTGCCCGAACCTGAGTTCAGTTTTTATCATTTTTATCAGTTATGATAAAAGTATAAATACTATCTTTTTCTATATTTAGATATGACTATGAATAATTCTGACAATGCATTACCTCACATCCCTGCACAAGTTTCCCATCTTCCTCATCTGGCCAGAATTTGGAAGCTTTCCTCTATTTCTCATAGAGACACTAGCTTTTTGTTTTCTCGTTTGGTTCTATCTGTCCTTATCTACGTTCAATTTTTTTTTTTTTCTGTTCTGTTTCTTTACTTCTTCTCTTACATCATATAGATTTTTTTTCCCTTTTCTATCCAGTATTTTTTTCTCAGCTTCTTGTTTGGGTTTTTTTGTTGGTTTGTTGTTGTTGTTGTTGTTTGGGTTTGTTTTGTTTTGTCTGGTTGTTTTTTTTTAATTTGTTCACTTTTGACTTGAGTCTTATGTAAGTGCAAGAACACCTAACATTTCTGAGTTCTAATGTTCACAGAATAATGAACTGTAAAGTTGCCTTGGGAGCTAAGGGGAGACCTAAATTTAGAACCAGTGATTCTTTTTGGGGTCAATGGTCATTTGTTCATCTCCCATATGTACTTAGAAAAGATCTTCCCAAGAAAACTGCAGTGTCTCAGCTGGGAAAACTGAAAGAATAAAGAACAGAAAATGAAGTTTGCTTGTGTGTCCCTTTTGCTGTGGCTCATCAAAGTGTTAATTGTTTCATTTCAAAGGAGTTGCTGGTTTAAAGATGTGTGTACATATGTGCATAGGCATCCACCATCTATAAACCTTGCAGAGATTGGCTGTGCTTCGTGCTTGAGAAATGGTTTAAGGATGAATATGATTTCTGCTTGCGTTTATGTTGCTGACAGATACGGGTAGGGCCATTATGTTAACTCTGGGCATTGCTGGCTTCTTAACTGAACCTTGGAGCACTTGAGAGCTTCAGATGGTTTGTCCTGTCAGCCTGCAAACACACACAGCAGTGATGCCAGCCACTCTGCACCCTGCCACTCTGCACCATGTTATTAGTGCTTATTCACCTCAAGAATTTCATCCCTTTCCTCTGCTTTCCATCACGGACATCCAGACTTGCATAATTGTACCCCACTGGCTCCTGAGGAGCCCCTCTGAGCCTTTGTGAAAGGCTGTTCAGGGATGTGCTTGTACTGGAGCACAACACGGTGATCAAATGGGTCCTTCACTGAACAAATCGTGCTTATTTTCTATGCAGGGAATAAATCACAGGATAGTGGGATTGCAGAGATGGAAGAGCTTCCCGTCCCACACAACATCAAAATCAGTAACATCACGTGTGATTCCTTCAAGATTTCTTGGGACATGGATTCTAAATCCAAGGATCGCATTACTCATTACTTCATCGATCTCAACAAGAAAGAAAACAAGAATTCCAACAAATTCAAACACAAGGTAATTTTCATTTAAAAATCAAGGCACAAATACTTGATTTTAAACAGATGAATCTCTGTGTTTTATTAAACTTTCAAAGCCAGGCCATGGGAAACTGAATTGGATATCCAGCAAAGGTGGGTTTTGATTAATCTGATGGCATTTTGGTTTACTCAAAGTACCTTCTCTGTCTCCAGCCTATGTGCATGTACACACAAATACACTTGTTCCACAGAGAACTGCACATTACCTTTTCTGTTTCATTTGAAAGCACTTTTGGAACCTCTAGGTGTAGTGCAAGACTGCCATTTTTATTCCTGACTGGTTCTTTATCATTATTTACAAAATGTATGTATTCTCTGCCTGTCCTTGTTCAGTGACAGACTCCTGAGAGCAACACATATCGTTTGAACAGAAGAGCCACAAATTGTAATGCACTTCAGGAAGGCTTCCAGCAATTTTAGTTTGCAGCACTCAGCACTGTGACCTGAATATTCATCTGGCCTCTTTGCTCAAGCCTCTGGTGCAGGAACATATTGAAGGCAATGCAGGATCTGTACTTACCAAATCCAGCAAAATCTGCTTTGACCTCAGAATAGCTGAAATACTGAGATGTCTAGAGAAACATGGAATGAGATAGAATATTCTCCAAATTTAAAAATAATGTTGGCATTATCTAAAAGATAAGGTTTGCCAAGGCACAAATAACTGTCCAAACAAATGTAAGGGCTGTCATTATCTCAGCACCTAAATAACTGTTGGTTTCTAAGCCAGTGGGATAAACAGAAAATATTCCCACCAATTTCTCTCAGGCTTTTTATTGTGAGAGTATTTTTCATGAGATTTCTGTTAATGGCAGGTGTATAATTTTCTTATTTGACCTTTCTTTTGTTGTTTTTTGGTTGGAACAGAAGCATTAAGAGTAACAAAAAATTCACTTACTGTTGCTTGAAATTGAGAATTTTGTGTTTGGCCAGGATGTTGCAGTTGCTAGGAACCAGTGTGTGAAGCACTACTAAACCTAATGTTATAATAGACATGTATTATGCCCCATTTTTAATTGTAGTAACAAATAAAGTAGGATGCTTCTGCTTTTTTCTTGCTCTTACTAATTTTGGACTGACAGCCTTTGAATTGAAATTCCCATTTTACACTGCAGGAATAAATATACTCTCTAAAGGGGGCTGGATTATTTCTAATTTTGTTTATTATTCTACACATTTTTTCATTCATGTGCAAACCGGTGTGTACTTGGAACATTTATTTTTGTGACAAGTAGAGCCATCCTATAGAGCAAACACCACATACACTTCAGAATCTTTATCACAGTGATGAGACTAGACTTAAAATGGAGAGGGGGGAAGGATATTGGTAGTATAATAAAGATAAGCTATTAGATTTATTTTGTGTTTCTCAGCAATTCCCTAGCTTTTTACTGTGCAGTAGTGTGAGTAGCAGTCAAAGGACAAAGGTAATTGGTTTTGTAAGAATGAGAGACTAAAATCTATCAATTAAAATGATGAATAATTTGGATATCTTGTCAGAACTAACTAAAAAATGCTTCCTACTGATTTTATCTGTGACTTGCTTAAGATTTTTTTGGGTGTAATTTTTTGATGGTTTCATTCCCAAGTGTGAATGACAGATCCAGGGAGCGTGGACAATAGTAAAGCACAGAGTGAATACTCCAAGTCTGTGCCAGAGCACTTGGGTGTTCACTTCCATGCATCAGTACTAAGCAATTTTTAAAACAGCTTCTAGAACAAACTTTGGTTGATAACTGAAGTACTCAAGACAAGAGTCCTTCCTCCCTCTAAGGTCAGCCATAGGAGTTTCCCAGCTGAAGCTCAGCAGCAGGAGCTGATAGCCCAGCAGCTGCAGCACTCGGGGCTGAATCCTCACAGCAGGGAACTGACTTCAGTCCCCACCCATCCGCTGATTCCTAACAAAGCTTTTGCATAAGGGAGAAGGATAGCACTGCCCTTTCTCCTAGCAGAGCTTTTCAGAGAGAAAAGAGTGAGCCCTACTGCCTAGATATGAAAAAGAGCAGTGGGATTTACTCCTAGGTGTCGTCCAGCACCCTGAAGATGCCTGTGCAAGGAGAATTCATCCTTACTTAGCTTGCAAGTGGGGTAAAGCACTACAAGTGCCCATCTCTCACAGGTGAGAATGCAAAGGACCAGCTCATTTTCTAACTTACACAAATTAACATTGAGTATCAGTTTGCTCAGATGGCTGTGACTTGGGACATAGACTTAACTGGATAGATCCATGCTGTACCTCAGGAAAGGGAGCTGTTTGTTTTCTTGTGTACCTGGGACACCATCCATGAATGATTCATCCTTCCAAGACTGTCTCTGTCAGTAAATATATAAAGTATATTCAGCATACTTAGGGTGCATAAAGTTTTATTATTTTTGGCTATTGTCATCATCTATTTGAAGGAGTATTGGTAGTGGTGTGCAAAGACTAGAATTGTAATAAGATTTTGTCTTCCTTTCAATTCATTTTGCATAGCCCCTCTCTTTTTTAAAATATGGAAATATGATTACTCCCATGTATGAAGAATAATAAATATTTAGCAAAACTGGGACTAGAATCTGGGTGTGCTGATTTCCCACAGTGTGTTCTACAAGACAACCTGGCAAAGAGAAGGGTAACATGAAATGGGAGAAAGCTGAAGACTGAAAACTGCCTCTTTTCCCAAAAAGGAGGGTAGAGTGACTCGTACACCTTGCTGCTTAGTTATTCAAATCTTCCAGGCTGTTCTTAGAAATTATTGCCATCTAGGCACCTTTAGAGTTGTCTGGTGGGTGCTGGTAGGGGAGCAGCCATCTGCCACTCTAGAATCCTGGCTCTTCTTGAGCTGGCATAGTACCTGCTTTGTACATCTTTGGTGTCTCAGCCAGGAATGAGAGATGAAAGGGAGAAGTGGAGAATCCCCAGAGGAACCTCAGTGTGAACATTTGAACACGTCCTCTGTATTGTGGTCTCTAAAAAAAAGTGGTGTTTGCCTAGGAAAAAACCAGCAGATTAGAGCGGTGAGAAGCATCACATCTGCCCCTCCTCTCCAGCTGTGCAAGACATAAACCCCTCAGTTTAATGTGGTGATCTGACCCTTTCTTTTTACCCTTTTTTTTTTTGTTGTCTCCCCCTTTTTTGGTATGGTTAAAAGAGGTTGCTGATGCACAGCTGGAAGGTAAAGCTTTGACACCTGGGGGCAACAAGGCTTTTAATGTTACATGAAAACTGACAAAATTAATGGGGAGAAAGGGTGGGGGTAAAGGCTCACTGGGGTGGGAGCACAGAGATCTGACCCAGGTGGAAGCTGTTTTCACCATAACCCAAGAAGAAGTGACAGGAAGACCGATGATGTTAACTGTGGCACCTGCTGACTGCATTAGCAGCAGCAGACTCAGTCCAGTGGGATGCATTTTGGGCTAGTAGCTTTTAATGTCATTTGGTGTTCTATGTTTTTTCTTTGTAATTTTTCTCTACATATTATTAATTGTAGCATGCACAACTGTCTCCTTCTCAGATAAAGTTTTCACTCAACTATTTGATTTAAATGAGAATTGGCAAAAGAGAAATCATGACAACAAAATTTTACCCTAGGTTATCACTCAATTACATCAATTCTTGTAATATCCCAAGCTGCTAATTTTACAGTTTCTTAATACAGAAACTGAAGACCATTTTTTGTTGATAGGAAAACAAAAGAAGAAAGGTCTTTTTCCATAATAGAAGACAAGGAAAAAAAAATCTTTCAGATCTTGCTTAGAGATCATGACCAGAAAATATCTCCCTTCTATTAATTTTTTCCTTAAAGGACTGCTATGCTAGTATTTATAGGTAGATGATTATGGACTAATATTTGTAGGTGGACAGTTAAGGATGTCATTTAAAGTGCCCACTTTTCACATGGCAGCTGTCTTACTATTCAATAATAAATAGCTCTCATTCTATCACAGCTCCTCAGGTACACTGCAGAGAATCATTCAACTCCATTGTGAGCCCTTCCCCCACAGTTCTAGCATAAACTGTCCTGTTCTTCAATTTTTTCTGTCCCTGGGTGGTCTGTACCAAAGTCTTTGGTACTGTAGAAATCAAGTATTTTAACTACAACAAGCAGCTATTTTTTTTTTTTTTTTTTTGGGTTGGTTTGGTTTCAGTGCTGACTTGTGTGTGGTTGTGTCCTTTTGTTTCTGTCAGGATGTACCCACCAAGCTGGTGGCCAAGGCTGTTCCTCTGCCCATGACAGTGCGTGGGCACTGGTTCCTGAGCCCCAGGACAGAGTACACGGTGGCGGTGCAGACGGCCTCCAAGCAGGTCGATGGCGATTACGTCGTTTCGGAGTGGAGTGAAATCATCGAGTTCTGCACGGCAGGTAACATTGCTGAAGGAGCTTGTTCCACAGGCTGGAGACAATTACTGCTGCCTCTGCTGCCAGACTGGGCTGGTCACCTGCCAGTGCTGACTGTAGCCTTAAATAGTCACCCCTGGAAACTGGAATTCAAACTGCAGGCTTTGTGTGTGCCGAGGTTTGGCACGTTAAGCAGAGGCAGCTGGACCACCCTTTTCTTGCACAGTACCTTAGCTGTCCCAAAGTGCTGTGCCTGGTGCCAGTGCTTCTCCCAGGCTAGGAAAGGGCCACCTGTGTGCCTGTTCCTGGCTACCACCACCTATGGGGAAAGGTAGAATGGCTGCTCCCTGACAGCTGAAGACATTCTGCTGCTCTGCCTTGTCTGCGTGCTGCAAAGCCTCAGCACCATCAACACCCTGTCTCAAGAGTCACTTTGGCCTGCTTTTGATTTATAAGGCTTCCTTTGGATGTTCATGACCTGCTGTCACTGTGCATGCCTGTGTGAAAGCTGAAGACAAAGGCAAGCAGAGTATGAATCCCATATTGGTTGGGAAGCCATTTAAGCTGGGTCCTAAGAAAGCTTTGTTAATTCTGTCCTTGGTTGTTGACTCACAACCAGGTATATTGTAGCAAAGAGTTTGATATGAGCCAGAGAGGGCAGTCCTGAGCGCCTCTGCAGTCCTGAGCTGCACTGCAGTCCCAAATACAGGGAAACCGGCTCTAACATAGGAAATCCTGAGCTGAAAATTGCTGTAAGCTTGCAGAGTCTTCATGAGGAAGGAGTGGGGAGAATCACAAATGCCTGCTTCTGCCATTTGATTTGCTTGTTGCCACTGTTGAAAATTGGGGTGTGATGTGATGTATATTACCAAGACTGTTCCCAATTTTCAGTCTGCACGTGTCTGTGGCTTTTGGAGTGTTGTGGTTTTTCCTGCCCCCTGTACTAGCAGTTTGTCTTTCCTTTCCAGATTATTCGAAAGTTCACCTAACACAGCTATTGGAAAAAGCCGAAGTGATTGCAGGCCGTATGCTTAAACTGTCTGTTTTTTATCGGAATCAGCACAAAGAATACTTTGATTATATCAGGTAAGAAACTAAACATGTACAAAGTCCTTTGGCAAATTAAAGGAGTAATGAAAATAAGTAAATAGAGACAGCTGTGCTAAAGCTAGAGCAGAATGTCTGTATGCTTTATAGCTCTTTCAGAGGAAGGCAAAGAATCAAATACAACTCTTTTCTTCTGCCTTGCTTAACTCAGCACTTCCATTGGGCAATAAAAGTCTGTATTTTGAAGTGGAAACCGAGGTGCTCAATAGGGCCTACAGCTAGATTAAAGCACCTGTAATCATAATGGAGAGTTTAGTAGCCAAATATTTCCATTGCACTGAGAAATTAAAAATAAGGTGACTGAGAGTAGGAGTGTACAGCAGTGTGCATAGGCATTTGCCTGCATGTAAGAGTTCCATCTCAAACATTTGCTCTGCACGTACAGCCATCCCATTTCCATGCCCAAATGCAGTTATACAGACTCTGCAATCTGAATGTTAATTTATAGGCCGTGTGGGGAGGGAGAGGGCATGATGTTTAGACCATGTTATGACACCGTGCTTCAGCTGGAATGAAAAAATAGGATAGCTGGAGGTAGGTTCCCTGTTCTATTGGAGACCCAGTGTGCCCTCCACACACGGCTGAAAGTATCAGTACAAGGGAAAAGCAGACTTTTTGAGAGAAGGAGTCAAAGCTCGTGTGCTGAGTGAGCAGGAGCAGCCACACAGGGTAACCTTCTCCTGCTAGAAGAACATGGATGAGAGGTAAGCAGTGTGTTGGAAGGCTGCAGCACTGACTGTGCTTCTTTAATATTCATTGGGAGATGGGGCTCCCAATGGGCCACACAGCTTCAGTTTTATGTGTGTCACTCTAGTACCTGCCTAGAATGGAAAGTTTTTCAAACAAGGCAATCCAGCTTCAAAGAACAGACTCCACCACACCTGGAAACATTCCCACTTTGTAGACATGGGAATCTGATTTATTCCAAGAGTGTATTGGATATTGCAGAGCATGGGCTTGCTCTTCCCCATCTGTGTTTTGGAAGGATTGTTTTATTGCACATAGGGCCAAAGCTGCAAAACTCAGGGGAGGTAGAGAATAAATTGCAGTTACTGAGGCTCTTCGAAGCACTCATAAACCACTGCTGCCATCCTGGGCTGGATACCACAGAAGGGAAATGCCTGTGCTGTTCTGATCCTCATGTTGCTTTGTTTTCAGCTATGTAATCATAGTACATCTGCCTTTGTGTTCATTAGTGTTGAAAATTGCCACTGAGATGCATTTATAGCTGTGGGTTTGGCCTTGTTCTGCCAAATGTGACTCTAATTGATTGCACTCTATCTGTTCCCTTTCTTCCTGTTCAGTTCTTTCTTGGTTTGACACCAATAGAGATGAGTGTGTTTTCCCTCTGTCAGTGAGCTGGAGACAAAAAGCTGTGTTTTACCAGGCCAGTGGGAAACTACAATACCAGAACTGGCTGATGGTCACACCTTTTGGTCAAAAATAGACTGATACAGTCACAAGGGCTAATCCTTCCCCAGTACACCTGTCTGTATGTTATGTTAAAAACTCTAACCCTGTACTTCCTGTTAGGGAAAATTCCTTGTCATCCCATGCCTGCCAATGGCCTCTGGTACATCACACAGCCTGGAAAAGTTCTGGCAGCATTGGCATACAGGCAGCTGTTCCTGGTGCTAAAGCAGCAGCCCCTAAAAGGAGGGTTTGAGGTGAGGGCTCAGAAGGGCTGTTTGTGTCACTGCAGCTTACCTGGGCTGGGAGCGCCGCAAAGCAGCTCAGATCCCCGAAAGGGCGACCTATAATTAGCCTAATTGGCCACTGGATGTCAGTATCTTGCCACAGAAAGGAAACATACTTTCTCAGAATGAAGCCTGACTTTTCAGGTTGCAGAGGTTTCAGGTGGTTATTTAAGCTCATTCAACCTTTTTTTCTTTTTTTTTTTTCCTAGCAACCTCTTCAGTGATAAAATACTAATTATACCCCCCACTCCAATCAATGTCTTATGAAATAAGACTTGAGACAATAAGTAGGTAGTATTTGAATGGCTCAGAAAACTTCTGAAATGTATCTTAGAGTAAAATAAAGTTGTGCTGCTGAGATTATAAATAACGAAAAAAATAATCACAGCTGGAGATATTTGAGTTGATTTAGAGCTGTTTTGTAATGTATACACTGAGTTCATTTGTTTTGACTGCTACCTCCCACTTTAACCAAGCAAAACCTTCTCCCACACAGCACCATTTTACATGGACCTGTTGCAAGTTAAAAGCAGAGCAAGAACAGTCTTTCTTGGCTAATTTCCCCTCTCCTTAAAGAAGGAAATAAGGAAAAATGAAAGAAAAAGAAAAAGCAAATCAAGAGGGGAATATAAGAATGATAAGCATCTCCAGCCCCACAGCCTAATGCATTTTTAGTCGATCATGTCAGTGAGTATAAAGACATTGTTCTGAGGGTGCCTAGCAAATATGGTGTTTTGCAGGACTTGCAAAAGGGGATGGTTCCCTTTCAGGTATCACGTGGTTCCAGGTGCAGAGGGAGCCCAAACTGCCACTGGGGCACTTCCAGGGCTGTGTGGGACACAAATACTGGGGAATGCCTTGCTATACATAAGATCTCAGGTGCTAAGGAGGGTTAGATTCGGTGTTTTGGAGTGTTCTCCTAGATTTAGCAGCCTAATGCTGCTGAGTGCAATTTGGGATTTGGGATTTTAAAAACTCACTTGTTCATTTCTTTTCACTGGAATGAAATTGAGCTAAGTTTAAAAAAAAAAAAAAAAAAAGTCTTTTTTTCCCCTTAGGACTAGTGACTGCAGAAGCTGGATACCAACCAAAGTGGAAACTAACCAAATTGCCTAATTCTCTGTGCCCAGCTCTGCACTGATTGAAGTCAGCAGTAGACCAATTAGACTTCAAATGATCATTTGGGGACAAAAAATACTGGCAGAGAGTACATTCTTTCCTATAACCTCTGAAAAGCATCCTTCAGAAATAACTTTCACTGGCAGTTTTCTACATGAACTATATACTGCCTATGCTACAAATACATATTAACAAACAGTATATTCAGCATCTGGAGACTGACTTGCAATATTCAACATGTGTTTATTGTTAGGAATGTAGCGTAAGGCTGAACAAATCAGCTAATTAAAGATATTTGTGGTTTGGGGGCTTTTTTGTTTGTGCTTTTTTTGCCTGCGTATGATACCCAGACAGCTGACAGAGAAGGCAGGCTCAAAAAGCAGATTTTCCCCTCAAGTGGGAATTATTCTAGCTCTTCCCAAGTCTGATGGCACTTGATTTTCTTGGTCCTAAGACCATGACACTCACCCTGGCTTTCAATTTAATGGTTTTTCTTTGTGTCCCTTCAGTCCTGTTTCCAAACAGCATGATGTCCTAACTTTCCACTTTTTCTTTACCATGTGTTACCAAATAAACAATACCAGTCCTTCATTTGTAGAGAGCATCATGGGAATGCTATGCAGCCCTCTGTTAAGGATAACAGTGGCAGCCATGGCTCTCCGATCAGTGGGAAGCTGGAAGGCATCTTCTTTAGCTGCAACACTGAATTTAACACTGGGAAGCCACCCCAAGATTCACCCTATGGAAGATACAGGTATGAGATTGCAGCTGAAAAACTCTTCAACCCAAATACTAACTTGTACTTTGGAGACTTCTACTGCATGTACACAGCCTACCACTACGTCATCCTCGTGATCGCCCCCGTGGGGTCACCAGGAGATGAGTTCTGTAAGCAGCGCCTTCCCCAGCTAAATATAAAAGATAACAAATTTCTGACCTGCGATGAAGAAGACGGGGTCATGGTTTACCATCATGCCCAGGATGTTATTTTGGAAGTAATTTACACTGATCCTGTGGATCTCTCCCTTGGCACAGTTGCAGAAATTACTGGTCACCAACTAATGAGCTTGTCTACTGCAAATGCAAAGAAAGATCCCAGCTGCAAGACCTGCAATATCAGTGTTGGACGTTGAAACTTCCCTCGTTCCTTAGGAGCCTTCAAACCTCTGTTGCCCATTTCCATAGTCAGACGGTTCTGTCGGAAGCATGCACATGCCGCTGCCACCAAAAGCAACTACCAGTCTTCAAAACCTCCAATAGCCTTCTTAGGATTTCTTCTCTCCCTCTTTCCCTCCTGTTCCCCCAATGCTTTAAATGATTAGGAGTCCTGGATTTCTTTCTGGCAACCATTTATACCTAGATGCTGCAAAAATTGTTTTCTGTTTCTTGCCAAACATAACAAAATCCTATATAAACTGCTTTAGCAAAATAAAAATAACGGCTTATAAATGGTGTTTAAATATGCATACATTTTAACTACTGAACAAGTACTGGGATAACTGAACAGCATGAAAGGTTGTAATTGCAGCATGATTTGAATTTCAGAGCCTAGAAATGTCAGCACTTCCAACGTGTTGTTTGACAGTGTTATTTATGTTATTTATATTAGCTAACTGAAAACAGAAACTGTGTCTCGACATAATAAATATAATAGAAAAATATTTTATTTGTACTGTTGTATAAAATATTATACAATCATATAGAATATATAGATTACATTTTAATATCAATTGTATACATGTCATTAAATCATTTTCCCTTATCAAAGATGTAGTTTGTAAACTTCAAATAGCTCTGTATCTGTTCCTGTTGCTCTAGGTGACTTTAATTAAAACAGATTTATGAAGACCATTTCTGATTCATAAAAGTTAAGTTATAAATTATTAAATCAGTACACTGAAACAACAAACAGCTGCAAAATAAAAAATTCCTTTTTTAGTGTTCATATTTTTTCCTCCATACTACTTGAAGATGTGTACATCTTCCAAATCATGCCATTACATACTAAATACAAACGTGGTTGATACATAATAGGCTTTATAAAATCAAAATCTTCTTACCAAGATAGAAAACAGGTTGCTTATGCTATGTGGTCAATACAAAATGACAGGTAAAGCAAAACACTAAACATGATTCAACTGGTTCCAGTCCCTTTTTTTTTCTGTAAGTGGTTCTTCCCTCCTTTTTCTCTGGGCTAGGAATTTCCCAGAATCCCTGCTTTTCATTTCTAGTACAAAACCTGATGATCATCCTTCTATTATTAGTCCACTTTTCACACCAATGGCCTATCACAAACAGTGACAACTCTCCTTAATATTACAAAGTGTGGTGCTCTGAAAGTTAAGAAAGATGCGTAATTCCAATGGAAAAATAACTTTTCATAACCTTATTTTCAATAAACAAGAAGTCTAGCAGTCCTCATCAGACAACTGTGACACTCACTTATATACCATGTACTTTATCTATCCAAAATATCTTAGCATAATGCAGTAATCTAGTCCTGTTTTCATATATATATATGTGGCAATTTATAACACAAGAAGTACTTCAACATTTTACAAAGTGCATGCGTCTAAACGAGCTTTGGTAGTTAGAGAAGCGAATGTTATAGCGTCAGGCAAACCAAAGTGCAAAGGTTAATAGAGAAATCAAAATTAGCATGTAGTTGATCTATTTACTGACTTTTAAATTCTGTGAGCCAGGTCCTGTGAACTAGTGAAAAAGCAGCCAGTACATTTGCTCCATCGGTTCTCAGCAACCTGTAGCTATTTCATTTTGCCAAGCACCTTCTCTTATTCCTATAACACCACCAGCTCCATTGGCAGTCGTGTTCTGGCCTTTTCTTGCACAAGCAGCATCACTCTGCTCTGCTCCCAGCCCTGGCACTGCTTCTGCCTATGCACCTTTCTTTGAATGGCAACTCTGTCTTGACAGCTGGAGTATGTTCTGAGTTTTTCCTTCACTCACTTTAATTCATTTCTTTTAAGCTGGTGAATCAGCACCTTAATAGCCAACATTACTAATTAGTTATAACACATGTTAATTCTGGAAACAAACATGTGGCACATTAGCATGTACTAAGATGTACTAAAAACCTGCAGAACATTTCCTCACCCTTTTAGAGCAGGTCAAACTGAGAATCTACATTACTTCAGTGTCCTTTTAATTTCTTAACATTCTCACAGTGCACTTCAAGGCTTTTTCAAAAGGAAAAATATATACTATAGTCCACTCACCCGTGCTTAACATTCTTGCATATTGCTGTCCTCTCTCATCACAGCTATTATAATTGGTAAAGTGCATCAAAAATCTCAGTGTGTCAAATAATTGTGCAGCAGACCAAGACCTGTAAAATTACTTTCTCATTATTTGTTTGTTTGCTTGGATTTTTTTTTTCTTTTTCTTTTTTTTTTCCTAGAGAACAATATCACAGCATTGCATTCACTTCAAATAGTTTTGGAAATATCATGCTTACTGATGAGAACCTCCAGGAGCCTGATTTTGGCTTTTGTGTGCTTGTATTCAGAGTATTCCTCAGCCATTGGCACCCGATCTTCCTTCTGAGGACTCCTGTGAAAAGGAAATAAAAGCACCATCGCTTTTTATCAGTAAGAACAGAAACAGTCTTAAAAATTAATTCTGCAACAACTGGTGAGGATTGGGTTTTTTTTACTGACTGTAAATGACTAAAGATAATTTGACAGGACCAAAACCTCTAACATACAGAAATAAAATAAACTGAATTTTCGTATACCAGACAACTTTCTTGACAGCTGTGGAAGCATAATTACTTGATTCTCAAATATGCAGAGAAGTCATAATAGTGCTTTGAAAACTGTTACCAGTTACCACTGTTACCAGTGCCCATATACACACGACCGTTTTCAACAAAAAGGTTTGCTAGATGAAGAGGAGGGAAAACAGAGTGAAAAATGGCCAGTATTTAAGTCAGGGTAAGAAAAAAACAGTGGCTTCTGGTTTTAAAATCTGGCTGTTTAAAAATGGCCCAACTGCCAAGTCCATTCCCTGCAGACTGACATCCTCAGAAAGAGATTTTTAGCAGCCTCCCTTCAGCTCAGGGAATATCCTGTGCTGAGGTGGGGTTTATACCCATTACGGGCGTGTCCTGGAAGATCCCCAAATCCTGGCTGTCCTCACATTTTGAAGGAACTAAGCAGAGAGATAGATGGACATCTCCAGAGACCAGACATTTCCAGGGTATTTTCCAGCCCTTAGGTGCAGGCCCTTTGGCCTGCTCACCCCAGAGTGCCCACCCTCACAGAGACAAACCCCGTGGCCAGGACCCAAAGGGGACAAGGAGAGGGCTCTGCTGAGTTACCTTCCTGTCTGTTTGTAGAACTGCTCCTCAAACTCTCGAAGAGCCTTACGAAGTCTCTTCTTATCAGCTCTTGTTTCTCTGAGATGTTCGAGCAGAACAGGCCTGTGAAACAGAGACAAGAACATGAAGCCCCCTGGTGATTGGGAGGGTTGTCCAAGCCCTGGATTTGGGTAGCAGAGAGCTTCTGCTCTGGGCCCTTGGCAGGAGCTGATCAGAGGGCCCTGAGACATCCCATCACACTCCAGACATGGCTGTACTCCTTCCCTTCTACTGGTGTTCCATCTAATAAAGGGAAGGAAGAGACTGGTCAACAGAGGAGGAGAAGCATTCAGGACTGAGCCTTGCTACTGGCCTTAATTCCCAGTAGAATTAAAGGAGTAGAAAGGGCTCCGTATCTCACAGGAGGAAATGCTGTAGCTGAATTAAAGTCTACATCCGAGCCCTGCTCCTGTTTGCAGCCGTTCCTAATCGTTACTGTGATGCAGTGGAAATGCTAGTGGCACCCAGAAGCATCATTTTTGAAGGCCATGTTTTAGCTACTGTTCAGAGAAGAAGTATTTTAAGCAGAGAGAGGATTCTGCTAGGACATTTGCTCCTGGTAATTTTTGTTTATAGGGGTTTTTTTTGTTTTGTTTTGGGTTTTTTTGTGTTTTCGTTTTTTTGGGGTTTTTTTTTGCATAATGACAAAATGCACAGAAATATCTTCCCAGCATTTATAAGCAAACTATTGTACACATAGTTGAGTTACAGAGAAATATAAGTAATTTTTATTTGATCTCTATAGTATTAGAGTCTAGTTAGCTTCATTTATGCATCTCAGACCTCCAATCAAAACACAAAAGAAAGATACCAGCCCCTAAGGTATGAGATCATATCTGTTCCCGGAAGGCACAGTCTTCAACAAGTTACTTTTCTCTTCCTGGAGGCAAAAAGATGGCACAAAATTGTTTGAATAAACAGCTCAAACCACCAGTTTGCTGCCCAAACAATGAATCTCCTCTGTCTCCTCTCTCCCACAAGAAAGCACTGAGTATACCATAAGTATATTCTATACTTTTGGTATAGAATATACCTATGCAATAGATATGGCTCATATTTCTCTTAGAAAATCTACAAGAAATGTTTTAAAACATTTGGGGGAAAAAAGAGAGAACTTACATTGTTGCCTCATGTAAATTGGACATAGACAAGGCTGTTTGCCTGTAAACTTTCTTTTCATCCAGAGGTGAAACACGTGCAGGCTCACTCTCCTCCTGTGAGTAACACAGGTGCTCTTCGACAGGGAAGCAAGACATCGGAGCAGACGATAACTCGTGGCTGCTTTGAGAATGGTCTTCATCTGAGTCTTCCTCCTCCTGCTTGGGAAATGCAAACCATTATCAAATTAATTGTTTAAATTACAATACTTACAGTAATAGGCCGACAACATAATTAGGATCTGATTTCCTGGATGTATTCATTGAAACATATTACACATATTGAAAGGTTTACCAGGTCTACCTGAGGTTGTTCATGAAAGCACTCCTGGGGTCACTGGGTTACTGTGTATTGCCTACCAGGAGTAAAAAGGACAGAAGCTGGCCCTACTCCCAGGTATCTCCAGCCAGCAATTTATTTCTGTCTGCCCAAAAGGCTTTACATGTAGCAAAAATATAACTAACATTCTGTATTTATGTAAGCAGTGCAGTCTGGCTGGAACTTGTACTCCTCTTATATACACGTCTCCTGTGTGTATATTATATCCAGATGTTTTGACTGTAAAAAGAGTTGGAGGGAGAGATTCCACAATTTTATAGCTACTAGTGTTAACTACTAAAATAGACTGGTACTGGTGTCTTGCTCACATTCTTCCATCCTCAGAAAAAAAGTTGAGCTATTGAAACTAAGGCTTAAACACAAAACCTCCATAGGGCAAAACTCCTAACAAGTGACACTTAGGGGAAATTTCAGTGAAAATTTTCAATTAAAGACCCATGTGCAAATGTCCAAAGTTTTGTGCTGTGATTTTTCAAAGAAATATAAACTTACACTGTCATCTACGAAGACAATAATAATTTTTAAAATTGACCTAGCCTCAATTACTATTAGATTCATATTTTTGGTAGACAAGCTAATTAACTTCCAGGTAGCCAGATTCCACTGCCTCCACTCACTATGAGACCAGTACTGTTCCATTGCACCAATATGTTATTAAAGTACTGCAAATTGCATATGTGTGCTACATGGTTGATAAAAGCATTGTTGATAAGATACAGAAGTTGGATATAGTGGCAGCAGAGTCCTTCATGCAAAGAGAGAGGTTTCCTTCTGTGTTGCAGATGTTTGCCAGGATGGAAAACTAATGCCAGCCTTCGATGTCTTACCCAACCCACTGAAGTTCTTGCCTCAGAAGCTGCTGCTGTACATTGAAACCTCTGGCATGCATAGAAGTTGAATTTTACAGAGCATTTGCTCTATTTGAAGTATCAACACCCTGTATTAACCAATGAGCAGGTTTTTTGGATATCAGTAGTTCTATTGCTGCTAAATGGACACACAGGTACAAATCAAACACGGCATTTTCTATGTTTCCTTGACACTGGATGAATTCTTTCCAACTTACAATTGTTGTGATCAAAGATGGAGTGGCCAGAAGTTTCTTGATAATTCTGTATCTGTCGTAAAGAGGTTTCATGAGACTCTTTTCTTGCTTAGTTACCTAAAGAGAAATCACAACAAAACATAGTCCTCAAAAATTAAAAAATAAAAAGTAAATTAAAAAGATTCTCATTTTCTCCTGTAAAGCTGAGAAAGGTGTTAGAAGAGTATAAGCAGATGTATATTTTGCTTCAATAGATATTCCATGGGAACTGTAATTCAATAGATGCAATCTAAAAAGGAGAATGACAATCTATTCTCTAATGGAGAATACCCAGTATGATTTCCTCACTTTCTTGAGCCACACTGCCCAGGCAGAGGGTAAATTATTCTCTCTCTGAGGCTGCTGCTAGAGCAGTAGGAGTTCAGATGTGCTGCTGCTGTGCCTTGCATTGCCAGCTCACGTCCTTAGCTGTGATGACAGCAGCAGGAATGCCACAGCCTGTCTGGGACAAGCCACTGGGATGGCCCAGTGGGATGAAGAGCATCAAGAACACAGCTCTGCAGCCTGCACATGGAGCTGGCTCTGGGCAGGATTGCTGTGTGCATTCCTCACCAGAGCTGCCTTCCACAATGGGGAACCATCCATCCATTCATTTACTTTGTTCTTGCTCTGTCATGAGCACTTGGAGCATTGATTTGGAAGAGAATATGATTTTAAATCAGGTGTTAAGTGTCTGATCCAGCCACAAATGTTCACAAATACAAAAATACACCTTAGGGAAACTAGCTGAGCACTAGATTGACTTACTGCATTAAGGAGAAAAAAAAAAAGGCAAATTCCACAAGGAAAAAACCCACAAAAATGAGACAAACCTCCCCACAGCCAACCAATTATGCCATGCCCCCACACTCCCAAAGTAACATTTTCCTCAGTGATAAAATGTCCAAACAGGGTCATTTTCTCGTAGCCCACCATCAGCCTCTGCTCATCAGCTCCCACAGCTGTGAGCACTCATTGGGTGAAGTTTCACTGAATTTTGGCACTGCAGAGAGGCCCAGGTGCACCTGCTCAGATGAGTGAACACATGGCAGGCCTGAAGAGACACAGACGTGCTGATGGCACAAACAATAGTCCAGAGCTGCTCAGAAAGACAAATGCCTGGTCAGCAGGAGCAAGGGGACAGTAGACAAACAGAGGCTGGTGACACTGCACACACCTGGCTGATGGAATTCTTAGGTGGCACTTCTAGAGCCACCCTTCACTGCGGAATGTCAGGGCTTGCCTATCCCAGCCCAGCCATTTCTCTTCCCCCAGGCATCATGTTCTATTTAACTACAACACATAAGAGCTCCAGGGAATGCCAAACAAGCCAGAAGAGATCATTTTTTTGCTTTAAACCTGGTCAGTGGCCTCTCTGTTTGACCTCGTCAGGTAAGTCTGGATAAAGATGGTGCTGAGCCATACCAGACATCAGCAGGGCAAATGTCAGCCCCAGCACACTCCACTGTGCCTCAAGGCTGCTGTTACAGAGCTGCTTCAGACCTGAGAAGAAACACCCTCTCTGAACCCTGTGCTACAAAGGCACTCTGCTATTCTCTTTCCTATCTCTGAATCAAGTCTCTTTTACCTCTACATTGCACTAATAATTTCTTCTTTGTTTTCCTTCTTAAGAAATATAATTTCTTCATACCCTTCTTGCATACTCACTCCATCCCCCAGCTCTCATTCCAAGCCTAAAGAGGATGATCAAAAGTGAGGTCAGAATCATCATAATTTTAACAGCTAGCATATTTTTGGACAAACAGTGGTGCCAGTTCCCTTTTCCTCTACCACAAGAACTACTAGCCAGAAACAGACATTCACAAGAATACAGATATTGATATCAAAAAGAAATTCCTCAGCTGTGAAGACAAATTTTCAAATCATCATCTCACCAGTAGTGGCATTTTTTTGTTTGCACTTACATTCAGCAACGAAGTCCCTTGAACGGATTTTAAGTAATAGTTTGAGTCCTGCTGTGCAGTAAAGGCAGACACATACAACAGGTCATGTAATTTTGTAGTTCATATCTCAGATGGTGCCCTATATAAAACTCTCCTCAGCTGATAAGCATTCTAATCATACATGACAGCAGAGCCAAATCTGCTGTGAATATGTAATCTTCCAATTTAATCCTCAAATCTGGCATTTTCCAATCATGGAGAGATACAGAGCCACTTTTTATTTTATTTTAATATCTAACATATAAACCAAATCCATCAGTATCAGGCAATAACATTTATACCTGAAAATTAGTTTGAAATAACTAAAATTATGCTAACTGTGTAAAATTCATCTTATTATATTTAATATACCAAAAATATTGGTTAGAGAAGTTAAATAATTTTTAATTTATCTATCTTTCCATGGCATACTTACGGGTTGTTCATGAATACTCTCAAAATATAGTAGACATTTCTGAAGATTGATTTTTTCCAAAGCCATTTGCTTTTCTGTCATATCCTATTTTATAAAGTTATTTATAAGATTGTAAATCAGGATTTCATGACAAGGGTACAGGTACATATCTGTTTAATAATCTCTTCTTCCCAGATAAACATTAATAATGAATTCTATTTCTGTCTGCACTGAGGTCGATGGGGACTTAGCATTAACTTAGCAAGAAAAGAGTCCAAAATTACACAACATATATATTAAACATGTTTAGTTGTAAAAATGAGAACAAACACAGTTCTACAAAAAATACTCAGAAAGCTGAAAAAATGCATAGAGGGCATTCTTCAACTTTTAAATTATTCATCGAGAAAGAGAAATAGATTTGGCTTGGCTGATAAGGGATGTAGAACAGAAAGATTTAGCAATGCAAACCCAACCTGTTATGGTAAACAGCACATTTCTGTTCAAAAATTGCAGTATGAATCACCGGTACCAAAAGAATGTTGATTTTTCAGTGTTTGTGAATAATCAGTATTTGTACAGGTGTCTGCTGTGGGGAGCACACAGTGTAACAGGTTTTTGTCTCCTCCCTTTCCCCAACAAGACCTGCTCCTGACAGTTGCGTATTTTCACCTGGGCCAGAACTCCAAGGCACACATGAAGTGAATGTCATTTCCCACAGTCTCAGCCAGATCACAACAGAGCTGCTTGAGTTAGGGCCAAGTGTTCAGAGCTGTGGGGGAGATGAGGTAATGTGAAGAGCCATGGAGTTGGGGACACACACACACAGGGGGCCTTTCTGCAGAAAGCTGATGGCAAGGGGGCTTTTAGTGACACCTTGGAGAAATACTTTCCTTAATTAGACCCCACTTTTAAAAATATACCAACCCTGAAGAAGTGACACTCTTCTAATATCAGAGCACCTTGCTATTGACTTCGACAGGAGCAAAACCTTTTTTCTTTGATGCTCAAATGCAAAAACAGCACTGAGCCATTAATCAGAACTGCTAATCACATTTTCCTAAAAGGTCTGCATGAGTTAATCACTCTAAAATCATCTGTTATTCATGTTAAGAGATGAGCTGCTAACTAGGATGCAGGAGTATTACAAATCAGCTAATTTGTTTATTTATTGCAAGTTCCTCAATTAATACAAGGTTAATTCTTTCAAAAACTATTAAGCCTGAAGGCTGAGTGGTTAGCAAGAAATGGGGTGATCATTAATATTGATTTTACACAAGAGAAACGATCTCAAGAGGGCTTTAGCATTTGAGCCTATTTCATTAGCTCCTTTTGTTAGCAGTCTCAAGACAGGTTGGTATTCAGCTATGTTTGAAATAGCTGGTAATTTCAAAATCAGAGAAGGCAGCTGGAGTCACAAACTACAGAATTGTCAGAGACATCTTAGGACTGTAGGCTACATACAGCAGTAGGAGATTCAATGCTAATTAAATAGAAACACTGCTTCATAGCCAAGGAGGATGTGAACTGAAGTGGGTCAATGATGAGAAGACAGATACATAAAAGGGAACCAGTCTGAGAAAAGCCTCGGGGGACAGGCTGCAAACATTCAAACAGAAGGCAAAACTTATTTGTGACATATAAAGAAAGAAAAGGAGGACTTGACCTAAAGATAAGGTAGTAGTTTGGTTTCCATAACTTGGAACAGAGGCACACAAAATGTTGTATACAGTTATCTTCCTTACTAGTCGGTTCTGTTCCCTGCATGCTCATGCCTTCAAGCTCGCTGTTGTTTTTCCAGACAGAAAATACAAACTCTGGGGACAGAAGGACAGATAGTCCAGTGATGGCTGGGCCTGCCCAGACCCTGTCAAAGGCAGTGCTTTGTTTCCACACAGGCACAGAGTCAGGTTCCCAGGGCCTTAGTCTGCCACTTGGGAATGTGTGGTGGCTCATTACAAAGCAGCATTTAAGACAAAACTAGAACCAAAAAGTATCAAGAAAGGCAACAAGTGACATGACACCTCCATAGAGCGGTGCCAGTTCCCGCCGGGCCAGCTGCGAGCTCACCCCGCTGGGAAAGGCTGCTGAGCCAGAGCTGAGCGCCACAGAGCTGCTGCTCCCCGGGGCTCAGGCTGCAGCCACAGCCACACAACACTCGGACTGCATTCAAAGCTGGGACCTGGGCCTTGTGTTTGTTTTCTGGGGGCATTTGGTGCAGCTTTTTGGGCAATATTATTCAAAGTCTGTTTATTTGCCTTTTATCTCCTGAACTCCTGCATTCATGCTCTTAATTTTTATTTTTTCCTAAAGCCTTGTACCTAAACCCAAGGTAGGCCATTACATAAATTACCCTCTCCCTGCACAAGGAGTTAGTGACACAAACAATTACAGGTGGCCACCCCTTTGTGGAGTACTGAGCCATCCACAGGCCAACCTTAATTTTGTCTATGCCTTCTCATTCAATGTTACTCACAGGCTTTTTTGCAGGAGAGCTGTTTTGTTCTGGAAACCACATTCTGCTGTTTCCTATTCAAATCGTGTGGTCTGTGCTCTTTACACATGCTGGGATTTTACTCTGCACCTTTCTAAGGACACACATGCTCTCATTTGTATTTCAGCAGGGCTTTAGAGGTTTTCCACAGTGAACTTCAGGGCAGAACTTGGCAGGCTTTCATGGAAAGCCTATCTTTGGCCAAAATAACTAAATACCAAAAAAAAAAAGAGAAGCATTTAGTCGCTATTTGGTTTTCTATTAATCTAACTCAGATTCTAGTGCAGGATCTAAATGTTATATAGAAAACAAAACGTTGCACATAAAACGTATCTACAGTAACAGCAAAGCTGTTTGTAGCTGAAATGAAGCCTTTGATCTTTGCTGTTACCAGGGACACCCTGGATTCTTTTCGCATCATCAGTGCCACAAACCTCATTCTCCCCCAAAAGTCCAGGATGACTCATAATCAAAATCCATTCTTTTTTAAAGTTATGCTTAGGGAGCTACTAAAATATATAATTTTGAAATATATCAATTGAATTTTATGTTATTCCTGCTCAAGCCTCTGTTCCCCAGCAGTTTTAATAACTATTACCAAGCACATTTGCTAACAGATAGTTTTTAAAACACAAGTTCTCTCCACAAGAAAACAAAAAGAAAATGGATTAAAAAAACACAATTGAAATATTGGCACGTGCAAACATTTAAATTACATTACTTCCTTGATTGTGAGACTATTTCAAGCCTGGACTGCCATTTCATAAATTTAGAAGGTTCTCAAGTCTAAAAAAATTGAAAAAGGAGTGGGACAGATACCCACACCCAACTTAGTTTTATAAGTAAGTTTTTTGGACTGGATTTCCTCACAGACATCTGTTTTGGTGTCATCTGTTCTCACCCCATTAATAAAAAAAATAATGACTGAGAATATTATCCTGCAGTTTGCACTGTTAGGATTTTAGAGCTATGTGCAGAAGAGCATGGTTTTGTTGCCTTTTTTCATTTTCTGGTTATGAAACACTTTTTCCATTTCATTTTTCTTTATAAAAATGTAGCATATGAAAAGAAACAATTAAAAAATCAGTCATGTATGCAGGGCCCAAGATCTTAGAAGCATGGCATTGTTATGCACAGTCCTGGTTTTTAAATAGCAACTAGTTGTTTAAGAACCAAGAACAGAAACAAACCAAAAATTAAAAATTATCTCTGCTACTGAAACTCACCCAGAATACTTTCTCAGTTCTCACATAGTTTAGCATGTAGTTCTTCACCCTGTCACCCCTTCCCCTTTTTCACTCACCAGGGAAAGTCTAAATCTTACTGTCAACATTTAGATTTTAGGTACCTTTGAGGGCAGAAATTATTGTCTTGTTTGGCTGTAACAGCATCAGGACAGCAACACCCTCTGACAGCAAAAACAGCCCCCCAGACAAGTAGGGGTTTGGGTGGTACAAATTGTTTTAGAGAACCCTCTATTGTGCCAGGAATGTGAAGACACAGCAAAATTTTAATATATGTACTAGTTTTAAAACAAAAACTGATTTTCCAGCCAAGCAATCATGTTTCATGGAATACTGCTCCTACATTCAGAGGAGTAATTGAGAACATGGAAGAGAAGAGGCAGGATGAGCACAAATGCACAGGGTCAGGAGAGCAAAACAGTCTGGATTGTGCTGTCTCTGTCACCTCAGTGCATGCTACTGACTCTGCAGAGGCTGTCAGCATTTCTCAGTTGAGAGGGGATCTTTATCATCAAAATACCTTCAGGAATGGTTTTAGTCACACAGTTTCTGTGGACTCAAGGTGCTTGTGCTGCCACCATCTTCATTACACTGGGATATGTGGTTCTGGGCACACAGCCTCAAGTCAGCAGGTTCCAGCAGTGCCTGAACAGTTTCACATGTGCATCTCTGAGCAAAAAATTCTTAGCACTCCTTAAAAAAGCCTTCTGCACCTCTGCACCTGAGCAATGCTTCTCAGAAGAGCCACTTCTGGAAACTGCACCCACCTCACTAGAGCAAAAATGCACTGCAGTGGCAGCAGACATGCACACGCCCTGAGCCAGCCACACACCAATATCTGCCTCAGGTGAGAGTTCTGAGGGAACATCCATGCTTAAATACCTTAATGGTCTCAGGAAAGTTGAAGTGTTGTCTTTTCTCCTTTAGTCGTCTCAGCACACTATCCATGGTTTCTTCCACTGAGGGAGCTGGTTCCATGCTTGTGGCCTCCTGTGTGGCAGCCTCTTTAGAGGTCCCACTGCCTTCACAGTGCTCATTTCTTTGGGGCGCTGTGGAGGTACAGTTCTGCTCTTCTGACATTCTGAGTTTCAGCTCTGAAAGGCAAATTCATGGCAAGTAAATAGATTGGAAGTATTTGCAAAGCAGTTTCCTCTGACACTACCAGGAAAAACCAAACCCAAACTTTCCTACTTGCATACAATTATTATCATACCCCAGGCGTGTAGGAAAATAATTCTGCTTCACTTTAATGTGTAACATCTTTTGCTTCCTAGAGCAATTTAAACTGTCCCTCTCCCTTCCAGAGGCCACCCTGCCATGCCAGCCCAGCTGCTCAGGTGGTCCTCACAAGGAGAAGCAGCCACTTTCTTAAATGACTTCCCTTGGCAGAAGAGCACCTGAGCACCCCAGCAGAAGACAGAGGCTTCCCAGTCAGTAGCCTGCCTGGATGTGATAAAGTGTGACTGTATTAACCTGGCACCAGACCAAAGCCCCTGGAGCTCCAGGGACCTGCACAGAGCAATAAGGAAATGGAATCCAAATCTGAATTAGCTCCCATAAAACCAGGTTTTGTTCCAAGCATACACCTGCCTGGCAAAGGACCTTGGGCAAGGAGTTTGATGTCTCCAACTGTGTTAAATTTGTTGAAATCCATGCAGAAACAGTAACATAATTTTTTAGCTGTGACAGTCGGAGGATATACTACTTTATGGGGAAAACCAGTAATTTTTATTAAACTCATAGAGCTAGAAAGGATAGACAAGCCTTACAAACTTGAAGAAGGATCTACAAGCATTTGAGTGTTTTCCATTTGGATTGTACTTGGTATGTGAACCTCATGAATCTGGCTTCACTTAAAAGCAGTGCCATTATTCAGGATAATAAAAATCAGGGGTTGTCACATGATTGAGGCATTTGGGGTGTGAAGGTGAGGCTGATACATGAAACCTAGACCCTCTGGACAGGAGAAGCAATGGTTGAGCCAGAGATATAATTTTCAGAAAAGTAACCATGCAGATTGGCCATTTCTTCTCATTTGCCCTTCCTGGATTTGCAACACAGAGTTCAAGGGGAAATAATAATAGTAATCATTATCATCATCATCTAGTAATCATACATACTCAAGGGAGAACTTTCCAGAAGAAATTTACTGAAAGATGAGTTTCTAATTCTTTATTTACCACAATCACATCCTCTATATCTACATTATTAACTACATCCAGAATAGAAAGGAAAGATAATACTACAATTTATTTAGCAGTGAGAATCCATTTATAAAAGGGCAAAAAAAAAAAAAAAAGGATTTAGATAAATTATAAATAGCCTTCAAAAAAATCAATCAGTCTTGGCTACAGACTGCCCAAGGGAAAGCATCTGATACACCCACAGACGTAAATGGAGTGGTATTCAGACAGTCAAGGGTAAAACCTGACCCTCAAGGCCAAATTTATTATCAAGGAAAGATCTGGTTTTATGACCAAAATAAATGAAATCCTTAGAGATGTGCATCCTCAGTCCTAAAGAAACATTTGCACCTACATTTGTGTTATTACAAGGAGACTTGTAACTCCTCTGTTTTAGACACTCCTAAAAGTGTTCAGAATAGCATCGCCTTTTGCATGAATGTTTGTAGTGATGGGGGAGAGACGATGGCTTTTTCCCCTTCCCCTTTCTAGCCTTGGTATGAAGGTTGAACTGGCCCACTTTAATCCCTGATTTCAGGAATCAAGGCAAGTGATATCACATATCCTTCTTGCCATTGCAAGACTTACTGGCACGCACTGTGAAAAATAAGCAGAGCAGTGAGGTTAGAAAACTGACTTTCAAATGTTCCAGGTACACTGCCACTTCCAAAAGCTTCAGCAGCAAAGGGACACAACGTGCTATGATGTACCTTTGAGCTGCTTCCGACCTTTGGCCAGAGCATTCATCCACTTCAGAACTTCAGGGTTGGAAGTCTTGTCACCGTGCGAAGGCTGAACGCAAAGGAAAACGTAAAGAGTGTAAACAAAGAGAAGGAACTGACAGTTACAGGATCAAGCAGATAAAACCCTCCCCACCCCCAGAGTGCTACAAAATGTCCCTGGTTCCCACTGCACTCCATCAGTGTCATGCAGGGCATCTGGCTTGATCATGGCATTAATTTGTCATGGCTTATCTCTCCCCGTTGTGACACAGTGCCACAAGGACCTGAGCGTTATGTCTCTGATCCCAAAAAACCCACAGCCACAAACATTTCGGTCTCTGACTAATTGGATAAATAATCTCGGTGACTTCAAAAGGATTGATCAAACACCTAATTTTAGTCAAGTTGCTAAGTGATTTCCAGGATGGGAACTGAAGCCCTCTGTCCCTTGCAGGAAAAAGCTCTTGCTTTAAGACAGGGATTCTCTCGGGAAACAGCATTTTCAAATTTGCAACTGACCTGCTTAATTAATCAAATGAAAAATCTTGTGCAAGAGTGATTTCAAAAGAAATAAACAACAAAGGCTTTGTAGATCAGGGGTTGTTTTGCATTTAGAAATTACCTGCAAATTAAAGTGAATTTACACTGAATCTTCAGAACTTGGATATTTTAAATTGCAAAAAACAGTTTCACAAAATCAAGCTTCTGAAATAATTTTTTTTCTGGCCATAGCATGAGGGTGGTTTAGGTATGCAAGTGTGCTACTAGGAGCATATGATGACCAAAGAGCCAAAGAGGGCACAAGTTTAAGTTTTCAGCCATTAATGGGATTAAAGGGTAATGTATCGTTTGCTTAATTTTAATATAGTCAGAAAATGCCACCAACTTCCCTGTTTCATGTTGTTCACCTCCTCCATCAGGCATGTTTTGATATTCTTATACTGCACAATTCTCAGCACAGCGCTCACCACTGACCTCAAACAACCCACACAAGTTTTATTTCTCTGATTTTTGCCATCAGCTTCTACTGAGCCCCAGGCTTTGGAGGTTTATAGGAGTCTGCCTGAATGAAGGAATCTGCACTGCAGAGCAAGTTTCCAGGCAAATGGCTCCTACAAAGCAAATAAGTAGCTTTTCACCTTTTGCACCATTTTGTTTCCCAAACCTGTCAGCTGTGTTTTACTGATTCACACTTCTCAAAAATGGGTATCTTGCAACAAAGGTGGATATCTTGCAACAAAGGTAATTCAAAGAAATTGTAGAGTCTCAGAACTGCTGCATACACCGAAAGATGCTGAAAAGATATTAATTGAAGTTTTTCCTATTTCATTTACCCCAAATACCCTATCTCACATGGTTTTGAATAAGTTTAAATACACTGGGATCCTTGCCTCCCTCTTGGAGTATTTACCTTTTCAATTATTGTCTTACCAGGTACTTTTTTTCTTGCTCAAACTTTTCTTCATACTTCCTAATTTTTCTCTTGAGGCTCTGAAGATGCTTGGTAAGTTGTGTTACAGTCTGTGGCTCTTTGCAGTCTTCACAGCTACACCTAGAAGAACTCCTTGGCCTGCAAAAGCCAAAAGCAGAGTTGTGGGATCTGAGAGCTGGCTATGATGGACCATGCCTTGTTTTCAGGCACACTTGACACTTGGCATTTCAGAATTCATGGCTATTCTATTCTTTCACTGGATAAAGAGAGCTTAGTTTTACAAAGTAAGCATAAAATAATTGCTTTTGCTTGAAGGTACCCCTAGGGTATTCTAATGGGTTCACCATCTGTCTTTCATTCTCTCTTTTTTTTTAATTAATTGTGGGATTTCTGAATATATTTCAAAAAATTAATCTAGTAGGCAAAAGCCTGATGCAGTATTTACATTTAACACCCACACCTTCATTCACTAATCTTCCAAGAATAACAGGAGACTGTGGTGACATGATTTGTGAAAGTAAGTTCAGGGAGTTTTTCATTACTGGAAACAAACATTATCATTTTGAAGACAGTTTAGTTTCTGATTATTTACAGTTGCAATCAATAGAGCTGATTATTACCCATATGCAGCTGAAGCTAAAGCTCTGTATATAGACTTTTAAGAAACTGATTTCTCTCTGAAACTCACAGCTTGCTTTCTGGAAATCACATATGTGGACTGTTCATATGCTTTATGGCACTGTCACTCCTCATCAGTGACTCAAGCTACAGTTCAATTACAGCTGAATTTTTTGTATTGTGCCTAGAGAGCCCTCCCTATCTTGTGTTCACCGATGATTCTAATTACTAACATTTAAAACTGTCCTTGCTAACTATAATTAACAAAGACTTCAAGAAATATTGTACACTGTTATGACTGTGGAAACACTAGTTCCTATTTCTCATGTTGCAAATTATCCATGTCAAAATATGCCACAATACAAAAATCTGCTTTTTATGACATAGCAACAACTGAAAAAACCCCATGAAGAGTCAAGGGTTGTGAATTCCAGAAAAAGGCTTAAAAATACATAAGAATTAAGATAGATTTTCTTACATCATGAAAGGTTGAGCACTTGGCGGAGAAGGGGCAGACTCTGTGTCTAGATTAAATCTCTGGCTTTGGCTAAAGATAGAGCAGCGTGGTGACAAGAGAGGATTGTCTCCATCTGTGATGTGATACAGCAGTCGGCTCATCCCTAGGGAGTGATGTTCCTGTGGGCTGCTCTCCATGTCATTCTGCCAGTCCCTGTGGGCTGGCACAGGCTCTAGAAGGAAAGTATAAATCAGTGTGGACTGAGGGTCACTCACATGGGCTTGAGATACCTAGGTCAGTAAAAATTTGTCCTTACAGAAGCATAGGTATTCAAAGTGAACAGCAAACAGAGCAGCAAAGTGTCGCATGCAGGGTGGACACTGAGGATGAGAAAATAAAAGTACTGTCACTGGCTTCACATAAATCCTTTTGGAGTTCCACAGGAGGAGGTGGATGGGTGTATTTATAAATTACAAAGTAAAGACAGAGAGCTTCCCAGAATAGAAGCATTACTTGTATTTTCATAAATCTGTTTGCTTTTGAAAGCCACATTCCTGAAGAAGATGATGAGTGTCCACAATAAGTTTAATTTTGTGATTTATCATTTACTCCCTTGGTGAAGAGAAAGGAAGGTCAAAAATGTAATATGTCCTGGTGCTAAGAACCCTTGGCTCAAAGAACACAGGCTATGAAAATAACAACCACCACCAAGAAGATTCCATTTATTTACTCAAGGTCATGGGCAGTGGCCGCTCCTTGGAGGAGTATGCTCATGGTACTGTGGTAATCATGTCTTGGACTGCAAATGCAAACCTCACCACAGGTGCCATAAAAGGTAAAATCTGTTTTATAATGATGGTCAAGCTAGAAAAAGGAATTGATGAACCTCATCACATTGGTTCAGTTTATGGGTAGCATGAGAAATGTTGGCACATTACAGGGCCTACCTAAGGGAACATCAGGGGTTCCTCTTCACTGTACTCTGCCTGAGCACATTGAAGGGAATGTTCATTGAATCTTCTTCCTCACCCTCAATAGTTGAAATGGATGAGGATGATCTAACCTAATCAATATTTTGCTATCAGACAATTGGGATTTAATGCAGATTATACTTTCTAGGGAGAAACTCCACAATCTCATAAAATTCTTGCCCAAAATTTTTCTCTCTTGCTTTGCTAAAGCAAAGTTTGTGCTCTGACTCAGGTTCCCCTAGAGCAGTTTCCACAGTACATTATATTTTACACCAGCTACATTATTTTCTTTCTTTGTCTAAACCCAGTCATATATACAGCTTTTTAATTTATATCTATTATTTTGCATTTCCAGGCAGCATGTGTGTCAATTCTAATCAGTATTATATTTGCCATATGTCATGCATTCTAATACATTTCACAGAATCTTTTTATTCAATGGAAGTCTAAAACTGCACAGAAAAACAACCGTACATGGGTTTAGTCACAGAAGAACTGGCAGGTTTGGGTAAGTTCTTTTACCTTCACTTTTGATTTTCTGCTTTGCACATGGGACATCACATTCCCATGCTGAGTGAGTGTTTTCTTCAGGATTTGAATGGAATTTTTTAGTATATTTTATTTGTCCTCTTTCCCAGCAAACACCAAAACTGCAAATCCCTATTGCTGCACTGTGACAGTGGTGAAAAACCAGCTCTGAATGGCACCCTTCAAAAAAACCTCCACATTTCTCTAAAAAATAGTACTTACAATGGCTTAAATATAATTTTATTGGGCACTATCCAACTGCTTTTGCTTTACAGACAACAAAAAAATCCTGCTGTATATTGTATAATCACAGTTTAGTCTGTCAAGCAGAAGTTACACCTGACTCTTGTATTTATGAGCTCGTCTACTCTTACCAGCATCATCAATTATAATTATGTTAAGCATTTTCACAATGAGACAATGTAGCTGATTAATAATTCTAACCTTGCATCCTTCCTCTAAGTACTTCATACACTGTAGGTCAAATTCAGCTCTCCAAGATACCAGAGCAACACCCAAATCTCCTAAACCTTGTATGAGATTGAAATCCTCTGACAGAGAGACCCCAGGAAGGCACCTGGGAGAAGCAGGGGTAGAGCACTGACCAGTCCTGGGAAATCGTGGACACTGACAACAGACAGCAACAACAGCTGGAATAATTGGTGTTCTGCTGACAAAAGTGTTCTCTCTTTTTGGAAAGTACACTTTCCTTACCCTGTAAGATTTTTAAAAATTAATACCTTTGGTTGGGTTTGGATGTGTTGTTGTTACTGGGTTGTTTGTTTTTTCTGAAGAACAGTATTGTCAGTGAGAAGAACCTGGCTTCCCTTGCTTTAATTTCGCCATCTTTGAACTTCAAGAAACACACAATCATTGTGAAATAGGTTGACTAAGAACAGTTGCACAGTTCTTCATGTTCTGTTATTACAAGGAATAAATTCTGTTATAGTCATATTAAGTAGCAGTGCCCTCACTGTGAAAGGAAAACCATGTGATAAAAAGATCAGCCAGTCTGTGTTTGATAGGTGAAGGAAATAACTTTCCAACATTTGAACTCTGATTTCCTGTGGACCTAAAATTGTCCTTCTCACAGGAGATAGCCTGTACCACTGATAAACCGTATGGTCACAGACATTTGCTCCTCCTCACACCTACAAGCAGACACTTTTATAGGCCCAGCCCTGACTTGGAAATGGAAGAAATGCACACGTTCAAGACTAAGAACTCCTGGAAGATAAATGCAAAGGACAGGTAGTGGCTGCTGCAGCTCCAGTGTAAAACCAAACACACAAAGTTCAAGGAGGTTCTTTTGTTCTGCTAGCAAACAAAAGGGAGACAACTTGCATGATTTATAATTTGGGAATATTTCCCAAAGGCCAGGGCACTTTCATTTCCTTGGCCCTCTGATGGCAAGGTGTGCAAGGCTTGAACATGGTGCAGCTTTGCTACGGCCCCAGAAAGGCTTTAGTTCCAACTCTACTAGAAGTCCATTAAATTACTACCGAATGGTCGGAAGTGGCCAGCAAATAATTCTGACTGATTCATTTCAGCGGCACAACTACTAAGACAGCGGGACATCTCAGGGTGATGACGAGTTCTAACCAGCCCCATTTTTAGTTAACACTTAAGGCCATCCTTCCAGTTCTGTGTAGATCCTAAACAAGACACCAAATATTATCCTAAGAGTAGCCCAGGAATCAACCAAACTTCTACCTGTCTTCATGTAATTTTAGCCCCTATTTTTGCCAAAACTGGGAATTAAGCCAGTGAGTTGCCCTTAGCATCTCTGCCATCCCATCTCCTCCATGCAGCTTAGTACTGACAGGAGAACACCACAGGAATTAAAGCCAAATTCCAGTGTCTGATAATCTGCAGCATGGTTCAGCAGGTGGACCTCATATGACAGGTCCCACGGTACAAGCCTGTACCTATGCCTGTGATATTCTTCAAGTAAAACAATAATATACAGAAATCTCTTGTATAGAAAAAATAATATTCAGATCTAGTGTGCTCAGACCTAAAACAAGTTACATCTGTGAATGCCTCTATCAGGATTTTTAATTTAAAAGTCCTTTAGAACTTCCTGTAGTTAGGTTCAGCTGCCCACTGTTGCAGGCACAAATTTGATGTAATCTCATATCCAAAAGTTACAGAAATTACACCCTACTTTTCTATAATTATCCCTTTAAAAAACCAGCTTAGGTACCTCTCACAGTTCTTCACAGTCTCACTTTGGCAACTCTAATTCAGCTTTCACATATTCAAAAGTAAACTGGGAATTGCTGACTTTGCTCAGAGATAAGTTACTGTTCATCCCCTTAAAATTTGCATCCTGGAGCTCCCCGTCACCTCACTAGACTTGTATCTTCATTCTCCATACACATGATGTACACTTTTCTAAAATTTGCTGACTGGGATGTGAATGAAAGGATTGTGTTTATTTTGCCTGATCCACTGAGGAAAGGTTGATAACTAAAGATGGAACATATATGGCACATCCTCTAGAAACTCTCTTCCCAGCGTGGTACAAATCCCTGGATTTGCAGCCAGGGTGGAGCTCAAGTAGCCAGAAGTCCCATGTGACACCTCAATGTATCTGCAGATTTCAGTAGTAATTTAAGAGACAGAATTAGGACCAGCTCTATCTGTGCAAAATGGCAAGTTACTAAAAATGCCACAAACCACAAAGAAGATGTTAACAGAAATGAGGGCACATTAAAACCCATTAAATAGGTAAGCTTTAACTAAAGCACAAGTTTGGACTGCTGGAGTGGCAGAGCATGCTCTGAAACTATGAGAGAAATGCTAGATCATGCAACATTTCCCCATGTGGCTGCAGAGGGGAAATGGGAGTGGGGAGGGCACTGGAAGCAGCGGTCACTACCAGCACAAATAAAAAGAAAACCTAATCAAAACAGCAAAAAAAATAATTAAGGGGAATAATTAGGAACCATCCTAAGAATGAACTATGAAACCACCAAAGCAAAATAATGCAGCAAACTACTGGGAAAGGAGGAAAACTCCACCCTGCCACAAAGGAAAGGAGTCAGTGCAGATTTTGGGTGGGCTGCAGCACACCAATGAGACCTGTCTCTGCTTCAGATCCTCGTCAAGGTTAGCCCCAGTCCAGGCTCCATAACCGTATCCAAGAGCTATTAAGGCATTTGCCTGGCTGAACTAAATCACCCCCTTTTTTAAATAAAACCCAGGACATCTAGCATCTTTATAATAATTTGATTTCTACATGCATTTTTCCTTGATTTTTCCAATGCCAATCTCAAACTTTGGAATTTTTGAAGTAGAACACTATCATTTATGATTTTTTTTTTTTTTTTGTAAATAACTTCCTGTTATTTCTTGCTGAAAATGCTGAGCAAGCAGCTCCTAAAATAAGTTCTTCTGAACCCAGATTTTTTCTGATATGAAACATCAACTGCAAAGGGATTACTGACCTACCTGCCTTAATTTGAACCATACATGGTGCACGGCTTAGGTATTTGTGTATTCATGTCACTCGTCTGTGAGATGTATTAGTCATACTGCCTTTGACCTATTTTTCATGAGCAGTGACTCCTCTTCTGTTGAGCATCACGACTCTGCCAGCCCTGTGACTACAAGCCATGAATTGACGAAAATAGTGCTGAACTTAGGGCTATTTATTTCCCTATTGAGGGAAGAGGGAGAGATAACACACCACAGTTCACCCAGCTGGGCAGTAATACAAGATCATGAATGATTAAAATCCACATGCTGTAAAACTCACCTTCGCTATCTCTCTGTTGATGCATTAAATTAAAATCAATAATAGGAGAAATGAAGTGATATTGCTCTGACAAAAAGAATGACAAAAATAGAATTACATGATATGGCAGGTGATCTCACACAATACAGACATAGGAAGTAAAGAGACTAAATCTACTTGGGGAAGAATAACAGATTAAAATTTAGGAATAAAAGAATTGGGATTCTTAAAACCTCTCTCAAAAGGAAAATTCCCTCTCAGAAAACCGGAGGGTTGCAGCCATTAATTTCCATTCTTTTAACAGGTATCGCCCCTTTTTACGTTACATAGCGTTTGCAGGAGGAAATGGTGCTTTGCATTAGCTCTGCACTGTTTCCCAGAGGGCTGCAAGCCTGATTTAAAGTGCAAGTCACAAGGATCTTTTATAATTGCAAATGAGAACACATCATGGCACGCTCGCTTACCTCCACAACTGGCCCCATCAGCTTGCACACTGCTTTGGGCTGGGGAAGGGGCTGTGTCCTTGGGTGCCGGCAGCTGGGGAGTTTCCTCCTGGGCTGGCAGAAACGCAGAGCACAGATCAGTTTCCAGGGCTTGCAGCTTCAACAAAGAATTCTGCAGACAAAAGCAGAACATTGGGCTGGGTAGAGAACAACAGGGATCAGCAATTGCTCTTCAACTCCCGGAGCCCATCGGCAGCGCCTGCAAAGGGGTGTTCCACTGCCAGCTCCGGGAGGATGGGGGGAGAACAAACGTGCACTATTCCACGAGTTTCTTGACTCCTGGTTATTTAAGTCCCAATTTACATGGATTATTCACGGCACGTGGGAAAGATGACTTTGTCAGCAAAAGGTGATTTATTCCAGGCAGACAGACTGAGATGGTGTCCCTCTTCTTGGGCTTGAAGCAATACATTAAGGAAGTATTTCATTCATTGGGCTGACATCACGATCTGATGACATTATGTCCCTCCCCATTTACCATTCATAAAAAATCAAATCTCCCTCTCCAGCCTGTGAGTGCAGTACACAGCAGTGAACAAAGAGTTACTGAGAACATGCTCACTCATGGGATTCTTGGGAGAGAGAATTTTTTAATTGGCTATTTTAGAGATACTTCATTATGTAGACATGGCTTTTATGTGGGCTGCTGCCGGTTCTGCAGGGCAGCGGATCATTTGTGATCCTTTGCAAAGGTAAAATCAACACATCGTTGTCACTGGCTGCAGGCAAATCAATGACAGGGACAGTTATCTGCCGCTGTTATCACTTCCAGCCTCTGTGCCGTGCGTGGTCCAGCTCTGATTTGAATTTTTAATGCTGCATGCAGTACTGAGCTGCACGATCTGACACAAGCATCTCGCTGTGATGGAAATGCTGTGAAAGCCCAAATCACCACCTGACTGGGCAAAATGAGTCACTCGCCACACCCCACACGTTCAGCTCCCCCATCTCAAGGGAAATACAGCTTAAAACATAAAACAAAACCACACAAGGCTGTCCTAATAACCGCACAGCTGGCACACACAGAATATATGTATAACATTAAGTCACTCATATATGAGTGAATATATGTATAACATTAAGTCACTCAAGTGATACATATTTATGAAGGGCATTTTCTGAAGAAAATAATCTGAGTTGCAAAGAAAAAAAAATCCTCAAATTTATACCCTGAAAACTCCTTTCCCCACTCTGTCAAATACCTGAAACCAATTTATTGATTCATTTAATGAAAAATGAATTGATTTATCAGCCTGGTTTCCTTTGTGTGACAATGCATCACCTATGTAATGAGTAGTTTAAAACATCTGTGCATTATTTTTGTTTTAAGGCACCCATTTTGTGGAAAAAAAAAAAAAAAAGCAACTGGGAACTGGGTTGTCTGAGAAGAGCAGGGAAGACTTTCTTCCCTTCTGCTTTCATTCCTTTTATAGAATTGAGGAAAATTATGGAAACTTTCTCACCCGTATAAGTTTTCAGGTGGCAGTGCATTTCCTTGTCGAGGGAAGGGTGCTGACTTGCATCACACATATGGCACTGTTTTGGGAAGTCCTCATTTCCCAGCATCTCTCATCCCAACTAAACCCAAATAAAGTGGCTGTGGAATTATTACAGACAGGCAGAATTTCAGAGTCATTAATGTCATCTTGTTAAAGATGACTATACCAGTTACAAACCAGTGAGGGCTCTGATCCCAGCCTAGACCTTACCAGGAGAACAGCTGATGAAAATTAGGGAGAACATAGATGACAACCCATAAGAATGTGCCCATAAGGAAAACATAAAAATGCATGTCTGACAAAAGGACTTAACCTTCATGGGCTGTTACTTCAAGCATTTGACAAGAAAAATCCCATTTCAAAAATATACATTCACTTTGCATCACTATTCCTTATGACACGTTATTATTTATGGGAATTTCAGTGTAAAAGCATTCTCACAGGCTACATTGTTAGACACTGTACTTCAGCAATGCTTATGCTGTAATTCAGCAGCTGGTTTGTATTCAGTTGCTCTAAATGACATTTTTCACCGATCTGGGGAAGGTGAGTGGATGGCAAATTTCCAGCCACTGCCAAAACACTAAAAAATAATAATAATAATAATAATAATAATAATAATAATAATAATAATAATAATAGAAATACCTTATCTATTTTCATGAGTGTGCCCTTTGACAGGGATTTGAGAAAAACACTAAGCAGCTTTGAGCATCTTGATGTTACCAGGGAGATGATGAACCAGGAGTGTACCACCAACCCCATCTTACTCCTAAACCACAGCAGAGTGTTCTGGCACTGCCACACTGCATTATCCAGGAAAAGTCACCACAAATTTACAGGAAACGTGGCAGGAGACACAGCTTAGAGCAAAGGCCAACACGAAGGGCAGCACATCTGCCCTGGGGGAGAACCAGCCTGTGCACATGCTGCTCACAATGCTCCCATGGCCAGCCCAGTCCCCAGGGCCCACCTGGGCCACCGCTGCTCATGGCTGGTCAAAGGACATTGCTAAACGTGTTAGAAGCCAGTGCAAACAGCTGAAACACACAGAAAAGGAAAAGCTAGGCCATGGTGGGCACCATCATCAATTTGAGAAAGCCTCTACATGGAAACCCAGTATAATTGAAGTAATTTAAACTATGGCATTCTATATCAGCTAAGATCTCAGTTCAAATACTTCAGATTTGGTGCTCATTCCAGCTTCACTCTGGTGCCTAACATGAGGGTTTCTGATGCACCAATTCTTGATCCACGCTAATGCAAATGAAAGGACATATTAATATCTTAAATGGATCCATAAATTGCCTTGGAAAAATAACCATATTGTTTTCTCTTAAGAAGAGTATCCTGAAAGTTTGAAAAAGAAGCAATTATAATTGTCTTGGACAAAGGTTTCTTATCTCTTCTTATGTCCTCTTAAAACAACTGACAATTCAAAGATCTTGAGCTAAGCCAATTCCACTAGAGAAAAAACATTGTATGTTGTATGCTATCACAAATAATGGTAAAATGAAGACATTTATAGGAAGTGGAGAAAGGAAGAGAAATAGTGTGTTCCTTCTCACCCATTTGTTACTTTTGATAAAATTTTAAGAAAACACAGTTACTGAAGTGTCTTAGCTTTGTCTGCTGGAGAAAGCACAGCACAGAAGAAACCACTTCCCACAGGAAGCTCAGCCTGTAGTAGAGACGCCTTCTCTCCAACTAAGCCTGGACCCACTGACCATCACTCCTTCCAACCAGTGATTATTGAAAATGAAGAGGAGAGGCCTTAGGGCAAGGAATTACTGAGATAACAGACAACCTCTTACATCTAGAGATGAATGCCACACACGGTTAAATCCCTCTGGAGAGTGGGACACTGAAAGAACAAATTTTCCCAATTCATCACCAAAATGCCGTGGCACTGAGAGGCAGTACCCTGACATGGCATGGGGCCATGGCCAGCAGGATCAGTGCCGTGGGATGTGTTGGTCACCATGTCCAGGAGGCCATAGCCCGACAGGAGACAATGTGACAAATGAGAGCCCCTGCCCTTAGAAAGGATTTCTTTCCCTGATACAATGTTACTATTTTCAGCATCCTTTGTTTCATTCTCATGGACATCCAAAGGTTTGATAAATTTAAGAACTGAGGGAAGGAGAAAGGACCCAGATGTGCCCCAGCCATGAGCTCAGCCCCGACTCAGGAGGCTGACAGCAGGGATGAGGAGCAAAGCCCAGGCTCGGTGCTTTCTGCATACACTGATATCGTCCTGACCCACACACGGTGTTCCTGAATGAAAAGGATGCCTGCACCCAGCCCTTGGGCCTGCTCCTGTGCCTCCCAGACAGGAAGGCAGCTATTCTATTATACCCAGTTTATTGATGGATTTACTGGATTTATGAAATCAGCTGAGACAGAGAAGGAGAATAATCTACGTTTTCAGCATTTAACAGCCTTTGAAGTGATTCATATTGGAAAGAAACTGAGCAAATTTCAACCTGTTCGGTTTTTTTCACTCTAAGGAAATTAATGCTTTTGTATGTCACACTGGAACAGCTTTTTAATCTGAGAACTCAGGTTAAAGTAAGATAGGCACATTTTATGTGAACATAAATAAATCTCTGCAGTATCCGTTAAGGCAATATTTGTGCTTTGAGCCATATGACATTTTCAATTCAGAGCTTCCTTTATGGGGAACAAACAAGCAACAATAAGATAGAACAAGATATGCCCTGGGTCTGCATAATGCCACGGGTGAGCAGTGAAGAGAGACACCATTTTCTCTACCCCAGAAAGAGAATTTATTTTCTTATGGCACAGGTCCATTTGGGTTTGCAATAGACCTGAGACACAAAAAAATCTAAGATTTTGCAAAAGAAAGCACCAGGTGGTAACCCTTGCTCATTCCTCATTGGTTATTAACAATTTATTTTCATTTCTAATCTAATCATTGGTTTTAACATTTTACACTGGTTTATTTATTGTGATATTTTTTCTTAACCTTGAAGAAATCCTTTGTAAGGATTTTAAATGGAAGCTTTCAAGCGGAGGCTTCAGTGAATATTTGCATTGAGCTTCTCAAAAGAAACAAGAACTTCATGATTTCTCCCAGGGCCTGAGGTGGCTCGACAGAGGCTGAGTGTGCTCCCTTGTATTGGTCACTGACTGTGCCCTGCTTGTCAGCATTGAGATTCTCTGCAGTGAGCTGCACCACAGTGACACAAAATGCAGAGGAAACAATTCACTGCAAGGAGAAGATTAGGTCTGAATTCCTTTAAAAGGACACATTGTGGTCTTCTCCTAATGAAAGTCAGGCATCTATTTATAGACATAGATGTTCTCTGGCTCATTGTGGAGACAAAGCTTTCTTTTCCAGAGATTTTCAGCAAAGGGCTTCTCTTCACCCAGCTCTCTTCTCCCACTGCTCCTGTGGTGTTGTCTTGGCCTGCACTAAGGAGCCCAACTGCTCCCTGTGTAAGTCCCTTGCCCTCCATGGTCCCTGCAGTGTGAGTAGATTCTGTGCTGGGCTGCAGAGTCCCCAGGTGTGGGGAGATGCTTTACAGGGTTTCCCACTTCCCATAACTGCAAAGCTTGGCTTTACCCCCCTGCCCCTCTCAGGATATTGCTGACTGTGAGGGCCTCACCCAGGTTCATGCATTGTTCCACATGATCACACAAACAGCTTTTTTGTGCTTCTCTCACGCTGTGCTCCTGGCATAATCCCTGTGAGAGCAGCTTGTTTCAAGTGCCACTGGTGTTATTTGGCTTTCCTTGCTTCCCCTCTTCAGCTCTCCCCTCCTTCCATCTTACAACCAGAGCACCTTTTAGACTCCCTTGTACTGCTCATTGTTTATTTATGCAGGATGTAGCAACCTTGAGAACTCCTTATTTTTAAACAAAACATATTTAACAGATGAACCATTTTGAGCTGTAATAGGAGGAAAAAAAATCAAATGTTCTTGAAAGATGTAACTTCACTCAGTCAATATTGAGTGTTTGATACTTTTCTGAGCATAAACAAAAAAGCAACCTAAAGTTGGCTTAAAAAATTTAAAATCTCTTGCTTCTAGCTTTTAAACTATTTTAGCAGTCTCATATCACACTTCTAAGCTTTTCTCCGAAAACATGAGAACGTTGATTCATTAAAAAGCTAACCTAGGATTATTAAGCAATTACATTATTCCAAGACCTTAAAATTAACAAAAAACCAAAACATCTATTCAAAATTTATAACCTCGTATTTCAACTTTTAGTTCTGCTTACCTCATTTAAGCTGTTAAATTGATCAGTTGCTTCTTTTGGTGAAATCCTTGTGCTCTGGTCTATTCTACAAAACAAAATTTAAAAAATCATTCAACAGATTGCTTATCTGTGCTGCAAATATCTCAAGCTTTTCATCATGTCCATATATAAATTACAGAATAAGTTTGTTTTATTTAAAAGAATACCATTTTTATGGAAGTAATATCTTTATTTTTAACCCATTCAAAACAACAGTGATTTTACTGGAATCTTAAATAATACATTTAAACTGTTAATGAAGTCCTGGAAACTATGGCATTAATATCTGGGCTCATTCTGTCGTGTCAAAAGGTTCTACAGACGTATGATCTGGTTGTTGGTGAGCTAACAGGGTTAAAGCCAAGAAAAAGCTTAAACATATGCTTAAATCTAAGCACAATTTGTCCCACATGCTTTAAATCAGGAACAAGAGTTTTCCCATATCACAGCCATAAAGGAAAAAACCTTTCCGTATTTAAATTTGATGGCATTTCAGGCTCCCAGTCTTCCACTTTTGTGAATTTCAGAAAGGCTCCAGGTGCCTGAAAATCCTGTAAGAGAGATGTCCACATTTTCTAGTGAGTGTCACTTGGCTGCCATCAGGGATGTCTACACGTTTGGTTTTCTCTCAGTGTATTGCTGCTTCTCCATGTGGGAAGAGGCAAGGGAGGCTCTGGACTAGTGAGGGGCAAATCTCTTCCCCCTGGTTGTGGCCACTGAGGAGCTGTGCCCCATCCAGGCAGATGTGGCCCACACAGCTCCCAGCTGTGTCAGGGTTAGGTACTAATTCACTGCACCAAGGAGCGGAACTGCAGTCTGAAAACACCTTCCCACAGACTGAGCAAGCAACCCCAACTGTTCCAGCACCACCCTGTCCATCCCCAAAACAGGCTGAGGCTTCCCACACGTGATTTCAGAGCCTGACATGGGTGTACCACGAGCTGACTCAGCTCAGGGGAAGCAAGAAAACTGCAGCTGTCTCAGGAGGAGATCTGTCAGTGCTGAAAAGGTGGTGATGTCTGCTGGCCCCTGGAGACGCACTCAGAGATGTGATCAAACCCAACACAAAACCCAGATTCCTCTGCATAAAATAATTCATTTTTCCCAGCAAAAAGAAATAACAGTGAAACCCTCTAGAGACCTCAAAATCAGAACAGAGAGATGCAGAGGTGTTTGTTGTAGTTCTTCCTGCATTTGTGAGGCATTTAAAGACTGAAATAATGGCCTTGCCACTTCTCTTACCAAACCAGACACATTAGATAGCTACACTTGGCTCCAAACAGCATCCAAGATGTGCAATTCCCATAGGAACAGAAATGAGTCATGAGAACAGCAAAAGGACTAACTTAATAGGAAAGAGTGAAATATTTGTAGTTTGGTTTAATAACACGTAAGGAAGCAGCTGCAAGGCTACAAACAGCTGAAGAACTAATAGACTAATGAAGAAAAAATATTTAGGGTGATTTATTTCATTGAACTAGAGCTAGAAGGAAAGGATGAAAACAACACGTGTTATAAACTTCTGGTATTCATTTGGATGACTCCTTTCAGGGTGCATAACAGAGCAAAGGGGAACTCACCTTAATAAGACAAAAACAAAACCATTTTTTTTAAAGAAAGACAAAAGCAAACAGTAAATGCTCGCAGCACTTTGTACAGGAACTGTACAAATTTCTACACCATTCACAGCTGTATCACTCACGAGCCTTGCACTCCGGAGAGTAAAAGGTTTACAGCAGCCATGAAGTACCACCTCTCTCATTCAGGTTGATGTTCTTGCCAGCTGTTCTAGGATGCCTCGAATCTTGCATTTTACTGTTCCTTTTACACTACAAATACTGGAGTAGGATGCTCTTATTTATGCATTCTTTACATTCTGGAGATACTGAAATTATTAAGGTGAGTAACCATTTTTGTGTGATGAGCATTTAAATTTTCAGTCTCGTGTGCTGAGCTGATCTTACTCTACACAGAGAGTTTTGGGGTGTGCTTTTTCATTTTCACCAGGACTTATTGCTCTGCTAGGCAAATGCAGGTTTTCTGACTGTCACCAGGCAACACAGGGCTTACTATTTAATAACCATGGATCCTACTCTCATTAAAAGTCAATCACAAAATGAACATTAACTTCAAAAGCAGCACAGCAGGAACAAGCCCCAATTTTCCATCTGTGCTGAGTACATTAAAATTATTTCAGGCCTTAGCTGAAATTTTGAATAATTGCAAGCGCCTGTATTTTGTATCATTTACATCCTGTAAAATAACGAAAATTAAATTCTCTCTTTGGCTACTGCTCAAATATATGTCTCTCACCCTCCTTTATAGACTCTGGCTTTGGCAGAATTATCCTTTTCTCCATGGCAGAGATGGCAAAGATGCAATAAGTAACATGAATATTTGAGGGTTGTGGACATAACAAAAAAAAAAATCTAAATTCTGATTATCATAACAGAGATCCTACCAGACTTCAAGGGGGAGATAAATTTGCATGAGGGCTGTGCTGTTTAAAAAACAAACCAGAACATGTGAATTTTTGAATTATGCACAACATCACTTTTAAACCTGCATAAAATTCAAATAAAACCACATAATTTTAAAAGCTGGGGAAAATGTTTAAAGATAACCTAGGCCAATCCCCACCACATTTCCTCTGTGAAACCCAGAAAGGAGCATTACATTTTGTAACCTGCAAATCTCACTCCAGTCCAGCTCTGATGACACAAACCCCATCCCCAGGCTATTTATGTGTTTATGCCCCACGGCGCCGCACGTGCGCGGTGTCTCGGCATTGGCGATGCCAGGGTAAGTGCTGCCCATCAGCCTCACAGGGTTCTGTGGGATGGAACTCCTTTTCCAGGGTCACCTTCAGTCTGTCCTGGCCCAGTTCTCCTCCCCTGTGCCCAGCCCAGGAGCCAGTTCCACCCTTCCCGCCATGAGGGTGACCTGGAAGGTTAACAGCTGGTAACTGGAAGTCTCAGTTCCCTGATTCAGCCTGTCCAGAGTTACAGCAGATGCTTCCACAGAATGGCAAAACACACCACCAGCACATCTCAGCACCCAGAAAACAGAAGGCTTCTTTCTGACACCTTCCCAAATGGAAAAAAAAAGCATTATCAAATCCAAACACCTCCACATGGGGCTGCAAGTGGATGCTTCCAAAGCACAGCTATGACCCCTTAGAAAGCAATGTGGAACTGCAACAGGCTTTGGGGGTGAACATAAAGTGCCCACCTGCAACAAAAGAAAAATCCACAGAGCACCAAGCCTGTTATGCACATCGAGACAAAGAGCAGAGACCTGGGTCACCTGACAAAAACTCTGTGCCCAGAAAAGCAGAGCCAAACCAGCACCTGAACATGGGAAATTTGTAAAGCAGTGCCCCCAGATTTAGTAAGGACTAAATCTTATCCTTAGGACACACCTTCGCTGGTCAGCTGGGTGATCTGAAACCCCATTTTTAGCCTTTTGCATGGCCATGATGGATGAAAGTAGAAACTGTGACTTCCAGTACTTACCAGAGCTGAGTTACTTCATCACCAGCTGAGTTACCTGCCATCAGGCCCTGGGTAATGCCAGACCTGAGCACACGGTGCCCTTCCAGCACCACAACAAGCTCAGGTGCCACAGCACTGAGAGTCCAAACTGTAGATAAATGGATAACCTTGCTGTAATCAGGTGTGAAAGTTCCCATTCCCATTCCTCAGAGGATGCAGCTCTGAGACAAAGAGGCAATTCAGCAGTGAGGGAAAAGAAAAGCAGAGAAGTATTTTTGAAACGTGGCACAGAGCAACTGAAGTTTCTAAACTAAGGATGTTCTTTCTGCTTCAGATGTAAGGGGTTTAAAGAATGATGAAATTTGCATCTTATCTTTATCCCTTTTGCTTTCTCCAAACAGTCCTAGACATATAAATATAGAATACACTGCCAACAAGAGCCAGGAGTCTGAATATTTTATGCAGAAGGCAGCAAATGAATTAGCCTTTCCTACAGTTAATCAGAAGTGAAATGTGCTGTGTTATCCCAAGTGTTACCTTGGTTGGAATCTCACGACTGCTTCCTGGCATTTCAAAGCCACGTTCTGTGCATAGTTATTAGCTGAGGATGCAGCCTTCCCCTGCCACTCTGAGAGGCCTGGCAATGCACACTCCAGCTCCTGCACAAAGAGAAAAAAAAAGAAAAGCTGAATGCACCCTGTCAGTACCAATCCAAACCTAGCTAAATATTTTGCTTCAGGAAAAAAAATGCTCCATGAGACCAGGTGCTGGTTGAGGATCTTTGATATTTTTTGGTAATAATCTGGAAACAACTGGAGAACAGAGAAGATAAAAGGTTCTAAACAAAGTAGTATGTTATTTCACTGGAAAACAGTTTCTGAAACCAAAGCAGACTGTAACTTTTCTGTTTATTACTTAAATAAATGACGTCAGCTTCAGAGCTAAGAGGTTCTATACAAAGAATTAATTTGAAATTATTCACTTACAATTAAGTAAGATTTTATCACTTGGGTATCATAAAAAAAATCTGACTGACAAAGACAAGTGCAAATAAATACTTAAATAAGATAGGTAAAATTTAATGGTTTGCCTCTTTCCCTGCCCTAGCATACGTGTGGCTTTATGAATAGACTATTACTCTGGGGGCAGGGAAAGGCAGTGAGGGGAAAAAAAGTCACATCACCCAATCAAAAACACAGAAAAGAAAAAAAAAGGCAATTTAGTCCAAAAAACTGAGTAAAAGAAGAGGAATGAGAGAAGCATCCATTTAACTCCAGGCTTTTGAAAACCAGTTGTAGAACGGTGAAAAGATGTGTTAGGCACATCGTTTCCTTACCTATGAAATGGGTTGTAATATTTCCTTTGTATTGCAATGAAATAAGCAAATGAAGATCTTTGAAAATATGATAATCAAAAGTGGGACTTTTTTCCTACCTCTTTATTAGCTTTTGCAATCCAATATTTTAGTCTAATAGCTAAAAGAATTAAAATACAATGTGCTCTGCAAAACAACAGAGCTTTCTTCCGTGCTAAAGCAATGTACCTGACTTTGCTCCAGTTTCAAAGCTTGGCTGGATGTATGAAAGTCTCAAGTTTGGATAGGACTCCTCAGAAAGGAATTTTCTCTATGCAGGGCACAGAGAACAAGGCAATTCCAGATGCTTTCTGCTGGATGAAGGGGAAAGCTGAGGAGAAGAGCATGTTCTGGAAATAAGCCCTTGCTTGCAGGCTTGATGTTTGAGGACTTGGGTGGCTTTGGGTTGTTTCTGTATTTTTTTTTTCTGTTTTATGTCTTTGTTGCTGCTGATAAATCATGTCATTAGGGTGTTAACAAGTAACGCTAGTAACACCCTTGATGGAATCTCTGTTTCTAAAGAGCAGTGGAAGTCTGATGTGTCACAGGCACCTACAGCAGAGCCCCATCTTCTACTGCATTTCTGTTTCTTTTTCACTAAAGAGGGTGACTTCTACAACAAAGTTGCATCACAACAAACATGAGCAGAGTATACTCAGAAATTGAAGTAAAACTTGCCAGCTGCCTGATATGTTCATGTGTTTTTGCAGCTGATGTGTCAACATCAGCTCTGGCTTTTTGATTACTGTACACTTAAAATCACAATTTTAATGTCAAATTATTGGAAGTTCTTTGACATCCAAGCAACTTGCACACTTCATTTATACTCAAAATACAAAACTTGACTCAGCTGTTTTCAGCAATCTCATTTCTAGGCACTGATTGTCAAGCCACTATTTCATTTTTATAGCCATTTACCTTGATAATAAGACTTTAAAACTGAAATTTTACTGTCTCTGCCTATTAGCTAGGAAGTTTGACGTGTTTTTGTAAATATGTCCCAGTATCAATAGGGAATTTGAGGATGACTCATTCAAGAATCCATACTCATGACTGTGCACCAAAGGTGAGTGCAGGAGCAAGGATTGGGCAAGGAAAGCAGGCTTTCTATTCCTCACCATCTGTTCTCACACTGACTCCCTAGAGTATGTTCTGGGCATATGCTTCCCCACCTCTTGAAGTCAAATAAATCCTAATTCATTTGATTTCCTATAGAAGAGTGTTGCAGAGTTGCTAGGGAAGCTCATGGAACTCTGGGAAAGATGAAACCAAATAGGAGGAGTACAGCAGTGCAGTCACATTCCAGCAGCCTCCTCTCTTCCCATACTCTGTTTGGAAAGGTTACAGCTGCCTCCAGAGCCAGCTCCAGCCCCCAGGCAAATAACTGCAGGTAACATGCAAAGAGCAGCTTTACTCTGGTGGCATTTTGTCATCAGACAAGTGGTCAAGTGAAGTCACCTGATGCTGCTCTTTTATTACACTCGGGTTTTTTTAATCATCAGTGTAAATCTAATAACCTTTTCTTCATGAAGACCAAAGGCACATGACCACAGGGCTACACTTACGCCAAAAATATCAGAGGCACAGGAATCACACTTCAGCTGAGAGCCTTGTGAAGCTCAAAGTCCTCAAGCTGGCATGCTGGCATCTCTCCTCTGCTTGATCACAGCTGTCTGTTCCCCCTCAGTGACCTTTCTACAATGGAAACCCCTTGGATTCTCACAACTAGAAAGGCACACAAAAATGGTTCCCATCCAAACAGACTGTAATCCTGCCAATACATGCAGCAAACTTATTCATCTCCCAATAGCCTCTTCCAATTTTAAAGGGACAATTCTCTGTGAGAGCAACTCATGGGCTTATAACACATCAGAGTGAATAGCAAACAGTTCCTTGGCTTATCAGAGCAACACCTGTAACAGAGATTCTGTCACTGCTCTGGTGTCACTCTTTCTGATGCCACAGAGAAGTCAGGCTGGGGAAGCAAGGAGACTGCGGGAAAAGCACACTGCCAATATTCTCAGGAAAACAAGGATGAACAGTTTAATCATGATGTGCAGTGCATCCTGCTTTTTTTTTCATGAATGCATGTGCTCAGAAAGTGCTGTTTGTCAGCTGCTTGGGAGTACATCATTTATCCCATCCTGTGCCTTGGTGGCAAGGCGTTTCACCAAGGAAGGTTCATGCAGTTACAATGTTTCACCACTTCTGTCTTTCCTAATTCAAGCCCTTGAGTCACATGAAAATTATCTGCCTGGCACCATTTTTCCTTCCAGAGGCTGCATACTTAAGTCACACTGGTATTTTATGGCATAACTGGCATCATTTCCAGCTAACCCCTTGGGGCCACGTAAAATGCCACAGAGCAGCAAATCTGTGCTGTGTTGGCTTTCGTTTGGTGAGAGGCACGAGCAGGACACACACGTGGGGCTCGGAAGAGGCTGAAAAAGCAACAGATGACCTCTGAGACAGACTTTGTCCCATTTACTTCTTCCTCATGACTCTTCCTGATCTGCCTCCACTTGCTCTTCTCAGGGCAAAATTTCCATCATTCTTTCTGTTCAGCTGATAAACATGCACACCTCATCTCCCTGCAGGTTGAATAATGTTTCCTAGTAATGCAGTACAGTCGCAAAAAACACCCAGTTACTGCTTTCGTTCTGGAGGAGCTCCAGAAGAACAGGCAGAAAGCTTAGGGCAAGAGTTTGACACTGATATTCCAAAAGAGACTGTGATAACAGCATCTGCCATTTGCTTTTCATTTTCCTTCAGGGATTCAAAAGGACAGTTCTCACTTAGAAGGTAAGACATTCTGTCTAAAATGATGAAATCCCATTCTAAACTTGGTCCAAAATAATTCCTAGTCTATGATAGGTTTGAAGAACTTCAGAAAGAGCTCTGCAAATTTCTATGCACAAACAAGAAGGGAAGAGAGATAAAAAGCAGCCAAATACCTTATACAGCAAAGAAGAGACGGAAATACAGACATCTGTATTTGTGTATGCACAATTTTATGTGAACACAGACATCTGTATTTGCAGATGTCAGGCCTTGTGCCTACTGCAGACCAACAAATTTACCAACATTAACTGTCTTGGATATGAGAATATTTCCAGCTGAGGGGTTGAATCTGCACTACAGCTCTACCCCTCACACTACACATCCAACATGACTTGGGATGCACCAGAGAAGACCAGAGGCATTTTCAGCAGCTGCTGAGAGGTGGAATTCAAGAGTCAACAGAGCAAACGTACCTCCAGAGACAGCAGCAGAAGCTTGCTCATTTCTAGCTTTCCTTAACACCTTTTACAAAATTTATAGTTCTGCTCCCCCCTGCTCAACCTAGGAAGTACTTATATGGACTTACTATTTAAATATGAGAAAAACAGAAATTGAGATGAAGGAAAACCATGACATCTCTCTATCTGCAGCCAGAATACCAGTGTAAGAGATCCTTGATCAAATTAACAACACAGAAACTGTCCAATCTATTGCTGCAGCTACCTAGTTTTTGTATTTGGTGCAAGGAAACACAGGAAAACGAAGGAGAAATATTTGCACATCTTCAGCTATGCTCTCCACTCACTTCTGAAAGCAGCTGCAGCACAAACCTCTCTGCAATTCCCTAGCTGAAAGAAACTGTTATTACAGGAGGGTTGCAGACTGCAGGTCCCTGGAAATCAGGGTAGATTATTGTGGAGTCTCAAATCGCACCATGAATTAGCAGGGAGTCCCTCTTTGCATTTCAAAAGTTGCTTAGACATTGTCCCACAAGCCTACCCCGGAAAGTTTAATTCTTTACCTGACTTTCCTCATGGCTTTTTCCATTTTCTAGCTTTGCAATGGGCTTAGGTTTCCTCAGCTTTAGGTTGCCCATTTCAGGCTTTAGAGCGCAGTCAATTCCAACCTGCTGCTTGTGCTGCTGAGTGTCTTGCAAAGGCAGCTGCCTTTCCTCTAAGACAGCAGAGTTATCCGGGTAATTTTCTTTGTTATCATCGTCTCTGTAAGAAAATAAAATTGAAAAGCATCAGGCAGGATTTCAGACGCCTGTCAAAACATTATGAAGGAAGAAGAGCAACAAGATCTTAGCTATTTATGGCATATTGCTTTTACTAAGTTTAGTGGTCTACACATCAGTAATGGATCTAAACTTCTGTTAGCATTATTACACACTCAGCTGTGGAGCTACTTAAATGTTAGCTTTAGAGGCACTCTTGGGCTACAGACCTACAGTTCACGTTCCCCAAATAAAATCTGAAACCCTTCTTTTCATGCAGAAGGCTTCTCCCATCCAGTGATTCACAGTAAGCCATAATCTCACAAAAATATCACAGACAATAATTCCTCTCTACAACACACTTCCCTTCTGATGGTCTCTGGCTTTGAGGCCCATTGCACAAAGGGAAGGAGGAAGCCACACAAAGTAAGGTCTGAACAGCCAGAGATGTGTTTGGAGAAAACATCCTCCTGTGTATGAGCACACCTGGTGTCTTAAACAGACACTGTTACTCATGGATGTTCAATCTGGGATCTGGGACAGACATTTTCAATCCCCCCCAGACTACAATGTGCCAGCTCTCTCCAAGAAGACCTTGCTAATGTCATCCACATCATCACTCCAGCCTCAGCCTGGTCTCATGCCTTCCACTGGGAGCATCTCCGTGGCACCACGAAGTTGCCGCAATGCAGAAGGCAGGGCTGCCGGAGGAGTTGGCAGCGTGAGCTGGGCAGCCTTGCTGCTCCAAAATCCCTGGCTGTAGCTTAGATTTCAGGTGGGATTTCAGATGTTAGCCTCAGCTGGTAGCATCCTAATGGTTAGCTGGGAGATGAGCTCTCTCCTGGTGGGAAACTTCCACAGCTGGGGGAGTCAAGCCCTGTTGAGTTAAATCTCCCCGAGATGTTTGGGGTTTTTTCCAGAAAGCACGACTTGCTAGTTCAATGTTTTCTCCTAAGGATTTTGAGCTGCCAAACTCACTTTCCATCTGTGGCCCATCAGCATCCAGATGGATGCTTGCAGGGTGCCCATGGAGTTGAACACCACTGCTGCCCATGCCTCCTGCAAGTGTGCTCCAAGGCAGTTGTTATAGTTACAGCTTTATAGCTCACAGGCACTCCAACAATGTGCAGAAGTGTTGCTAATCTTAAGGTGTCCTCTGATTTTAAAATCTTCCTGAAGGTTAAGTTGCATACCCCAGCAATCAATATGTACTAATGTAGCCATGAGAGAGGCGTGCCTCAAGAATAGTTCAGTTAAATTACAATTTGAAGGATTTTTTTTTCCCATACACACTCAGCAATGAGCATATCCTTGCACAGTTGGAAAAGTCTGCTCACTACTGCTTTGTACCAGCTGCTGTACAGTAAAATTCAGTGTATAAGCACCACAGCTGCATCTGAATGACAGGAGAATGATGTGGAGTTAAGAATACAGCCCATAATATATTTACTTATATAATAGCAACAGTAATTAATCTTCATCGCACAAAAGCACACAAGAGAAATACTTATTTCCCAGAAATACTAACAGCTTTTGCAGGTAATAGCCCAGAAATTCTGCCTTCCCTTGAGAATAAAGATTTCTTTCTAATGGTTTAACAGAAGCAGTCACAGCTTCATTTGCTGCCAATGGACTTCAGACAAAGTTTACAGGAGAGTACCTGGGACTGGAACTGCCTGCTTGATCTTCATGCACAGAGTCTGAGTACCCGTCACACCTTGAAAATGAAGACAAGATAATTACTGATTTTCTGCCAGCTACAGAATCTTAGCTTTTAATAGCATTACAGTGCAGCTCAAACTATAAACACATTTCTTGTTCTCCTCACGCTTTAGTTAGGGTCATTTAATGCCATAGCTGCTCCATGATAGTCCAAATCTCAGAGGAAGAAGAGGATTTGAGATGTTAAGTGTGCACAATTTGGTATATCATTTTCAGACAAATGGAAATAATTACAAGGGATTCAGATGTTACCATAAAAAACCACAAGAAAATTACAAGAAATTCTGTATTCTAATTGCTTATAGTATGCTTCACATTAACCTCAAAAAAATTAGACACAACCAAGGATGTTTTTCTCCCAAACTCACAAAAATATTAACTATGATAGAGCAGTCACCCTTTGTGCAGCAGGAAAAAGAATCCCCAACTAAATTATGAAGTGAGAGTTACTCTTAAAAAGTGAACTAGCACTATTTTTAAGATGTCTGAGCAATCATAGTCAATTCCTTTAAGTTACAAACAAAAGAATTGTCCTAAGGCTGCCTAATCAAAAGAGAAGTCTGGATAAATATACTAAACCACAACCACAGAGAGGTGAACATGACGCTGTGGCTGCATGGCTGAACTTTGCAGGATGATTTAACCTGCAAAGCCCATGAGCACTCTTTCTTCAAATAAAAATGCACCCATAAGCATGCACTCCTAAAATATGCAAACACTCAGCCTGGTATTGTTGGGGTGAAGTCGGGGCCCTCTCCTCACCCTCAGTTCATACTCACAGGGCACAGACACTAAGGAGGCCTGGATCCCTCGAAGTTTTCCGGCAGAGGAATCTCTTCATTCTGGGGGAAGCAGCCTGTACTTTTGCTGACTTGTTAAATTTTGAGAAGAACTGCCCCACTTAGAAGGGAGTACATTAAGTGACACATTCATAGCTCTGCGTTGCAATTTGATGGCAAGGGTTTTAATACATTCCTCTTCCCCACCAGTCTTCTGCTGGTGTCTATATCAAAAGTCAGACTGCAGCAGAAAATATTTAAAGGGCCACTCAAGTGTTTACACTTCCTGAATACATCAGCATATGCATGAAAGCATTTTCTGCTCACAACTGGAGCAGACAACTACAGTGGCAGATCACCCTAATCTCACAATATTCCTGCAAGGAGTGCAGCTTTCCCCACATGGCAAAGTGGGATGATGGATGGAAGACAGGGCTTGATGTGCAAAATGGAAAAATTCAGTGTAGAAATCTGGTTGCCTCTGGATGCCAGCCACACCTTCCCCTCTGGCCAATACCTGACTGCCTCATGGGAAACAGCACAGGACACACTGGGGTTTGAATAAGGAAGCCCAGGGTGAAAGGACCCTGGCTGTAGAGTTAGAGGGAATATTTCAGAGGGAGGAAACAACAGAAAGAAAACTCATTGTGAGGAGACAGTGCCAAGGTCAGAGCTGGATGGGCAGAGCTCGCAGCACAGACACAGGAGAAGGACCCACAAGTGGGGTGTGCACCATGGGCCAAGCCACGGCCAGTGAATTCCAGGGATCCCCTAAAGGGACAAACTCTCCCTCCTGGGTGGGCCTCAGAGACACAAGGTGGGAGGAAGCAGCTCTGCCACAAGTTTTGCTCCTCCCTCCTCTCACCAGTCAGCACACTTGGCAGCCTTCAGTCCTGAAAGACCACCTTGGCAATGGGGAACACTCTCTGGAGGGACAATGGATGGCTGAGCACAGTCCAGTGGCCAAGCCAAGTCCAGCTCAGGAGCACTGTCCTTAGCTGGGGGAGCTGAGCTGGCTGTAAGGAGGTGATCTCGAGAGGCAGAATCCTAACTCAGCATCCAGCAACTAACAGAAGTCATAAAACCAGAGACAACTTATAAACAACAAAAGGGAGTGGGACAAAATGTATTTGAGAAACAGGATGGCGGAAGATAGGAAAGATAAGCATTAATGAGTCAGAGAATACAATGACCATCATGAAATTTAAAAGATCCTGGGGAAGTTTGGAAGCAACACAGTCTAAAATTTCCAACAGAAGTTTTTGTCTGTGCAAGAATAAATAACCAGGAGGCTGAGAGCTCACTCACAGTGCTTGAGGCTAGGTCCATAGCAGGACCTTTAAAAAGATGGATTTGTGATAGAATGCAAGTATCCATCATTAAAGCATGGAGTGTTTTTACCTTGATTTCTTAAAGAAATGTGTCTTCTGTGTTCATGCCACCTGTCTGCACATATCAAAACAAACATGCACACCTTCCTTTTCTCTCACCACTAACTTGTAAATCTTGTTGTCTAGCTTTAGTTGTATTTAATAGATAGGGTGATATGCAAGAGTTTGGTAAGTTTTTTGATAGTTTGTGGCTGTGTATCAGAGAGATTTCCCATGAACCAAAAATCTGCAGCAGCACCTTCCTTGCTCCTAAACCACCAGAGAATATGCCACAACAGCTTCAGGTCAGAAAGCCAAATGGGTTGAGGCTTACATTGGGTAGGAGCTGTCTTTTAACAAAACCAGGGATATGAATCCTCTCCCTTCAGTGCCCAATCCAGCTACTGACTGATGGATATCTCTTAAAAGTAAGTGCATCCATTATTGATCTTATGGCATGGGCCAGAGTCAGGTCAGAGACAGGATGCCAGCCTGGATGGAGTGTTGCTCTGACTCTGGACAGTACTGTCCCTGTTTCTTCCAGGGTCTCTGGGTTAATGGGACCAGCTTCCTTAACTTTCTTCCATTTTCACCTTCCCACAGGAGCCATTTCAGAACAGAGTGAAAACTGCTCCCTTTTGCTGACTTGACCTTTCAGATGCTCACGTGAACAGCTCCCAAACCAGGCTGCATGCGTGGCTTGCTGGGAGCTTTGCACCCCCAGGCACTCGCCTTGTCCCAAGAAATGTTCCTGAAAGTGCAATACCACTGGCTTTACATCATTCAGGAACCCCTGGCTTTGCCTTTGTCACAAATAAAGACAGGAATTGTTAAATGAGGATGCCTCAATTAGCATGGCAAGCTCTCTCTTCTGCTAGATAAAAGTAAATCTATTTTCCTCTGTTTTCAGAGATGGTCAACACAAACAATAAGGGCTGAAATCAGTGAGAGCTGCGTATCCTCAGCAGCTCTCAAAAGCAGGAGTTGGAGGATGGCTCCAAACGAGACTTAGGGAAGGCCACTCTGGAAACCAAGTTTGTTCATTTGGACAATGCTTTTCAGATATCATTGTTCACTTGCTTTATTTCTAAAAGCACGTTTCTACCCCTTTGTTTGGAAATAGAAGATTAAAGATGAAATCCCACAAACAAGAACCAACAGCAGCTGAAATGAGGGAGATCCAACCCCTCTCAACCTCCCTAAGGGCAGCACCACACTTGCAGCTTGGGTTTAACATGAAGCCCACGGAGAAAAGCCATCACCTTCTGGTCCCAGAACCCCAGGGGTGAGGCAGGCCTAGGGACTGCTCCAGGGGAATCTCTACAGGAAACAATGGATGTACTTAGGGACAGAGGAAAGGGAAGGAGAAGAAAAATGAAAACTATGTTATCTATAATCTGGCTATTTTTCTCTGAAGGGGGAGCAACCCATAATTTTACAGACCACAATTCATCACTTAACAGGAACACAGGAAATGAAAACAAGCAAGCATACAAGCAAACAAAAGCCCCTCCATGATTTATTAGCTTCAGTTCAATCTTTCCATATCTGCCCCAGTCACACAAAAAGTGTGACTGAATTTAAATATTAAATAAAGCAAGGAAATATAAGCAAATAAAACAAAGCAATATAAGAGAGCAAAATTCTTTGAATCCCTTTGAAATATTACTTTTCCTGTAGAGGTTATGGCAACACTTAGGGATGGCTCAGACAAACACAACTTGGCCTGCTTTCAGAATGTGCCCTGTCCCCACAGCACTCAGCAAAAAGCTTACTGTCCAGCTGGGGTGTTTTAGATTATGAGCATTTTAGCAGTGTAAAACTCACCTAATACACAAACAAATCCATACATCATTTTCCTCCTGAAAAACAGCTTGGCTCCTTACAGCTGCAAAACCTTCCCCAAAAGCTTTTGAAACAATCAAAAGCATGCAAAATAAAAATGCCCAGAACACCAATATTGAAGTAGTTTAGACTAAAATAAGACAAAGGCTGTTTCATTTGCAATAGTTCCTAGAGGGTTTGCCTTTCTAACTTTCTATGTCCTCCCTTGGTCTGTTGTCTCTGTAAAACAACAAGAAAAATCAACGTATACATCCTTATGATTATGACATATACAAAAGGCCATCTAAGGAGTTTATGAAATTGCTAACAAAGAAATTACATTTTTGGTACTTTGCCTGTCTAAATAATGTATAGGGATTTTTCAAAATATTTCTTAATGATTTTTTTCCTAACAATGCTCGTGGTAAGTACAGACCATGTGTCCTTAGAAAACAGACATGCTTGTGTTTGACAGGATCATCAGCACCAGAAATGAGCAACATTTTGACAGGAGGTTTGTCCGACACTGAAAATCATGCACTTAAACATGTGTGATGTTCACCCAGCATATATTCTCCCAAAAAAGGGATTTCACTGCTAAATAGTCACAGAGCATTTAAAGGCAGCTGCTTTATGCAATCCTTCCCATACAGTCAATAATATATTTAGATTACAGAAAACTCAATCAAAATATATGACAGATAGCTTGGGGCTTCTCACATACTACTTATTCTGTACAGCAACTAAACTCATTATTCTTGTTTAAAAATAAGGACATCTTTAAAGTGCTCACTTACTCTGCTAAAGCTGTCGTGTTGAAGGACTTATCCTGAATGCTGAAACAGAAACAAGAAAACATCAGATAAATCAGCAAGGCAGGCAGGCTCCCTGTATCCTCCTCGGTTGTGGGAACACATGCACAAACATGGCATTGCGAGGCACGTCTCTGTGTGCTTGCTCTGCATGCACGGCTGTACCTTGGGCTGCTCTGCACATGCTCATAATCAAGAAACCACAGGGATTAGTCCTACAACACTCACAGAGCCCAACCAGCAGCACCCAGAATTCAGGCAGGGCTGCAGGTAGACGGTGAGGCTTGGATGATGATCTTTTATAGTTGTAACCGTGCTGTTAATAAAGGCTTAGGTTTACAAACAAGTGTTTGGCATTCTGTCCTTTAAATGTTTGCTCTGTGCAATTGGCTCATCAAACGCAGGGGGTTTTTTACTTAAATAGGGTTGCCCAGCTAAGCTCTCTGGAGGTTTTCTTGTTCAGTGGTCTCTTACATGCTCAGCTCATGGCCAAACCCCAAGAGATTCTGTGAAAAAAATCCCGCAGAATGGACAGTTCAAGTAGGAAAAGGCTGTTAAGCTAACAGCAAGCAGTAGATGAAACCATTCCTGTGAAAGGAATAGGCTGCTGTGCTCCTGCAGCAAAATGTTTCTGACCCGATATAATACGTGCAGCAGGGTCAGCTCAGGATATTGCAAACTGCTGGGTTTGAGGCAGCAGTGGAATTCCCCCCCGAACAACACCCCTCAAAGCCAGTGAATACGCTCTTGGATCATCCTGAAATCTNAAAAGAAAAAAATAAAAGGGAAAACACCCGACAAACAAACAATCTCACTGCTACATAGCAGAGATGGGATTTGTTGCTGTTGTTGTTTGGGCTGGGGGAGAGAAAGCAGTGCTGACAACGCCTTGCGAGCATTCCTGTTTGTGACAAAGGCATCTCTGAGACGCCAGCATCGAGCCGAGCAGGGATAAAGAGAGGCATCTCCTCCTCCTCCTCCCCCCCGCAGCAGCAGCTTGTGCCTCTGCGTGGTGTTGACACACATTTCCCAGGCAGCAGTGGCAGCCAGGAATCACAGCCCTGACAATCGCTTTTCTTCCACCAGCAGCACTAACAATGCATCGCACCTTCCCCTCGTCCCAGCCGCCCCGCCTCTCACACAGACTGTCTGCTCTGCTCCTTCTTATATTTGTACATATATATCAATGTGGACAATGGCATGAATTACCTGGGGGTCAGAATATCACAGCCAGTCCGCAGGGCTCTCTGCCCTTCAGAGAGCAGGTTTGTGAGAGAAGGATGAACAGAAAAGCTAAACCTAATGGTTAGTAATTAAATCCTGCCTTAAAATTGAAATTTCAAATGTTTTCTCCTCCTGTTTCCATTTCTATTGCTCTGGCCATACAAATATAAATTTCATTATTGCTATTCTATTTGCAGGACAGCAACTGAACAAAGGTATTCTGCTAGATGTTGTGGGAAATAAAAGCTTAATTTACATGCTCAATAAGTAGAGTGTCATTAAAAATAAGTGATATTATTTTTAAGGGATATACTCCCAAAGGCATAAGTGAATGCTTGACTCTTGATTTTGAGTGGTTAGGCTGGGTTCAGAGCTAGCATTTCAAGTGTGCCATGGAGGAATCACTGCATTTTATCACAAAATCACGCTGATAAGCATCACAGCTTGGCTCGAGTAGAATTTAAAGGACTGGGTACCTACACACACCCCACAAGAAAGGGAGCTCTTACAAATATACTTCTCCATTTGGGGGTGCATAAGTCAAGGTCTGACTCTCTGTGAATTCATTCCCTGTGCAAACACACTGCTGGGCTTTGATGTTATTACTGGGAGGATAACATGACTGAAGATCAGTGTGTAAGACAGGGATGCTTTGGACTGAGGCCAGGTTTAGAGCATCATGGCTTTTCTGTGGTTTGTCTGGACTTTGGTGCTGAACAGTGATTGCTGAATCTCCTTTAGGGAAGCACTTTACATTGCAGCTCACTCAAGAACTTCCACCAGGTTTAAACACAGCACTTGATCAGTGTAAATGGAGAGTCTCTTCCTGTAAGGCTGTGAAACCATTCAACAAAACGAGATTTCATGTAAAACAGGCATAGTAACAACAAATGCACACGAGTAAAGGCCAGCCAAGCTCAGGAACCTGTTTCAGAGCAATATCCCAGTCAGACAAATGGAGCCACCCTGCTCCTGGGGAACACAAGAGAGGATCTACAGCAGACTCGCAATAACTTTTCTTCTTTTACCAGACAGAAGTAATTTGTCTTTAGGGGCAAACACTCGTTTCAACAGCGATGTTGGCTTGGACCCCATTGGCTGACCCCAGCTCCTTCCACCTGCTTCCCATCCGTGTGCTCGGGATGAGACCAGAGCAGGCAGAGAGCCTCTGGCCTCACAAGGGAGAGCCAAAGGTGCTTGAACCTGCATGTCTGCTTCCTTCTGCATCCCAGGCATTGAGAAAACCCAAAACTGCTGTTACCTCCTTGTTTTCAGAAAAGACATGCAAGCCAATTAGGGCCACAGTGCCATAAAACATCATTCTTTAACACACCGATATTCTCAGTGCCGGATATATTTCATCACCACACTCAGAGGACATGCCAGGCCTCTCATTGTCCTGAAGTCTCAGTGAAAATAAAGCTACATCTATGTGTGAAGGAGGCTTTGAACTTCCCCACTGAATAACAGATAAACTTTTAAGGACTTTTTATTTTGAATTCATCAGAATACGCATTTTTGAAATTCTGAAAAAAAGGCTTTTCAATCAGTTTTTCCTTATTTTCTTCTGAACAGTTCCAGTGATTCATATTTTTGCAAATCCTATATCTAGGAAAAGACACTTTCTCTGCAAAAACCCTTCCCATTTTACACCCAGTTTTGTTCTTACCCTGTTTTGCCAAGTGTTGATCTAGCCAACATAAACATCACATGACAGTCCTTAGCTGAAAACAAAAATGTCAGAGATCCCCAAAGCAAACATCTACATACGTTTTGGAGACACCAAGACTCAGAAATATGTTGCTGCTCACTTGTGGAAGTTTGACTAATATATTGCCTATTTATGGCTGACAAATAGATTGGCGTAGAAATTCCACTCTTTATTTGGTTTGTACCATCAGGAGAATTACTGCTAGGTCAGGAAGAAGAATGAAAGAGGAATCACAGCATCCAGCTTGGTTTTGGATGTAACAGAGACACATACCCAAAAAAATCATATGTTCCTAAGCTCAGAACAGCATTAGCTGGCAGTGAGTGCCTTACAAAGGCAGAGTAAGTCTGCAAAAGGAGAGAGAGGCAGTGACACAAAAGTGGGCAGAAAGAGTTCTGGATTCAGCAGGAGACTGCAACAATCAAAATGTCATTAAAAAGAAGGAGGAATAGTGAAGCTCTCCAAGCTGCAGTTGTCTAAAAAGTCTCACGCCCCCCACGCCCACATCCCTGCAGACTTTGGGGATCTTTGTGTTGACCTGCAGAGCAGAACCTTTGCCTCAATTTCCCGAATTTGCTCATCTCACTAAATGACTGTTTTCTTTTAAGGGCGTTTCTGACTCAGACAAATGATGAGGCCTTTCAACCCTAACTACAGAATAATGAAGAATTTGTACTGGGAAATAAACTGTATTTTAAAGGGGAAATTACACATTTACAAAGAACTCTAAACTCTCTAAGGTTCTGGGAAAGTTAGTATTTTGCATGTAATATCTACTACCTGATGAATATCTCAGTGCAAGCCTATAGGGTGTGATTAGCATTTATTGCCAGACTATTTTCTTTATTATTATTTGTTCTTCCACAGAGTCTGAAGTGCCTCTGCTGGAATTGCTGCATGAAAGGCAATCATATTTTGCAGTGCAGTCAGCCCATGCAAGGGACCTGCCCTGGGCACCATGGAGGGGTGTGGGAGGCACAGTGGCACACACACTGCAGGCTGAGGAGCCCAGGGCAACTCCCTCCACCTCAGGGAAGGAGTTACTCATGTCCCACTACCCAAATAAAGGGAAACTTGGAATGATCTCCCCACTACTGTCTCTCTGGACGAAGTCAAGTCATCCCTGCCAGACCTGGTTGAGCTCAGAGACTCAGAAAAATATTGAGCAAATTTGTTTTTCTTGGAGTGTGTGTGTTCCTGCCAAGAAACAATAGCCTGAGGTGCTCCAGCCGTCCTTCACGTCCCTCTCAGGCTGTACCAACAAGGAGGTGCACTGAGTCCCACCTGTTTGCCTTTGCTGCCACAAACAGAACACATTCAGCTCCACTGCTCTGAGGAGCAGATTAAATATGCTTCCTTGGCAGGTCACACTGCTACTTCTGAGGCCACACTTTAGGCAGTAAAGCAGTAACTCGTTTCTGACTTTAGCAAGTTTGTTGTCTTCCCACACACAGGATTTTCTTGAGGGGTAAGGGAAGGAATCATTCTGCAGCAAAATGTTAGCACTGTGGATTGCTCCAGTGCCTTGCCCTTTCCTCAAAAGTGATCCTGCAGGGTACTTTAGCTATTTTCCAACCTGTAAGGCATAAACCAAGGAGCTGCCATGTGAGAGAGGCAGCACATGCACTCTCCTGTAGTGATAAACACCGAGTGCTACACGCTGCAGCTCAAAATATTCATGTGTTCACCGGCTTGCTTTCTTGACGAGCAGCCTGCCTTTTTGTGGGCAACACTCTCCAAGACATGAGCAAACATCTCAGGAGAAATTAAACTAAAATACAGCAATTACAAGTGGGAGTCAGTTGGTGAGCACTCAATGCAGCTTCTACATCTTTGATTGTCTCTGTGACCTAGTTAGGACATCATCTGGGGGAGCAGCACTCAGTTGATCTTGCTGGGTGTCTCAAAATGAACTGACAGGCTCATGCAGGAGGAGACTCCAGCTGAGCGTAGGTGCAGACAAAGTTGTCATCATCCAGTCCAGGGAAATTCCATACGGTGCCTTTCTGTTGGGTTGGGTAAAACTTTGTGCACCTGCACAGACCTTCAGGGAGTGAATATATATATTTTCTGAAGATATTTCAGTGCGCAATCAAACTGGACATAATTGCTGGCTCAAGCCTTCTAAGCAGTAGTCCCATGAATCCCATACACACTCCCAAAGTACACCCAAGTTTGCACTGAGGGAGGCACGTCTACCCTGTGGCTCAAAAGGCACAGATCCCTGCCCTTTTAAAAGGAAAAAAATATCATGGAGCCACACAGTTTTGTGCAGATTGTGGACCACTACAGTCCCATAAGGATTACATTTCTGCAGCCCAGGTGCACACACCTGAGCAAGCAGCAGTGGTGGCAGTGGGACAGCTGCCACCAGCACAGGGAATTGCTGGGGCAGGGAGCCCACACCAAGCTCTGCTGGAAGGCTACAGCTACTTCACTCCTGGCGCCCTGCTTAAACAGCATCAGCTGCTTTCACACAGGCCTGTGGTCTGAGGAAGAGTGCTGAGCTGGAAATACAGAACCATGCCTTTCATTTTGTTATTAAAAAACAAGTCGTTTCATGAAGTCCCATCAGCTCTGCTGAAAATCTCTGTAGAGATGCCCAAGAGTCATTACCCAGCACTCACAGGGCTGCATGATGAGCCCAGCTGTACCAGCCTAAGTGGTGCTACTGACTGAGCTACTACTCATCTGCAGTGATCTTCTGCAGATAATTTAATACTGTCACTGATGACAAAACTATTTCCAGCAGGTTTACACCACAGTCAGGCTAGACTCAACACAGCACAAACTCATAACCAGTTTTTCCTCTCAATATTGCAAGATGAGAAAAAACACACATATCTTTATGTTTATGTTCATTCCAAACATCTGTTCACAGAATCATATACCTGAAAGGCTTCAGTATTTGTCTTTTTTCACATCTGCCTGTAGTAGTGCACTCACCTGTGAGGTACTTTGCAGATCTTGCTCCCTCTCCTCCATGTAACTAGCAGGCCAGTTCATACTACCTTTCAACACCTGTAGCTTTATCTTCCCAGAAGCAGAGAAGCCAGGATGATATAAAACACAATCAATACCAGTCTAGAAGAATCCTCAGTGACACAGAGAAGCACCTCTTTAATTAGCATTGTTGAAGAGTTCCATTAGCAGCAATCATGTGTTTTCAGAGGACACCTGGCCTTCCCCCCAAGCATAACTGTGCACCACCTGACACTCCCTGATCAGTCCTACTGACATCTGAGGGACAGGTAACACAAAAAACAGATTTGCCATGAATCCTCTCTAAGCCTCTTTCTAGTTTACAAAACCTGTGATTGGGTATTCCTGCCCTCTGCCCACCAGCAGAAAACACCCACAGGCTGCTCTCAGAGGGCTGGGCAGCTGTACCAGGGGGTAGCTTTGCTAATCACACCACCCAAGGATGCTGCCCACAGTATTTATAGCCCAGTAGGACTGATCTCTGTGACCACATGTCCCTGAACTTTGGGTATGAAGACAGACTCTCCAAGCCCTTGAATATTTTCTTTCTCAAGAGCTTACTTCGTATTTTCTATTTTTGTTGCACTGCAGAAAAATCTGATACAGACAGATTATGAACTATTAATGTACAAACTAACCCAGGACATGAAATTTAAAACTACATCCTTATATGATGCTTATGCCACTTAACAACTCTTTATGCATTTAGATCACATTCAGAGAACTCTGAATAATCACTACTGCTTTTGTGACACCAGGAATGCTGACTGCTGTAATTCAGAAAGAGAGTAGCAATAAATGCAGTTACAAAAGTATAACCTGTAACTTAAGTCTCCTGTGCCATAATAAATAACCAGAACTGCTTTTCTTTTGGAAACAAAAGGAAATACAGACAGTAACACACGTATGCTTAGCAGTGGATTTAGATTTACTCTGCCTTTTTCTGAACACTTGAAAAGTCTGAAAACCTAAAGATAATATTCCTTCCTCCATCAAAAACAGGGCAAAGCAAGGAGTCTCCATTTGCACACATCAGATACAACTGTACAAGACATGGGATCCCACGGAGAGCTTTTTAACCTCATTCACTGCAGTCAGGACCTATCCATATAAATCTTCTTACTCTTTTGCCAAGTGCTTATTAATTTCAGGGGCTAATATGGTCAGAGAAGAAGCTGATGTCATTAAGTCAAAACTGATGTAAAGTGTTTATTTATATGTTCTTTTCTGAACTTGCTACATGCATCAATAAATATAAACCCATGACAGCTCCAGCTTCTTACAGGTCCCTCTGGAGCCCATTCTGAGCCATGGAAAAAATCCTGCAAAGAACTACATTGAGTCAACTTATTCCTGGCTGTCAAGTCAGACATAATATTTCTTCCCAGCCATCTAAATTTCATAGATAGGAAAAGCTGTCCATATGTCAGAAAATAAACTAATGGGGTGGACAAAAGAAAGAAAATTCGCGTTGGGGAATATAATAGGAAGGCACAGGCAAAATCCAGAATAAAGCCAGCAAATATAAGCAAACAGTCTCAATGTAAAACACAGTTATGATGGGCGGCCAAGGGAGGCCTTCTGGGCATTAACTCATCCATTTTTGTGGGGGTGTATAAAGCTCCAGTTGCTCATTCTCATTTCTGCCATGAAAAGTGCATGGTAAAGAATCCCACTCTTTTTTTCCCAAGTGGATTTCTGAATGACTGTGCACTAAATGTGTAGTCAGTGCCACTTGAAACCCACTGATTCAGGCCATTAACTTTTCTAATGCCATGATCCACTGACGTAAGAAACATCTCAGCAGTTATCCCATATTCCCCTGCACCTGCATTTCACCCAAATGCTGTGAATGAGCCACCAAATATTAGCAGCTACAGGCAGTGGTCAATTCCTGTTCAGCTTCCACCTTGCTGTTTTAATGTCTTCTGCTAGCAGAGAGTCCTCCTCAGTTTGGCTTCTATTTCTATCCAGGCTCGTGGGTAGAAATAGAAGCAAAACAGTGCTTGTATCCTACCATGCACCATTCTAATTTACCAGAACAATCCACAGCTCCTCAGCACAGACAAAAGTTTGTTCTTCCAAAGTCTGAGAATATTTTTAACTTTCATTACATTTTGGATTGCTTTGGTTTTGCTGGATTTGGTTTTGGGTTTGTTTTGTTTGGTTGGTTTTTTTGGGTTTTTTTTTCAGTAGCAAAGTATTTTTTTCTTTTATATTGAGGGAAAGACAGAGGAAACTGTATTTCACCCAAATGTACCTTGTCAGCACATTGTGTCTTGCAACAGAGTAAAATAGCCAGAACTGGTCACAACAGTCTGCAGAAACTAAATAATACAATCCTGTTACATAATGTTCAACTTCGTGGCATAAAATCAGAACCCTACAGAAAATATAAGAAAATGGCATGTTATAAAGCATAAATGTCTTATACACATATTCAAGTTTATTTTCTCATTGCTTGAAAGGATTTTCTTTTGTATAGTGGTACTTTGGGAAGGAGACAAACCTGTGGCAGTCACTGGAACAAGGACCTAATTTCTTTACAAAGCCAAGGAATTATCCACATAACCACACACCATCTGTGCTCTTGCCTTTTTATTCTGCTGCTGCACTGCCTCCTGCTTAATGTGTGAGTGTTTGTCTTGTGGGCTGGCTTGGCTGCCTTGCTCAGGAGTGACCTGAGGTAGCACTGAGCCCAAGCCACCAGGACATCTCCTTTCCTTAGGGAATGGAGTCTCTTGCCCCAGATCCCAGGATCTGAGTCCTGACATAGCCAGGCCACAGGGGATTTACCATCCATGGCACCACAGAAATGTTCTAACAGCCAATTTTCTACACGGGGCCAAGTTTAGTGGTTGTTTCCACCTCCTGCGAGGAGATCCTCCAACAAGGACCAGGACAAACCTCCCTGAACAAGACTTTGCAGAGGAGCTTTCCTCTCCATCAGGCTCAGAGCATCTCACAGGGGTCTCCACAATCAGCTCTCTAAAGTGCTGCAGCACACAGAGGGCAGCACTCAGCCCTTCAGTTATGCATTCTCTATTCTCCTTTTCAGTACATTATTTGTTTGAATATGTTCTCATCCCGTGTTTGCAACAGCTTTTAAGGTTCAATAGGAATCTGAAAGCAGTAGTTTTGTCTGGGAAGACCTTGTGCAACACTACAACAGCTGCTGACACTGAACAAATGACCTCTTTCACATAAATCTGGTCCCAATGCAAACTATTTGTGACTGGGATATTTCCTGTGTGGATCTGCTGAAAGGGAGCAGAACCATGTGGGAAAGAAATTTATGCAGAAAGCAGCTTTACCACTTTGCTATCTACTGCAAAAGGGCAGTGTAAATTACTTTTCCCTTTTGAAGCATTTAAATCCTTTGTTGTAGAGCACATCAAGTGTTCTTAATGACATGATCGCATTTTCTATCTCCAATTGTAAGTCCCCTGACCCTTTGATAAACTAGAGAAAATTGGTTTTGGTTTTACACTACTCAGAGAATTGTAAATATAAGAAAGACATTTTCATACTAATTTTAATAATATTTTCCATCTAGCAGTTCTGCAGCATCAATCAGAAAGATACCAATCACAGAAAAAAGTTCCATTTCTAGGTAAGCCATCCACTTTTAGAGAGAATTAGAGTCTTTATAAAAATTCTCAGAAGCAGAGCCAGTGAACAATAATAACTAATCCTTTAAAACCTGACTGTAATATAATTTCTTTTTTTTTTTTAAGAACACTAGGAAAGGACATCTTGCTTTTATATTAACAAAAATGCTGACAGAACTTATTTAAAAAGAGCAATGAACACTGTAGTCTAAATGTAGGCATATTCAGGAATATTCAGAGCTACAGTATCTTCCCTCTCTTTGCTGAAGCTTGAAGAACTACAGCCTACACTTTCTAACCCAAATCCAGGCTCTCCAACCCACATTTAAGCACCTACACAGTTTCAGACTAATTTTAGGTAGCCACCAAGCTGAAAACCCTTGGCCAATACATACACTGCTAATTCAGTGTCTGGGATGATGGTTGTAAAGGCTCTGGGATTATGCCTAACACTACATCTGTGTTGATGCATGCTCACTACAAATATAGAAAAAAAATCCTCCAACACACCCAAACTCAGCTCCAACAGTTATTAAGGCACCAACCCAGTTACCATCTCAGGGCATATTTGTTCTTCTCTCCCACCTGCTCGCTTTTTCTGTTCCTCACAGACCTTCTCTGCTCTGATTAACTGTCCCAAAGTTCCTGTCTCAGCCCCTGTGGGTGCACAAGGGATAATGCCAACCAGGATAACTCCCAGTATTGCCTACTAACCCCAGAGAAGTGCTGCCAGTCATGGGATGGTAGTGAGGGCCCTGGCTCTCTTTTCTCTCCCCTCAATGCCACAATTGGCAGAGTTCACATCACTTGTATCATGCCACCAGCCACTCGAGTGTTTTGAGAGAATGGGCCAAAGAATAACTTTATAAACTGCCCAATGCATAAATGTGCTCAGGCAGAGCAGGGAAAAGGCATTCTCCAAGGCAGTGCAGTTCTTACCACAGCATTACTCACAGCTGCGTGGAGAAATGGGAAAAGCAGATAATCTATAGCCACCAAAAAGTAAGCATGACTCAATTGGAGTGACTCACAGTTCTGACTAACCTGTTCAACAGCTCTTTTTAAAAAGAACCACTTTTCAAATGATTTCTGTGTGTTCCTCCTCAATTGCCTTGCATTGCAGAGTTTTAAAGCGATTGCCAAAGCACAATCACAGCGCAGATCTAAGCAAACCACAACGATACACAAATGTACCTTAAAGCTTTAAATAAAACATGTAGTAAGTAAGTGTCAGGCAGATGTATTTGTCTAGAACCCAGCAGATTATTATTTCTCAGTCAAACATCAGGCAAATCCAGCTGAATGCCAGGCTGGGAGGATGGAGGGGTGAGTCATGCTGCTGTGAGTGCCTGCACCCGGCCTGCAGCTGCCCCACGCTCATCGCTCCATCGCGTTCCTGTTTCCTGCAGTGAATTTCCAGCAGAATTAAAAAGTAGCTGAGTCCTCTCCCAGAAGCAAATGCAGCTGGGGTCAGGAACAGCAATGCTTTTAAGGAGGACTTGAGGAACAGTCACCTGCCGGCATAAAGCAGTTTGCATTTTTAAATCGACAGGGATATTGTAATAGAGATGGAAGTTTTGAGCTCATTCATTATTACCCCACTCTGCAATACAAGGTAAATATTCCTCCTTATACACCATTAAAATGAATCCACACTACTAAAAATGTTTATAAAACCGTAACTACTCTTTGCATCTGTAGTGCAGAGTAGACAATTTATTAATAGCTCATTCTTATAAATATTTATATGTCAAACAGCAAACAGGCAGGAGAAAAATAACCAAATGAAACCCATTCTCCAAGTGCATTGTCAAAGACAGGGGTTTTCTAATTCCACCAGAGACCACAAAGTGCTCTGTCAGCCTCTGCAGCAAATGAGGCTCATATCCACTCAAAGGAGCCAGAGCTAACTGAAAAGGCTGGGAAATCAGCTGAAGAGACACACAGAAATTACTCATTATATGGTGCTGTAATTCATCTGATATTCTACTCTATCTCTTGGTGAGTCTGTAGAGGTACCACATTTCAAAATTACACTTAACATCTAAAACGACGCATGCAATAAATCATCCATGTAACATTCCTCAAGAGTCACGAAGCAGCTTTATCTGACATTGCCAATAATGGAAAAGAGGATTAATGGGCTTTGCTATTATTTATTACCCTTCCCTTGACTGTGGAAAATCCCGTTGTTTTCCCCAAGTTGTTGCTGAATGCCTTGACCCAAATCCCTACTTACAGCCTTAGGTAACAACAAACAAAAATGTTGTCATTTCAAGGGTTAGGCAGTAACCAAGGACAGATTAAATTTAATCCATACTGAATACAATTTGACTGATTCATGGATTGATTGACAAGTGCTGAGGACCAGTCAAGCATCTCTTTCTGCTGTCTATAAGAATGTTTGCATATCATTTTTTTTCAGAAAATGAAAAATTTACTTATTACTTATGTGTGCTGATGAACTCCTGATTTTCTGCTGTCCTCAGCATCCTAACTCCCTTGTTTGTGCAATGTATGCTTTTAAACAGATCTGAAACTGTTCCACACTCAAAAGTATGATTAAGTGATTACAACCAATGCAGCAGTCATTGTAACAAACCATTTAATACACCTTTAGGAGTTTCATCTGATGCATCAAAGCTGCAGAGCCTCTGTATATAACAAATACGCCAGTGCAGAGATAATTAAGATTTCACCCAAATACCTTTTGGTTCACAGCAAAATAGGACTATAAAGCATTTCCCCCAGTTTATTTTTAAGAGGTGGTCATTTCATTTCCTTGGAAAAATTACACCATGCAAAAACTGTATTATGCAACCCTGCATTCATTAATATTTCATTTGCTGGCAGAAGCCAGCTCCAATTTTCAAAATCCATTATGGATGTAGGGAACGATGCCCATGAAAGAGTGAGTCACAACACTGCTGCCACTTGAAATAAGTAATCATCAACATTTTTCATAATATCCTCTGATCTGTGCAAAAAATAACTTTCTACTTAAATAGGAAAAGTTTGACAAAACTAGAAGCACGTGTTTCAGATATAATCTCGAAAATAGTGACCTTTTCTGATGTTGTTTAAAAGTAGTCTTAACAAAACGAAATATTTCTTATCAACAGCAATCTGTTTTCACGAAGTGCACAAGCAGAATAACACTAGGACGTGCTCCCTCCCCTGGCAGTGAAATTGCACACAGAACATGACATACCTACATACAAAAGAATTACTGCAAATTTCAGAGAGATAATGAGGAATTCCTGAAGACCTCAGCCAGCTACCCAGACAGGCTTTTATTACTTGGCTGCATTGCAACAGTCTGCAAAACCTGCAAAGGAAAAGTCTCAGCAGCCACCCTTACTCTTAATTCTTGATTTCTGTCATACAGAGAGTTACACAGGAATTCAGCAGTGCAGCTCCCAAAGCACGGGCCTGAGAGGTGCACAGAATATCCAGCAGCTCTCAGCCCCAGGCCTCACCCAGGCATTTCCCTGGAAAGCTGCTGTCATCCATGTGTTAGGTGGGGGACTCCTCACCATGGAGCTGCCAGGAGATGCAGAGCTGATTGAGCCTTCTGCCACTAAAGCTCTGCTGGGCTGTACAGACACCCTGCATTTGCCTTGCTATCTCCTACACTGTCATTGTATTTTCTTTACCTGCCTCATCTCCCACTTGCAAAGGTGCTGGTCTCCTCAGGAGGACACATCTTAGAAGTTGTTACTGAAGGTGTCTCTGCTGCAATTAAAGATTTTAAGGAAATAGCCTCAAAACTCCTCATTTATAAGCAGACTGCCTTGTTCTTCCACAAATCAAAAGGAGAGGAGCAGGATGTCTGCTTCCAACATGAGGCCATTGCCATAATTTTAAATTATCATTGTAACATTGATGTAGACAGCACAATCCATTTCTTGGTCCAGAACAGCCATCTACACCATGAAACACCCTAGGAATCTGAAGAATCACGTAATTCCCATAAGTCGAGACATCTGTGTTTCTGTAGAAGGTTCCATGGTATGCAGTTTCCAGAATATAATTTTTGCTACTGCTTAGGTCAACAAGACCTCAGAGTTCACCCAGTTGTAAGATTAAAAACAATCACACAGCTATGAGTATCTGAAAACTTGTCATTAATCTGCTAAAACATCCATGTAAATCCATTTCAGATACCAGCATCTGCACAATAAAGTGCCTTCCTTCTATCACTCACACAAACATAATTTAAAAATATATCAGCACTATTTGAATCCAGCTTCATATGGAGTTAGTTTGAACTGTTTCTAGCATGACTTTGCTAAATCCCTAGACATTGAATATGAGCTTGAATATTCTTTTCCAATTGCTATTCAAAGTAAGATCAAAACCAGAAAGGACTGGAGTCATAAATGAAGGGATGAAAAAAGTGGTGTTGCTTTTTTAAAAATCAGTCTAAGAAAACTGAAGGGGACAGGAGAAAGGTGACTGCCTGGCAGGGATGTGCTGATGCTCTCTGGTTTACTGAGGCCAGGTCAGTAACCTGCTAAAGCCCCCCTTGTCCCACACACCCTGCATGTCAACAAGCCTTTTGACTTGTGGAGTCAGAGCCAGGCTAAGGACAAGATATAAAAGGAGAAAGAGCACTGCTCTTACATCTGAAAAAAACCTAAAAGTTAATAAATTGCTGAGTATGAGCAGAAATTAAATGCATTAAAATATCACAAAGAGCACGAGTACCTCAGGTCATGGTTGTCAAGAAGGCTGACAGAACCTGAATTGGTCAAGTGGGCTGGGGGGAAGCACTGAAAGAAAACAGAGCAGAGGAGAATCAGTCTGGTGTTGAACTTGAAAAAGAGAAGACAGAAGTGAAAAGATTGATTCTTGATAAGTTTCCTGTAAGCACAGAATGAATTAATTATGATAACAGAAATATTAGACTAGAATAAAAAGTACTGATAAGAGTCAAGGTAATTAATCTTTCCACTATTTATAGAGACACAAGAATCCTTTTTTTTTTCCCTCCAAAACCTGTAATAAAGTCCTGCAAACCAAACTGTTTAGATGAGCCATCTTGTGAGTGTCCCATTCTTACTGTGCAGTGTAAAGACACTGCCATGCTTGACATCTTTTCCAGCTGTATCTAAGAATGGGCTGTCAGATCCCTGAAAATCTGCAAACCTAATTATTCCCAGGCAGAGGTTTGGGCTGGTAAATATGTTTGGGTTTTTTGCATTCCATTCAAAAAAATCAGGGATGCTACACCGTCTTTTTCATTGAATTGATGCTCAAGCACAAAAAGCCAACTGGAAATTCCAGCTATGGAGCCAAGCCCAGGCATTGCTCTTTAACCTCAGCGCCCTGGAGAGTGAGGACTCAGAGCCCAGGAAATAGGACAGCAACACATGCAAACAGGAAAACACAACCTGCATTTCTCCTTTGTCTGTATATTCAGCAAACTGCATTTCTGTATCTGCAAATGATCAGTTGGTTGTATAATCATTAATGCTATTCTTATATGCCTCAAATCATGATAAAACTAATGCCAATTGTATGGAAAACTGACCTTTTTGTGTGTATTTTGACCTTCTGGTGGTTTGCTAGTTCTCTAGGGTTGAGAATATTCTGTGGACTGCAGTTTACAACAACCTCTGCAAGTTTGAAACAATTAGAAATAGTTAAAACACTGACTGATAAGAATTCAGATTAAAACTAGAATTACCATAAAATTAAAAACTTTTTTGTACCCATTTTCCTTTCTGGATGTGATCAAAACCAGTTTGACTTCAAAAAAAGTCATTTATTAACAGAATTATATGAAGGCTTTTTCATGTGCCACTACCTCAGATGGGTATAAGATGTATACTGTGATTTACATCAGCCACAGAGAGATTTTCGTTTGAATTCATTCTCTCCTATTTCCAGCTCTAATTTGCAGATGTTGTAGACTTTCAGTCTGAAACAGAAGCAGAAATTCTGGCATGTTCAGTGTTTGGAAAAAAGTCATATCTGCAAAGATAGAGTCTAAACAAATAGGACAGATGGGCAGATGAAAGCAGGGGACAGAAATAAATTATGCCTTGATGTTACCTGCTTAAGAGAGAAGAAACCTGGCATGGGTTTCTAGAGCTAAACCAAAACCACACTTTTCAGAACTCCATCACTTAGTCACCAGTGACAAACTGATGAAAAAAGAAGTGAAAAGTACCAACACAGTACCTATTTTTATCCAAAATAAAACATTTCCATTTGCAGATTTTTTTAAAGAGAAAAAATACGAAATAGTCCATGAAGGGATTTACAAGGAAAAAGTAAGAAAAGAGATGCTTACCCTGTCCCTCTCTTTGCAGCCCCTCAACATCCTACACATGCACAAATTATAGCAGGAATCACAGTTCGATCTGTCTGTCCTGGAGTCTGACGAGGAGCTTTGCCTGCTCAATTCCAAAGAGTTTGCCCCAAACTTTGGGCTACAGAGATCTAATAACTCCTGATCCCTCCTGTCAAACTGCTCCACTCTGTACCATAATTCAACACAAGGGAGGATTAGGCCTCTGGATGCATCTCTTGGTTTAGTGACACCCAGTTGCCCCCAGGAATCCCATTCCCCAAACCTAAACACTACAGAAATTCTTCTTAGAAAAGAAAAATTATGTGGGAAATTAGGGATTAATCGTTTCACCAAATGCAATCTGCATAAAGCTGCACTTTTCAGTCAGTCTCTCATTCTTTTTGCAAGGCACAGTCAAACTCAAAGACACACATTGCTGAGCAGAAACACAGCCAAGTCCTCCTCTGGCTCGGGATGACCTAGAACTGAGAGAGTTGTTCAGGAGCTCTGTTGTTGTTCCTGCTTTCTGAAGGCATCCTGACATATAAGTGTGTTCAATAAGTGTGTTCATCACTCATGGAGGGGAAAACCATGCCCTGAGCTCCTGTCCTAGTCTCACCACACCACTGAAACAAGTAGACTCTCTTCTGGAGGATGAGGCAAAGGTGTGCCAACATTTTCCCACAGCAACTTTGTCAGACAAAATGAAAAGCCCAGTGCCATTCAACAGAGATAGCACAAAGCAGCCAGTGCCCTCCCTCAGCAGGCTATTAAACAGATATTTATACAGTGTTTTGCACAGAAATCCCAGATGATAGTTTTCATTTGAGAGAAGTTCCTCATTTAAAACAGTGACATAGAAAGTAGTCATAAGTCCAGGTTACCAGTGGAATTGTATTGCTTCTAGTCAGTTCATCGCACAGGCTGACAAGAGGATGTCACACAAATAGCTATGAATATAGATGCATCCAGTTTTTCTAATATTCACCATCAAAAGTATCAAAGATTTAAAACTGGCACCAGAACTCAGTGGCACTAAGTTTAATATTCTGACTGCTTGCAATACCTTTCAGGACCAACATCACTTTACAGTTAATTTTAGAGTAATCGTTAGAATTCCAATGGAACTCAGTAGAATTGAATAATACAGTGGGCATAAAGATGCTTTAAGGTCAAAATCCAGCAGACATCAACGAACAGAAAGGCCATCAAGTGAGAACCAGCTCAGGATGGAAGTTTAATTTTGACTGACATAACTCAGAAGTGTTGGTGGGTGGTTTATTCCCAGGGAGTTAAACAAATGAGATGCTCTTCCTACCTGGTGTACCTTATGCATTTTCACTCCATATTTCACATGAGATGGATGAACCATGTGTGTCTTGATCTTCCCTCATGGAAAACCTTGACTCATCTTCCCAGCCCCTACTAAAAACCTTAGCACGACACTCTTACAAACAACAAGCACTGAGGAACCCAAAACTGCTTGGCTTATTAACAGATACCAATATTTTCAAGTGAATATTTGTTTCAAATAATGAAGCCATAAGCACCACGGCCTGAAAACCCGCCAAGTTACAGCAAGCTGTGCCCAGCACACCTGCAGTGGGCTGTTGCAGGGCAGCTGATGCTGCTCAGGCCCCAAGCTGTGCAGCTCTGTGCATTAAGATCTGCATCCCACATGCAATGTGTGCATGCACATCTCACAGAACCAGAGCAGGGCTGCTGCAGGCCCCTGGGCTCCAGCATGCCCAGCATACCCCAGGCTGCCAGGTGCTGCAATGCAGACTTGTTCTGCCTGTCTAGATGTTCTGTGGGAAATTCATCTGGCATATTTATGGCCACCACGCTGTCGAAGCATCAGGAGCTGCTTTCTCAAGTCCTAGTGATGGGCTCCATTAATTTTATTGAAACACAAATTTCATGTTAGAGTTTTGATCTGTCATTTTGACAAAGACACTAATTCATAGACAGAAAATTTTCATCAAGCACACATTATTTCCTGCTAGGATACTATATAAATTTCCTATTTCAAATTACAGAGAGACTCCATACATGCTAATGATATATTATGCCCTGTAATACCTTTATGTACAGTATGCAGTCCCAGAGTCCCTAAATTATTCACCATGATGTGCTTCAGAAGCAGAATTTGTTCATATCTCTTTAGGTAGCTGGAAGCACAGTAGCTCTACTTAACCCATTCCACACACTAGCAGAGCTCATTTGGTTAATACTAAGCAAAAGAAATAAGTCTTTGCTTTTGGTCCTCACATTCACATTTCAAAATAATCTAGAAGGTCCAAATAATCCTATTTTACTTTCAGTTCAAGCCTTAAAAATAAGGACATCACAAAAGCTAAGGAACTATGACATGACAGAAGGCAATGTGAAGCTGAAGATCAAAGAGCGAGAGAGAGAGGAATTAGCTAAGTGCTGAGTGTTGCTCACTCTCCATCCCTGGTGGGGAGATCAGGTTAGACAAATGTCTGTAAGGAATGGTTTAGGTGGAGTTTACCTTTCCTTCAGGCAGAATTATGGATTAGATGACCTCCTGAGGCTTCCTTCAGATCAGTGAGGAATCAGTTTACAAACACAGCAGCGTTAATCACTGTCTTTGCAGTAGCCTTCCAGGCCCTTGTGTCTCTCAGGATGGTGCTCAGGAAATGCAGCTTCCACAGCAACAGCACAGAGATGCTTCACCTCCTTCCGTAGGGCAAAGCACTGGCAATCGGTAACACTTCTGAGACCTGCTAGAACCTGGACATGTTCTTCTTCAGCTGGTTGTATCTCCCTGGGTAAGATGAAGTGTTCTAAAGCATTTCAACCAACAGGGTTTCTTGTTGGTTGGCAAAACCTTTATATCTCATCTGGTGAGAAGGAAAAAGCAATGTACTTTCAGGGTTCAAAAAGCTGTGAGTTTGAGAGCTGCTTGAAGGGAATGAGGACTAAGGGAAGGGCTCCTGCACCTGCAGGTTCCTGGCACTGCCCCAAGACCATCTGTGCAAAAACCTGTGGCAAGGAGAGATTTATATATTCAATCCTTTTTTTTTCTGTTCTGTTCTGCTTTGGGGCACTTACACCTCTTCTCAAAATCCTGTCACCACACAAACTAAAATAATGCTTTCTATTTTAAAGTTCTCTTAGTAGAAGCTAAAGGATGGTGATAGCTCCATGAAAGCCAGGCATTCATTTTTATCACCTCCTCACTGCCCAGTATCTCCAGGTCAGAAACAGGTTTTCAATTTCCCTTTTGGCACCCACAGCAGACCTGTTACAGGAACACACAGTTCTGTGCAAGCAGGAAATCCAGAGACACAGTCACTGTCTTTGTGGAGCAGGCAGACAGAAACTGATAACAAAATCCTTCTGCACTTTGGGGGAAAATGGGAAAGTTTTAAAGTAGTTTCTTATCCTGGAACTATTCATTCAATTATACCTAAAATATGGCTTGAAATGTAATAGGCAAACCACAGGAGAAAGCATTTCCAGATTTTTTTTTCCTCTTTTACCATACACCTCAAATAAACGACAGCTGATATAACAGAAAAACACCCTGACTTATCTGGAGAGGTAAACAGGGAGCAATTCAGAGAGAACAAGGCTGTACTTGCATTTTATTCTTTTGGCTTTCAAGTGAGCCCTTGCCTGAAACATTATGAACTGTCAGAACAGAGCAGCAGCATACATTGTCATAGGAGAGTCTTATTTCTGTTTGTAAGAGCTGATTAGCCCCAGATGTTGGGGGAAGAGGACAACAGCACATCCTGCACTAAGGGAAGTCCTGCCATGCCTCAGAGTGGACAACAGAGGTCAAAGCAGCAGCTGCTTTGCCAAACCAACAGATGCAAAATCTATTGTGCAATTTATGTCTCATTAATATGAATATTAGAAAGATTTTGTTACTTTTCACATTTTCAAGACTTAGGACAATTGACTCACAGGAGTTTCAAAGCTTCATAAAAGCCCTTTGAAAAAATTAGGGGGTTTTTGGCTCAGAGTTGGTTGTAAAATCTGTGATCAGTATCATATCCGGACAACCACTATTAATATAAACGCAATAAAAGGCAAAAATCGACCAGGAGCAATTTTTTTTCAGCATTACTTAAGATAACCACTCACCCGAGGACATATATAAAAAGTAGAATATACACTTTTGAAAAGGAACATAGATGGCATTCTAACAGAGAATAACATAAAGCGTTTCTTTCAATAGCGTGAAATAAAACACCTAAAAGCATAATGCCAAATGAAAACAATGCAAGTTCCTAAGACTGCAAGAAAATGACCAAAATTATTTCACTATTCTGGAAATTGATCACAGTATCTTTGGTACCTGATTAAAAAAAAGAAAAAAAACCCAAACAACTAAGATTCTTTCATTTATATGTACAGACATACACTGAGATACAATGATGTTTCTTATAGGTATTCTCCCTGCCTTTTGATGTTCTTATTTTTAACGCCACTGATAAAGCAGAACTGCAGAGTTCTATTCCACTTATTACCTAATTTCTCATTAAAAGCTACCATGATCACCAGTGGGACCTGTGCTACACCACTGAAGCTGGAATAAAATGTATTTCTCGTTGAGTTTTGCGTCACTGAAGCATATAAGTGAATTCAGAATAGAAAATTATTCAGATGATGGGTACCTTTAGGCTCAAAGAGCTTCACAGCAGATGATATAAAATTTAGTAGCTCATAAGTGAGCTAAATTTTCAGATCTGTTGATCTGTCTTTAAGATTTTGGATTCTAAACACCCATATATGTAACATTGTACAGTAATACTTTGGAAAATGTTGAAAGAAATCACCTTCTGTAGTGTGTCACGGTGCACACCAGAGTCCTAACTCATCCTGAGAGCAAATATCCACAGGAAAGTGGTCCTAAGTGAGCCAATGCGTGTGCCCAGGTGGCCAAGAAGGCAAATGGCATCCTGGCTTGCATCAGAAACAGTGTGGCCAGCAGGACCAGGGAGAGCTGGGGGTATTTAGCCTGGAGAAAAGGAGGCTCAGAAGGGACCTTATGGCTCTCTACAGCTTCCTGAAAGGAGGGCGTAGCCAGGGGGTTCAGTCCCTTTTCTCAAGTAACAAGTGACAGGACAAGAGGATACAACCTCCAGTTGCCCCAGGGGAGGTTTATATTGGCTATTAGGAAGAATTTCTTCACAGAAAGGGTTGTCAAGCAGTGGCACAGGCTGCCCAGGGCAGTGGTGGGGACACCATTTTGGAGGTATTTGAAAGACGGGCAGATGTGGTGCTTAGGGACATGGGTTGGTGGTGGACTGGGCAGTGCTGGGTTAACAGTTGGACTCGATGGCCTTTAAAGGTCTTTTCCAGCCTAAACTGTTCTGTGACTGCATGGAGCTACCTCACAACAGACATCACATTCTCAACAAAAAGGAATTACTTTAATAGACTTCATGCACACCAAATAGAAGATCCCCAGAGATCACCAATGCCTTTTTAGTACTTCAGCGCTTGGAAAGCTCTTCAGGCACAAGGCAAGAGTTTTCCGTCCAACTGTGTCTGCCAACATCTAGGAAAACAATCGTGCTGCTGATCAGATAAACCCTATAGGGGGAATAGTGGGGCCATCTCTATGGCCCATCAATACTCATCATGAGTGGCAAAATAATCTAAGATGTTCTAAACAATAGCAACACATACCAAGGACGTCCTGTTGTCATCTAACTCCAATGTTAGGGTTTATGCCAAACTTTATAACAAAGCAAAGTAATGGAAGTCCTAGAGTATCTCAGTCATCTAAATCTACGTCAGAATTATGCAGATATTTATTTTGCACATCTTCAAGCATTACCACAGTGCCTCTCCTTAAAAATAGACAAAGAAAAGCATTTGAACTGCAGCAGTCCTGTCTTTAATGGTTTGGTGTTGGAGTTTTTTTCCTGTTCTCATTGTTGAAAAAAAGAATAAGCATTGACATCTGGAGACCTTTGCAGTTGTCCTGGAGTCATTAATCTCTGGCTGACCTGATAAAATCAGACTTTACTTATATTTCACTGATACCTTGTGATAGTCTTGCCTGCACCCCTCAGCTTGTTAGTTATTATATTTGTACCAGAGAACATGAAATATGACACTAGAAATAAATCGCTTTCTTTTGTGGAAAAGAAAAACCACCGCTGTATTTAAAATGTGATACACTTCAAAAAGTGTCTCATTCTCTATTAGCAGTACCATGAAGTAGTAAATTTTTTATCCTTTAAGTGGAAGCCAGAATGGTGACTGTCATACAACTGCAGTCTCACAGAGACTCATTTCTACCATGAGACAAAACAATAAACACTCTTTAGAACAACTCCCTCTGCCAAGCAGAACAAACCTTGCTAAACTATTTGAGAAATTCCTTCTTCCTCGAAGTTTCTAAAACCTGGCATTTTCTGAATTTGACCTTTACATATTCACATTCTGGCCCTTAATTGACTTAGTTTCTATGTAAATACAGGAGTGCTGGTGTGTGCACAAAATATTTACAATACCTAGAGAAGCATTTTGTTGCTGCCACTTTGTTTTTCACGTGTTTTTTGTGCAAAAGTACAACCTACAAATACAATTCCTACAGATGTTGTGCCCTTCTGTTTCCAGACAGAAGACCCTCCCATGTCATCTCTTATACCACTCTTGATTTTTCCCTTAGTCCCCTGCACAGGCTGCTGTCTCTATGTGATAAATGCACCTGGCAAGACACTGAAGTGTTCAGAAATCCATAGAAAAGGAGCATAAAATGAGAAAAGAAACTATCCCAATGTGAATTATTTGTTGTTCAGTTCCATCACCTGTGTTTCTCAGTAAAAAGCACATGCCTTGATGGTATTTTAGTTTTACCAAAACTAGAAATCATGCATTGTTCGAGGACAAGCCATGACAACATGTGTACAGGTATACATTTTTCCTTATATCTGTTATAGATCAATTGGGGGTTTTACTGCATCCCAAATATTAAAGAAACAATTTATAGATTGCTAATTTTACAGCTCATGAATTATGATTCAGCCAACTTATATCCACTTCATTTCAAGAGTGAGATTTATAGCGAAGTTAGCAGATAAAAAAACCACACCACTAACCCCAGGCAATGCTGCAAAATGGGTCAAGGAAAAGAGAAAAGAAGAGAGTTCTTATGTCAGGAACCTGTAATTCAATTTGCCTCATGTTCAAATCAAGAAAAGAATCAAAGATTAGCAACCACTCAGAAAAAGTAATATACAGATAAAATTTACGTATGTGTAACAGATTTTTTTGGCAGTTCTAGCTTTGACAGAATTCAAGTCTGTAAGTTTGGGTGGTTTCATTTATTTATTTTCTCACAGATTTTAATTTGTTTTAGCTTAATTCTTAGGTATTAATCTGCTTATTACATCTCACACACTATACTGAAATATACTACAATATTTCAATGCATTTTGACTTTTGCTTTTTGAAGAGTATACATAGATACCTTCTCAGTCTTGTTTTATTCGAGAATCTTTGTAGTTATTGCCATATTCAATATTATAGAAAAAAACTTCATATGGCAATGTTGAACCCAGTAATCTTTGAAGAAAATCACCCCACAAATTTTTCTTTTTGTTTCTGTGGAATATCTCATGATAACTACCCCAAGAAATGTATCTGAGGCACGTCAACCCTTCAGCAAAGCAGCCCACAGTAGACCACGGGTTTATGGATCCCTCTATGCAGGCTCATCTGAAGCTGCTGATACCCTCTGTGGCTTCAGCCTCCTGTTTTCCATTCATTTATTTGCAGGCTGGGATATCATTTTCATTTCTTGTCTTGGGCAATTCATAGGCTAAATTAAGCTTGCCTCTATATTTCCTTTTTAAGCAAGATAGAAATATGATTTTTGATAGCATGTACTAAATATTCCTAGAAATTACATTGGCAGGAAGTCAGGGAATAATGCACATGGGTAAATTGTTGCCACTCACCAGCCTGGCCCAGTGAGGGGCACTTATTTTCTGAGTGTGTGGCCTGATGATACTGAAATGATTCTCATTAATTCAGTGACTTTGGGCTTCTTTTGTTTTCAAGTGTGATTTAACAGCCTCCAACTGACAGACACTTACATCAGACATTCCTGCCCTACTGTGTTATTACATGTCTGCTTTTTTAATGAGAACCTGTTTTATTGCCTTAGTTTTAGATACCACTTTAGAAACTTCCAGAAGGCTGTGAACTCCTTGAGCTTGGAACAGTCTTTGCTGGGGAGCAACCATGCCATGGATAGATTATTTTTAGCTCTTAAGAAAACCAGACAAAATATTGCCTCAATCTGGATAGAAAGCTGCCTAAAAATAGGCATATCAGAAACCTTTCCCTTTGTCCAGCCTGTTTCCCATACAAGTGACTATCTCCCAGCACAAATACTCACCAAACAGAGCTCAGACTTTGAGAAGCAGGAAATATAGCCCCTCAAAACCTTGTCTCTTAAAATTTTATTTCCTGCATTTTCCAACTGGTTCAAAAGCCAACCAGCAGAAGAAGCAGCCCAGCCTTCCTCCCCCACCAGTACCTTGGCCCTCTCTGAAAGGCAGTGGCCAGGCAGAGTGAGACACTGAGCCCAGCAGTAGAACATGCACTGTTTGCCCCCCAGCACTGCTTAGGTGGGCCATGAGAAATAGTGGCATCTATTTATCTGTTTCAACAGGACACTTACCCACCCAAGGGTCTCCCTGTGCACTGGTTTCTGAACTCCTTGAAGATGATGCAGAGAAAAGAGGAGATGGCTCAGCTTTTGGCCTCCTGGGTCACATTTCCAGTGTGAATTGATGCACTGATCCCGTGAGAGATTGAGCCGATTCCTGAGGTGTGAACTTGCAGCTGTTCCTAATGGAATTTGTACTTCAGCTATCCACAGCAATGTTAACAGCATTAGAAAAGATGCTACAGTAAAACACGGCTTGAACATTTAAATAATTTTTTTAAGGTTTCACTAAAAGCTGAAATATTATGTCCATCTTATCACACACAAAGCTGCAAATAAACTGAAGGTACTGACAGATGTCTGAATGTCAGTATTTAACATAAGGAACAATAGTATAACAAATGCCAGAACTGATCAGTGCTCAGAAATGTCAATGTCATCTCTCAGATTAAGGAAAAAAGACAATGAACCTGTCTCCCTCCCTAATAAAACCATTCCTTCCTAGTCAGCAGGAACATGAGAAAGAACCTCTCTGATTAAAAAAAACTATTTTTGTCCTGACCAGCAAGATACAACAACATTAAGAACACCCAAAACAAGAAGTCCAAGATAGACATAGATGGGTAAATCTATCCTTGTGATCTCTGTCAGGATATGAAAGGGAGACTTTAGAAAGAGCCTAGAGCTCCTATGCAGTCAGAAAGAAAGATTTAATAGAATTTTGAAAAATTTGGCTATTAAGCAACAAAAATGTCATCTCCTCATGAGAAATTTATACTCCCCTGAAGAGTCTTACTTGAAGGACAGAGGGAGAAAAGCAACAGTGACCAGCTCAAGTGCCTGTGCTGACCAGGCAGGTAAGATGGACATTAGGGGTATTCCAGAAGCATTTCAGATGACAAAGAACAGCCTAAGCATCAAACGTCTCAAATGTCCGCCCTAAAATTAAGCAAAAAATGGCAACCTTCTCATAAAAATATGTTGATCTTAGTGTGGATATTCATATGAGTAGTCACTTTCAAATAAACATGAATATCTCAGTCTGATGTCTAGGCTATAAAGAGCTAATATATTTTGGCCAACTTAAAATTGAACTGGGAGAGACTACTGCTAATAAAATAAACAACATATAAGCAATTCTCTTTCTCAAAAACAGTGTTTACCACCCTCTGAAGTGTTGTCAGAGTGCTGCTTTCGAATTTAACATGAGCATTGCGAAGCAGAGAAAATGATACTGGTACATGATTGACTTTTCACTCAATTAATACGAAAATATTAGTAGACTGACACAAGTCAATTTTTACAGAAAAACACAAAAAATAAACATAAGGGTTTATAATTTGGCTATTTCAAAGTATTTCTAGCATACTTCTCCTGGAAACTTGCAAGTATATCTGCTGTGGTCACTGCTGCAACTCTAATACAGTGGGTAGGTAAAGTTAATTTAAACTGGTTAACACAACCACAGGCACTTCTGACTTTGCTGTAGTGAGGCTGGAGCTCAGCGTGGGCTCCTTTTTTCAGTGTTTAATCAGCTCCTAACTTGATTTTTATAACTTATGTGGGCCTCTACAGCTGCACTAATCCTAAACTGCCCTTTTCCTGACATTTCACAGCAGTTCCAGTTAACAGACTGCAGTAGACAAATAGACACATAGAACAGAAACATTTAGGACAAAAATCTCCTGTAAATCAAGCCATGGACATATCTATAAACATATAACAAGAAAAATGCCTTGTTGCTTTCAGGGTGTATTTTAAAATGAAGCTTGTTTTGTCATCAATCTGAGCAAACTCTTTGGAAAAAGACTGAAACGGACAGATGAATCTAATTCAAAGAGGAGAATGAAGTGTTAAGAAGCTCATATTTCCTTGGTGACCACTTCATAATATTTTCACTAACTTGCCTCACACCTTTCAGCTCCACTGAAGGGAGACTAAACACGTTGTCCGTCACATCCTAAACTGCGGGACAAGGGTACCTCCTCCCATCCTGGAGAAGCTGTAGGTTTGATGCACCCCTGGCTCCTGCAACTCTCCGTCTCAGCCCTAGCAGGAGCAAGGTGTAAACTAAGCCCTTACCTGTCAGCCCCAAAATATCCACCAGTATCACTGCAAAACCAGCCTGTGTTTTCCCTAGATCCCCGTGACACCTGAGGCTGTGCTTTGGGTGGGACACCATCCAGGAGCCCACCCACTGTGTTCCTGCACCATCTGCTTTCCCAGCAGAGCCACAGGACACTTTCACAAGCCTGGTAAAATCTTCTGTGGTCTTCCTAGGTGCTCAGATGTGACAAGACTGAGGGCTTAAAATATTCTCAAACAGCATTGCAGCAAATATTCCTATTTACCATTTTCATTACATACAGCTTCTTTAAACCTCTGTTACTGCCTTTCAGGGCAGCCCTGGCTCATCTGAATAGATCCTGTAAAATGAAACCCACAAGAAAAACTAGAAACCATGATGCAGACCATTCCCACAGGATGCTATGGACTGTGAAGGGATGCAGTTGTTTGAACAGCTGAGAAAAATGAAAGCACTTCTTACACAAAATTGTAATTTTGAAAAAAAGTAGCAAAAGTTCTGCATCAAAGAATTAAGAAGAAATGCAAGATACAGAATTCAAAATATGACTGGAGGAGAGAAAGGCATTCTGGCTACTGCTCTGAAAACCTCTGTCAATTTAAATCTCTTCAGGACAAGTGGTGAAGGAGCCATTGATTTGATTTTTTTAAGGGAGGAGCATTAAAAGCGTAATATTTTGGCACATCGAGGATTTTACTGGAAAGATTTATCGATGAGAAAACCTCTGCAGCAGGAGTTCTAATAAGATTCTCTGTCACTAAATTACATTTTTAACCTTCAAATGGTAAAGGATGAAAGCTGGCAATTGTAAGGGCTTAACTAAAACTTTTTCTCAGATTTTATTTTGTGAAGAAAGAATGTATAGTCATAAGCCAGCAAAAATAAACCTATGGTCTGAATTTCAGTGAGGATATTGTCTTTCCTGTGACCACTTCAGTATAGTCTC